>CM016622.1:101394186-101799186 GCA_005393395.2 Gossypium australe | reverse complement strand
ACAACCAAACACAATACCAACTATATTTTATTCCGTTCATTTCAACCATAGGGTGTGACCCTGTAGGTTCTTGCAACGTTAGCAGTAATACTAGAACGATTCTATTGTCACAGACAATGAGTGGCATCTAGCAATGCATCATTGTTACCTAAGTTACAAGAAGTCATGATTCGACATAACCTTTCGTGATTAACCTTTCATGCATTAATCCTTAAGTCCTTTATCTCTGGAACGGATACAAGTCATGGGATAGTCACACTTGCATAGTCCATCCCATGTTTTAGATTATGATATACAAATTAGTATGACATCTCATATCAACTTATTTGAGCATGGCCATGCATTTCTAGTCTCACTCAATCAAATGGCCTAAGATATTACTCTTATTATGTAGGAGGGACTTATCCTTTATTGATCAACCATATCCCTCTACATAGATTGTGGTATATCCAACATCAGCCTTTATAGAACAACCTGTTACGGTGTACGTTTGACTGTATCAAAATATACAACTCACGATGCTGGGATAATAATGATCTCAAGTCTGAGGATCATATACATATTAATCACTATGAGTAATGTTGTGACAATTACATAATAATCCAAGAAACATACTCATAGCGGGTCAATCCAATATGTTGTTCTGTAACACACATATTCATGCATTAATTTTGACACTCCATATCAATGACAACTCTTTATCATCAATCAACTACATGTTAGTCTTAATGCATTATTGTTGTCCTAGTCAACAATAATACTCGACTAAGGATCTTTTAAGAATAATCATATTATTCTCAGGACATTATTATAAAACAGTTTATTTGTATACACAGATAGAAAAACTGAAATAATAATGACAACGCTTTATATTAATAAATATGGTAAATAAAGTATATTATTACAACCATCTCATGATTGATCTTTGGGCATACTCTTACATATTGCAGTACCAATAAAAAAAAAACGGTTGTCGCTACTGGACGACGAAATGGATTTTGGAATTTATTAACATTTTCAAAAAATGGTACTATTAATAATCCCGCGGGTACTGAAACCATTAAAAGAACACCCAATAACTTGTTAGGTACTGTACGAAATATTTGAAATACAGGAAAGAAATACCATTCTGGTAATATTTCCAAAGGAGTTGCAAATGGATCCGCGGGTTCACCAATCATTGAAGGTTCTAGAACTGCTAAGCCCACGTTACAAGCAATAGTACCAAGAATTACTGCTGGAAAAATATATAAAAGATCATTGGGCCATGCGGGTTCCCCATAATAATTATGACCCATACCTTTAGCTAATTTAGCTCTTAATACAAGATCGTTCAAGTCAGGTTTTTTTGTTATTAGGATAGGTGAATTTTTCTAGATCCATCCCCTAAAGGAACCGGACATGATAATTTTTCATCATCCGGCTCAAGCAAAAGTCAATAGAATCAAATGGATACAAACGGATACCTATAAAATAAATCTATATTCTATATGTTTAAAATAAATCTATATGTTATCCCCACATATATGAATGGTTCCATATGTAAGAAAAAAGTTACCCGATTCCATTTTACGGAGTTGCAATTATACATTCCAAGGAATTTAGTTTTTACCGGTAAATGCTCAATACCCAAGTAGGCGTACAAAGTTGATCGTGATCAAGTGCTTTATGGGTCGTCTTAGGCCTTGCGATTCACCTTTATCCCAAAAATATATCGAGATTTTTTACATACAAAGGATTTCCTTTTTACTAATATAGTCTAGCCTTTGCTCTTCTTTAGATCCCTTGTTTCACTCTGATAGTATAATTAAAGTGGGTCGATGCAGAAGAAATGAATGCATTTTCATACTATTAAGATAAGAAAGTAAAAAAAAAAAACTAAAATCTAATTTAGATTATGCCAAATCACTTATTCTACTGGATCTTACGGAGCCCTATTTATACACAACATCGTCAGGTCTGATCATATAAAAGATTCTCTTCAAGCAAACCAGCCTATCCTTTGTATGGGGCTTACACGGTGGTTGAAATAAAGACACATTTGGTTATGAATTCCAATGTAGCAGACAAAGGCATATTTCTGCATGGCCCAATCAATAGTTCAAGTCACACACTCCCATAATCCATTTTCTCTTCGGGGAGTTCCCTTCAACTATTCATGTCATATCAAATAAATAATAGAATATTGTTGTAGTTGAAAGGAAATATCCAAATACATGTATTATTTTTTTTTAATAATCCATATTTGTAGCAATGAAATACTATTGTTCCTCCCCCAAGTAATAAGATAAACTATTGGTTACAATATAGCTATGGTCTATATTCTCCATAAAGGACCAGAAATGCCTTGCGTACGTATCATTAGGAAATGCATTAACATAAACACAACAGTAAGAAGGGGTAATACAAAAGTGTGTAAACTATAAAAACGGGTCAAAGTGGATTGTCCCACACTAGCACTTCCACGTAATAACTCTACTAAAGGTGATCCTATTACCGGAATAGCTTCTGGAACTCCTGTTACAATTTTGACTGCCCAATAACCGATTTGGTCCCGAGGTAAGGAATAACCTGTTACACCAAAAGATGTGGTGAACACACCCAGAATCGCGCCTGTAACCCAAGTTAATTCGCGAGGTTTTTTAAAACCACCAGTGAGATAGACACGAAATACTTGCAGGATCATCATTAAGACCATCATACTTGCCGACCATCGATGAACTGATCGGATTAACCAACCAAAGTTAGCTTCTGTAACAGATCGAATTTGACCCTAATCGGAACGGTGGTTTCGGGACCACGAATCCGAGTCCGAGAAATATTTTAATATTATATTTTGAGTCTATTATATGTGAATTAATGTGTGTGAAAATTTCGTAGAAAAATTTTATCGTTTAAGTGCTTAATTTGATAAAAAGGACTTAATCGCGTAAAAGGTAAAATTTGCAAACTATAGTGAAAAGTGCTTATTTGATGATGGCTTTTTAAAGTGGAGTATTAATTGAGTAAATAACCCAATTTTAGAGGTAGTGGGCGGCATATGACTAATCTACCCTTAAGTTTTATGTTAAGAAATTTTAGTAAATAAGGTTAAATTAGTAATTTTAATAAATGTTATAATATATGTTATAATAACATAAAATAAGGAGCCATCATCTTTATGCTCTCATGGCCGAATATAGCTAGGAAATAAAGGGTTGAAGAAGCTTTAAGTTTCGGCACTCAAATTGTTTGATTAAGGTATGTATGATTTTCGGTTTTTGATAATTTTTACGTTTTTGAGATCGTTGCTTCGAACTGTACTTGACCCATGTTAGAATTTTTGAAAATGAGCATGTTTGAGGTTCGGCCATTGCTATATTCTTGTGATTTTTGGTGTTTTATGATTTTATATAAATGATATGTTAAGGATTAGTATATTTTGCATTGGAAATTTTGGTAAATTTGAGTATTTTGGGCTATTTTGTAAAAATGAAATTTTAGAGGGGCTTAATTACAAAATAAATGAAAGAAATGGACTTGTAAAGTCCCTATACATATTCAGCCCTTAAGGAGTATGGGGAAATTTGGTGTATTTTGAGTTTTAAGCAAACAGGACTAAATTGCAAAGTTTTGAAATAGTAGGGGCAAAATGGTAATTTGCCCATTTATGTGTTCTGGGACTAAATTGAATTGAAATGTACTTGAATGAGCTGAATTTAATGTGTTCTAGATCAAGAGCAAAGAAAAACGGAATTAGATCGGGGAAAGGCGAAGGTTCTCGAATAGCCGATTCGCACGGACTATCGACATCCGAGGTAAGTCCTTAAGCTGAAATATGTCCAGAAATTATTTACGAACATATTAAATGTTAATGTTTGATAAATTTTAGTACATATTCATGTCATAGCCGATATATATATATATATATATATATATATATATAGTATATTAGATTGACTGTTTAATTTGATAATGTGACATGAATAAGTGTCTCGATGTGAATTGTGGGATTGTACAATGACGTAATGTTTTTAGTTGTTTAATGTGAATCAGCTTAGTTGGATTGGATATGCAATATAGTTATGAAATGTGTGTGTGGAATAATTGATCACATTGATATGTTCAGGCTTTATGCCTAGCAGGCCTCGTGCCGGTGATATGTTCGGGCTTTATGCCTAGCAGGCCTCGTGCCGGTGATATGTTTCAGGCTTTATGCCTAGCAGGCCTCGTGCCGGTGATATGTTTCAGGCTTTATGCCTAGTAGGCCTAGTGCCGGTGTTATGACTTCAGACCTCGAATTCAGTAGGCTTAGTGACGGTGTGTGAGATCCAGGTAATGTTTAGTGAGATCTAGTTAATAAACTAAGTATGTCAAATCATTTGGGAGTGAATTCGTAATTCGGTTGTAAGGCATCTATTATCTCTACTTAAGTGATTTATAAACATGCATATGGGAGTGTATAGATGTATGAACGTGATGCCATTGCGAAAAAGAAGATACGATGAGGTTTTATGTATGAATATACATGTTCGACCATTATGTATATAAGTATAAGATAAGAAATGTTTATTTAAGTTCATGAGTTGGTTGTTTTAAATGTGAATATCATTGAGAGTGTTAATGTTTTGCTTAAGACTTACTAAGCTAGCAAGCTTACTGTGTGTTCTTGTTTACTTTTATTTTATAGATTTTGGGTCAAGCTACGGACTCGACGGATCTTGAAGAAGTCAACCACACTATCGAATCTCTTTTTGGTATTGATAAATTTGGTTATTATTCGAAAAGGCATGTATAGGCTATCTTTGATGTATTACTAATGATACTTAAGCATGTATATGTATTAGCCAGGCGAAGATGGCTATTTGGGTTGGTTAAATTGCTCATGTGTTTTGATGAAATATTTTGCTCATGCTATGAATGTTTGATTGGTTTTGGATGTGGTTTAAGTATTGTATAATACAAATGAGTGTTATGCATACTATCTATTCGGTTGGAGAAAAACTTGACTTGGGTCGTTGTTGTTTAAAACAGTAGATTCGGTTAGGCCATAATAGTGACTTTCTAATCAAAGTAGTATGTATATATCATTTGATGGTTAGGTTCATTGTTAATGAAAGGTACAGATAGTCATAAATTGTGAAAATGCGAATTGTATGTTCGGTCAAGGTATGGTTTATATGTTTGTATTCTAAGTTAAGTTGGTTTGAGATTTATAGTAATGAAAGGTCAATTATGGTAAGAAGTTGTAACTTATATTGTGCATAATTATAAGAGTTAAGGTGATGCATATTCGGTTATAGGTACTAATAATTATATTTGAAATGTTTTGTATCTTAGTTTATAAGTGTGAAAGCAAGTGATAATTGCAGGTAACCATAATGATTTAATAGTAGCTTAACTACAAGGTTTGGTGTATTTGGTTTGAAATAAAATGGCATGTGTGGCATGTTGCATTAAATGAATACTAAGATAGTTGTATCATAAAACAAGCTTGATAAATATGTCAGTATTAAGGATTGTAGTATAATATTTGATCACTTAGTTGTTAAGGATGATTACATCAAATATGTTTTATCTTAGTACATTAAGTATATATATATATATATATATACTATGCACTTGTGATTATTGGATAGTAAATTTTGTGAAATGTTTGTTTGTTCTAATAAGTTCACGTATACTTATTTATACAAATAAGTAATTGCTAATTATTAAAAGTTTAAATGTCATTATAGTGATAATCTCATGATTTGCATATATGTATATTTGCGAAAATGTTCTGTGTGATTATGTGAATGTACGAAAGTTGTATTTTTCTTTGATAATGCCTCGTAACCCAAATCCGGCGACGGATACGGGTTAGGGGTGTTACAGCTTCAATCATTATGTATTGAACAGAAGCAAAAGCCTTAGTAACGGTTGGACGATAGTAAAAAGTCATAGCAAATCCTGTAGCTACTTGTACCAAAAAACAATTAAGCGTAATTCCTCCTAGACAATAAAATATGTTAACATGAGGAGGAACATATTTACTAGTTATATCATCTGCAATCGCCTGAATTTCGAGGCGCTCTTCGAACCAATCATAGACTTTATTGAGATAGGTAAACCAAGAGGACCCCCCGAGAACTGTATATGAGAATTTCATCTCGTACAGCTCAAACAAAAACACCCAAGTAATAGTTGAAACAGATATGGAATAGAAAGTTTGAAACTTCTTAATCTTTTCATTCAATTTTATCTGAAGACACAAAAGAGTGAAAATCCGAAAGCTCTTTTTTTGTAGTTGTAATTATAATGCCAAAAAATCAAGTCGGCGCAGTCGTCTTTATGTTGATCGTTACAGACCTATTGAATCTTCTATTTACCTACTTATTTCTTTTTCTTTACTTTGATTTGTTCTTTGTATGAAATGTGGCTTTATTCTTGTTTTCTTTCTTTTTGATAGGAATTCTCTTGTTAAGACCCTATGAATCAATTGAAACTTCAGATTCATACCAGAACCGTAATGATTCAATAAAACCTTCAAACTAAGTCCAAAGATTCTTTGAGTAAGAACCATTGGATCATCATTTATTCAATCAATAGAAAAGATAATAAAAAAATACAAAGAAAAGAAAGGTTTGTCCTTTGATCAAAATAAGCATAAACTAAATGAGAGTTTGAAAGAATAAAAAATCTTTCAATTTATAAATAATATAACTCTTTCATTGAATTTTTTTGAGTCCAGCTGCGAGGTTTGAATATTAAGTATGAATCATAGTTCAAATACTTTGTGATCCATTTCATATATTCCGTGCTCCAGATACTAGAATGACTATCCGACGGGATAAAACTATCTTGATTAAGATGACAAACCCGTTTCTATACTATCAATAGGCTCAATTATAACAAGTCACACACTCATATTCCGAAAATACAGAAACAAATTAATTTTGCAGTTGAACTACCAAAATAGAATGCGGCTAAAAAAATCCGAGAACTAAAAGTTTCACTTTTTGTATTGAAAAGCGAGGCTTCGTGATTCTTGTGAATCTAATTCATTGAAATTCCATCCAGTAAAACGGAAGAATTATAAATCTCCAAAATAATAGATAAGAATATCACAAATAAAGCCATTGCGACACCCATCAAAGGAGTCGTTCCCCATCCAGGGGCTACCTTACCATATTCCGAATTTAATGGTTTCAAAAAATCCCCTACAACAGTTCGTCTTGGACCATATCTAGAACTACCCTCAACGGTTTGTGTAGCCATAAATCTTATTTTGTATTCAATGAGATCTGTTGACTTTGTATATCATTCCGCTGTAAATAAACAATCTTATCATAGACCCATTGTGATCTTGAAATTATATAATAATGGAAACAGCAACCTTAGTCGCCATCTCTATATCTGGTTTACTTGTAAGTTTTACTGGGTACGCCTTATATACTGCTTTTGAGCAACCCTCTCAACAATTAAGAGATCCATTCGAGGAAAACGGGGACTAATTGAAGTAATGAGCCTCCCAATATTGGGAGGCTCATTACTTCAATTGAGATAATGAAAAATCATTTCATTTTTTTAGTTAGAATTTTAGGCGGTTCTCGAAAAAAGATAGTGAAAAAAATTATCCCTAGAGTAGATACTAAGAGGAATGTATAAACCAATGCTTCCATAAATTCAATCGTGGTTTACATTTATAGCTTTCGTACCTGTTTATTTGGAATCATCTCCCGAATAAAATAAAGAAAGAACAAGAATCAAAGAAAAGGCAGCGATTTAAATTAAGATTTTTCCAGCAGCCTATGGCAAATCACAAATAGAAGTAGAAGCAAAAAATAACAAAGCAATCTTGCATTAGACTACTTGTCTTCTTGTAGTTGGATCTCCAAGTTTTTGGAATGCTCCAAATTCCACTTGAGCATCCAAATATGGATCAATACCGGCATATTATAGCTCATAGCGTGGCCCCACTATTTTGTCTTGATTCTATTACCTTCGGTATTGACATTCTCTATCCCTAGTATTGACATTCTTTACGGACTCCAGGTTTGCTGGGCATGTGTCTACAGAGCACACGGTCTTTTTTGCTTTTGGGACTGGCCCTTTGGACAAGCTTTGTACCTACTGGACACATGTCTGGATGGCCTACAGAGTACGTGGTCCTTTCAGCGAGTTCTTTGGGCGTATGCAAAGTGAGACTGCGATCTTTCCTAGGTTCCTGCGAATTGGATCTGTGGGCTAGTCCTGGGACCTTGCCCTGTGGGCTTACGCAAGGTTCCCACGAGCTGGATCTGTAGCCTTGCTTTGTGAGTTGGTTTGTGTTGTTGTCTTCTTGTGGTCGAGTCATAGATCGGAGGCTCAGATCCTTTCTAGGACTCGGGTCTCAAGTTATTGACATATAACAACTTTTAATAAATTTTAAAGCATATCAAACTTATTTTGATCTTGATGAATATCCACTTAATAATAAAATATTTATAATACTCCCTTTTGGATGCCTATTGGTAGATAATGTACCTCATCAAAACTTTATTAAAATAAAAATTCCATGGGAAAAAATTCTTAGTGAAGGAAAAAGAGTACACATATCTATAATACACATAAACATACTGCCTTGTTAAAAATTTTATCAGGAAACCCAATGGGACAAAACCTCGGTTAAAGGAAAAAGAGTACAACGAGTATTTATTTCTCGTCATGGCAACATCACATAATATCTCATGTTCTACTATTCAATATTGAATACTAGCTTTTCGAAACACAATTTGAACAGATTTGCTAAACATTTATCTAATCATTCTTCTGAAAGTCACGAGTGAGGAAGAATTTTTGGGAAGTATATTTTGATCTCTTCAAGAGTTTCAACAATAATCATAACAAACTTTAATCATGATCCTTCTATAATAATAGATTAATTCAATAAATATTTACACAAACATATTGAATAATTTTTCAAGAATTTCTACATGCTTCCAACATTCTAAATCTTATTTTAACACAAACTTCACTATATAGTAATTCAAATAAAAGGCTATAACAACAAATATTAGACACATGTCAAATCTTTCATGATTTGCCATACTAATAAGATATCTAAAGATTATTGCGTCCACCACAAAAAAAATTATATTTCTCATTATCATTGCCAAAACTTAGCAATAAATTTTATTTTTCTTATTTCATTTTTGCAAAACTTGCTTTGTATCACACTAGCTTTATACCTTTAGGTGTTTGAACTGCTGGTCTAAAAACTTTTTGAATTCAATTGTACTTGAATTGTGTCTTTCCATTTTGGCCAATTATTCCATGTCTATATTTCTTGACTATTGGGAAATGTGCTCATATTATAGTAAACATGTAATTGTTTTCTATGTAATTGAATGATGATTAAATAAATAAAGTTAATTTCACATTCACTATTATGTATTTTGTGTTTTTGTCTTTCATGTTTTGTAAGCATAGTGAAATTGTGACAAGTAAATATTAGCTCATTTATTGTCTAAGTTCAAATTGATGATAAGTGGCACTGTAAGAACGTTTACATTGCGAGAAAGACAACTTAATTCAGTAGATAACTTAAACGAGTCTGTAATCTCGTAAAATAATCAAAGTGAGCATTTCATTCAAATACTTAGAATGATTATTATGTCATCTACAATCCCAATAGATGAGATGACTAGTCTTGGTTACTGGAGCAGTTGACTTTACTGGTAGAGACATAGATGTATTCACTGGAAAAAAGATACATTAGACTGGACCTAAGATGAATTAATTCTGAATCTGTTTGTGAATTAATTCACTTGTGAGATTCATGGTGTGATCTACCTAAATCCTGAGTTAGTCACTGACCATGCATATATAACTTATGTGCTTTGATATAAGTGGAGGCTTATGCTCTAAAGATGATCAAACCCATAGTCGGTATGTTGGGTACATGACTTGTGTATGGCCTAAAAAATATTATTGTATTTATTATTTAATTATTTAATTTAGAGAGAGAAAATGGGGGTGGGGAGATGAATGTAGATCAAATTCAAAGGTGGGTTTAATTATTTTTAAATTTTTTCGTAGGGTTGATAAATGGGTTCATGAATTGTCAAACACTAATTTCTTTTTTTATTTATTTTACTATTAGGTCTTTTTTTGGGGGCTTTACTAGCAACAATGGAATTCATAGCTCGGTTAAAGAGTTAACAATATCCTCTTATTGACATTATGTGGATTAATAAATATGGAATGTGGCCACAGGTTGCTTGTTCTCGAATGAGCAATTTATCATAGTCATTTGTTGATAGTAGTAATATTAATAATTAAGAAGACACAATTACTCAATGTAATTGCCAAAGAAAAAAAGGGAAAAAATTTGTCAAATTTCTTTACCTGGTCATTTCAATTACTCAATGTAAGCATGATTTTTACTTGAAATTTTCATGAATTCTTAAGTACTTGAACATGATCAAGCTAGCCTAAGTGAAAGACTTCTCAATTGTGAAGTTTATATCAAATTGCCATTGATGAATTTTAGTGATCTTTGAATTTGAAAGGGGTGAATATGTAATGGTTGACTTCAGATTTGTTTAAGATAGTATTAGAATTGAAAGTATAGTTAATTCTGACACTAGGGAATAAATTGATTAAAATTAAAGCTGGCATGAAATTATGCTATAATGAAAAGTATAGGGTCTCTAATGAAAGAATATGAAATTAGATTTTGATTCAATGTTAGATATGGAAATTTATGAGTATTTCGAATATAAGGACTAAAATGAATAAAATGCAAAGTATGTTTGATTATGAGTTTTAATGTGATTTGGATGTGAGCTTATGTCATTTTTATAATTGAATATTCGAATGTAGCTAAAGACGATGTTGGGTCGTCCCAAGAGAAATAAAAAGCTAGAGCCATAGATGAGTAAGGAAATATATATATATATATATATGTGTGTGTGTGTGTGTGTGTGTTTTTAACGAACTGGCTTGATTAAGGTAATGACTCTACTTGTCTCATGGTTCGGTTTGTATATGATGATATAGAATTTCGAGAATTGAATTGAGATGAGCATAGCATAAACAAGCATGATATGAAACTATGATATGTGATCATGAACATATATGTATCGATTCATTGGTTACCCTATTAACTGTTTCGGGTAGGGGTGAGCAAAACTCGATTTGATTTGAAAAAATCGAAAAAATTCAAATTTCGAGTTAATCGAATCGATTTATTCGAATTATTCAAGTCAGCTCGAATAAGTAATTCGAGATTTGAGTTCGAATCGAGTTGAGTTTTACAATTCGAATAACTCAGTTGATTCGAATAACAGATTGGTGTAAATGCCCTTTTGGTCCTTGTCAAGTTTGAAAGTGAGCAAATTGGTCTTTCTTTCAACAAAAAGTACAAAATATTTCAAAATAATTTTCAAAAATGAAAAATATTTATAAAGATTTCAAGAAAAATTCTAAGAAAATTCTAAAAAATATATAAGGAAATTTAAAAACAAGCTATTTCTCCTTCATATTTTGGTGGTTTTAGCATTTGGGAAAGATGAACACATTTTGTTTTATTTAATTTTAACTTATTTACTCATTTACCCTTTTAACCTTTAAAATCATTCAAAATTTCATTAATACCTTATCCATTAATGTTCACTAACCCTTTAATTGGTCTATTTACCATCCATGTCCCTTAGATTAGAATTCCATAGCTATTTGACACGTTTAACTAATAAAACTCTACTTTTTCACCTTTTTTCGATTTAGTCCTTTTTACGTAATTAAGCATGCAAATGTCAAAATTTCTTAACAAAATTTTAATATGACCTTACTAACACCCCATATACATTAAAATAATAATAAAATTATAATTTACTCATCAAATTTGTGGTCTTGAAACCATTGTTCTGATTTCACTGAAAATGGGTTGTTACAACTTTCCCCCTAAAGAAATTTTCGTCCCCGAAAATCTTAACAAAAAAGAGGTTCGGATATTGCACTTTCATAGCTTCTCCCGATTCCCAAGTAGCCTATTCTTGTAACATCCTTAAATAGGGGCTATTATGGTTGAACTATTTGCGTGTGTATGGTTTGATTGCGTTATTAATTGAGGTGTTTTAGGGTCTAGGTATAGGCTAAGGGTAGGCCCGAACTATAGGAAAATTTTTGTTTTTAAGCTTTGGTTAAGGGGGAGCTGAAGGAGCTAGGGGTTAAGAATATTCCGTGGTAAATTTAAGCACAAGTAAAGCCTTGGTAAAGTGGCAAGGAGGCGCCACTTAGGGCCTTGAGGAGTGACGCCACATGCAGGGAAGGAGAGCTTGGGTTCGAGCTGCGGAAGTCCCTTTCTAGTAATTCTTTTTGACGCCAGAGAGGGAAGAGTTGTGCTCATCTCAAACTTTTTCGGATAACTGTTGAACAAGTCAAATTGATTTGAACGGGTGGAGAAGAGAGAATTTAGGAGTTTGAATAATTCAAACTCGTTTGAACGAGTGGCCAGGAGAGATTTGAGAGTTTTGTCGAAATTTGAACTTGTTTGAGGAGGAGTATCCGGTTGGGAAGCTGAGTAAGTGTAATATCTTGAAAATGGGCTTGTGAATTTATGCTTAATTGTTTGAAATAGCATGCTTGAGTGTGTTGTGAATGTGTGTAATGGAATTTGTGAACTTTAGAAAATAGGTGAAAGCCTTAGAAAATATTAAGTTTTAAGTTTTAAGTAGGAAGCAAAGCAAGGTGGTCTTAAGAAAATTTATAGGTGAAACATGACACACAATTGGGCTTGGAAAGAATGGCTACAAGGCGCCACTTAAGGGCCTATCAAGTGACGCCACATGCATGTGCAAGTGGTCTTGAGTTCGAGTCGCGTGGGAAGCAAAATTTTTAGGTTTTATTTTTATTGCTTGTGACGTCAAAAGGAGGGCAGCAAGGGACGGCACTAAGGCAAAATTTTAGGAGCTTTTATCCTTTTTATTTTTGAGATAAATGGTGATAATTTTATTAACTAAAAAGGTGATAAGAGATAAAGTTATCAAGATATGGAGAGTTGGCCGATTGGGGGGCTCCTTTAGGTGATAATTTCGGCTAAGGAAGGGAGTAAGGCTATCATTCTTTTCTCTTTTGAAGCCTCTGCCGAATTCTCTAGCCTCTCTTCTCTTTCTCTCCTATTCTTGATAATAAGCCGAAATACTCTGTGTTCTAGTCAAAACTTCTCCCAAATCCCATTGGTGCCGATTCTTTCTAAGCCTCATACCCCTCTCTTTTCATCTTTGTTGAAGTCGAATCTTCTGTGGTGTCAGACAAGGGTGCTATAGATTTCTTCAAGTGAGGGTAAGATCAAAATTGGTTTCCATTCTTTCACTTTTAGACTTGTCGAAATCTAGGACTAATCCCATTGATGTTCATGGTTGCCGAAACTTTGAAGGAGTGTTCAGGATCTAGCAAGTGACGACCTCAGAGAAAGTCCTTTCGGGATTTTCAAGTTTTAAGGTAAGCTATAAGGCGATATTCGGCCATAGGCCATTATTATGTGATTTGAAGTTGGACTTAAATCTAACCTATGACTATAGGTATTTCGACATCTCCTTGGTTAGGTGGCTAATTTCGGGATTTAGATCCATAAGGTAAGTACACATACACATTCGGCCAAGGCCCTATTTGATGATTAAGATCTATTTCTTATTTTTACAAAAGCCGAAACTAATTTGTTAAAGTGATCTAATGCTTGGTCGAATGCAAGAAGGAATATAGCAAAGTTTCGGGATTTGGTTAGCAGTGAAATCGGCACCAAGGTAAGAATTTGATTTCAATATTCCTACTGGGATTTGGATTTGTGGCCGAATAGGTTTTCATTAAATCTCTAGTATTGACCGAATGTAGGAGTTAAGGATCTAAAGTGTTAGATTGGGTTTTCGGGTTTCAGGAGAGCATTAATACCAGGTGTGTACCCCACACTATTTCTTAATATGATTTATGGCAATATTAATATAAATGTGTTATTAAGAATGTGAAAAGTATGGCTAAGGTACCATACAATGGTACAAAGTACTCAGGTACGTTTTCCTATTCCTACTAGGATTATGATATGATCAGTTAAGTCACACATGTGAAACTATAAGAATGTGAAATAAAGTTTAATACTGCATGATATGTATGACATGGGGGCATTTGGGTGATTATAAAAGGGGAAGTGAATGTGGTGACTATTGTCACGATATATGAATGTGGTGATTTCGGTCACATTATCTGAATGTGGTGACTTCGGTCACATTATTTGAATATGGTGACTTCGGTCACATTATCTGAATGTGGTGTCTCATGACACGAAATATTATCTGGTGGCTATGCCACAAAATTATAAGGGCGATGAGCACGTCGACTGCAGCGACTGCCTTCGATGGTGTGTAACGGATGGAGGGTTGACTTAGTAGTCCCCACGGTGTGCAGGTTGGTACGGGTGATGTGTAGCGGTTGGTAACTAGGCTTGGGCTTGGGAATGCATCATTAATTGTATACTTTGATATGAATGTGTATGACTTGTTATGCCTGAATCTATGTGGACTTAGTGTTTGTGTACACATTGAGTCTGTTTGACTCACCCCGTTGTGGGAACATTTTTTAGGCGATGATCAGTAATGGACCGGGTTGGCAGGAGCTAAAGGTGGCCATGCTCAGCAAGGAATTTTATTTGGACATTATATTTTTATTTAAGTACTTTAAATTTTTTGGGTTTGTTTTGATGTAATAAGGCCTTAGTATGATTTGTTTCGCATGCATGTTTAATTATTTTACTATGTTACGGAATTTTATCAAATTAAAGTTTAAGTATTTTATTAAAAATAAACCCTAAACGTTTTGACGCTTAAATTCATATAATTTCTAAATAAAGATAAAATCTAAAAAAAAAAATTCGGTATATCTTCTAACTTAACGTTTTGAAACTTAACCATGAGATTTTATAAAACTTATATTACAAAAATAAATTGGTTTCCAACTTGAGGCCAACCCAATTCGAATTTTCCCCCAAAATCACTCAAAGTATTCCAAAAGAACAAACGAATTTGAACCGGTTTTTCTTAAGGAACATATCAGATCTGGTCGAGGCTTGTGGGCCGGGTTTGGGGTGTTTCAGTAAGGGTTGTCGTTTCTTCATAGTCAGACTAGGTGACATGTTTGGCTAAGCCTAGCGTTAGTCCATTTGGTTGTGAGCCAAAGCCGAAACCCCCTTAGCACCTTGTCGATTTCTTCCCTTAATGCACCATTTGTAACAAAAGCCGAAAGTAACTCTCTCCCCTTCATCTTTTTCTTTCTTTCAATCTCCTTGTGCCGAAATCTCTTTTTCTCCTTTGCCGAATCCATTCTCTCTTGTTCCATTTTTCTTTTCCATTCCTTCCACCTTCAAAAGCCGACAACCTCGATTGATTCTCTTTCGTTTTTCATCAAAGAACCTTGGCCGAATCTTTTTGATTCCTTTTCTTAAGCTATAGCCGAATCACCTTGAGATCCATCACCATTGCCGAAATCTCTCCACTTTCTTCTTGTTCTAACTTTGGCCGAATATCAACCATTGAAGATCTCTATCTCTTCTTTTCTCTCGTTGCATTGTAGATCTCCCTTGATTTCTTCTCTAATCGATTTGGAGTAGGTAAGTCTATCATGACTGAATCTCTTCTATTCTCACTCTCTTTTCTCTATCGACTTACATAGAACCAAAAGCCGAATTTCGGCATCTGTCTTGATTCGCATTCATCTTTGGAATTGGTTCTCCTAGGTTCTTCGGGATTTTGAAACAAGTGGATCGTGGTCATCTACTCTCTCTGTCAATCGGTTTTATTGAAGATAGTGGTAAGAATACATGTCGAGTTAACCTTTCTCATATTTTTTTGAAAAGCCGAAGGCTATTACATTATGTTGTTTAAAAATCTTGGCCGATTGTAGGGAAGGCTTGTCGTCGAGTGTTTCGGGATTTGTCTAAAGTACGAAAGAAGGAAGGTAAGGATTATGGTTAGTTCTGCGTTAACTCTTTGGGATTTATGGGTTTGGCCGAATGGCTTTTGCTAATGATCTTAGTGTTGGCCGAATGTAGGAAAGGGGGATCTAGGGCGCTAGATCTTGAGCTACGGGATCCGATAATCGCGTTAGTAACCAGGTGTCTATCTTACACACGTCATAATCTTTGTAAACTTGTTAATAACCTAAACTATGTTAAAAGCCGAAACTATGTAGATTTCGATATGGTACCCTTAGGGGTATGAGCAAGGATTTCGGGTAAGTCCGTTTGTTGAGTTTAAGATATCTAATTCTGATGAAATCGCATATGCTATGTTTCACTATATGTTTAAGGATTAAGCATGATGGCATGATATGTATATGCAAGGCATTATTGTGGGTGATATGAGAGAAGGGGGAAGATTGATATCTGTGACTTTGGGTCACCAGTGGTTTGGTAGCACAGTTATTATTCGTGACTTTGGGTCACCAGAGGTTTGGCACCTCATAGCGACTAGTCCCAGTGGCTTCGCACCACAGTGGGTTGGCCCCACATTTGATAAAACGGGATTGTCGTCAGTGATTTGGTATCACAACGTGTGTTGGCCCCACAGATAGATTATTCGTGACTTTGGGTCACCAGTGGTTTGGTACCACATTATTATTGATATCAGTGACTTTGGGTCACCAGTGGTTTGGTACCACACGGGGTAGAAAACGGAGTTGTAACACCCCAAACCCAGTCAACACACCACGACCGAATCTGGCATGTTACGGAGTGAAAACGTTTTGAAGGACCAAGTTTGTCGAAATAATTTCTAGGAAAACTCTTTGCTGTTTAAGGTTTAGAAAACCCTGTTTTAGGTGCTGTTGAAATCGTTTTGTTGTTGTTCTAAAACCCGAGAAACTTATGCTTAAAATTGTTCGTTGTACTAGTTATTAGGAAAAACCCATGCGTTACTTACTAAAAATCGAGTGAGTGGAATTTAGTCAAGTTTAAAAATCATGTGAGGTTGGTTGAAAACCGTCTAGGTTATATTGAGATTGTGTTGTGATGTTACCCATTGGTAACGTTTGAAAACCCGATATTAAGTAAATTTGAAAACTCTAATTAAAACCCGATTATTTGACAATATCAACTTATTAAGCACATGCGTAATAAAATAAACGTAAACCAAATAAAACCAAAATAAAAACCAGTGGCCTTATTACAAACCCAAAAACAACTTTTACAGTAAGAAATAAAAACTGAAATAGTATTGTAAAGTCAAAACCCGGAAATATGTGCATGGCCACCTCGAGTCCTCCCCGGCTCTGAATCCGCGAATCATGCCTCATCTGCAAAATATAAGGGAAGGGGTGAGTCACCAAGACTCAGTGTATAAATCCCCAACCCGGTAATTCTACCACTTACACAGTTCATTAGTAAACATGCAGATTATGCAACCCATAACCTAGCCATCCAAACTCCTTTAACTACCCCGTGTGGTCAAAACCACTGGTGGTCAAAACCACTGGTGACAGAAGTCACAAATATATCAAGTGATGGGGCCAACCCATCGTGTGGTCAAAACCACTGATGACAATCCCATAATAATCATGTGGGGCCAACCCACTGTGGTACCAAACCACTGGGACGAGTCACAATATCCATATATGTGGTCAAAACCACTGGTGACCGTAGTCACAAATATCACAGGTGTGGTCAAAACCACTGGTGGTCAAAACCACTGGGACTTAGTCACAAATCATATCAATAGTGTGGTCAAAACCACTGGTGACCGTAGTCACAAATCAACTGATGGGGCCAAACCATCTTGTGGTCAAAACCACTGGTGACAGTCCAATTAAATCATCCCCCTCCTTTCATCAATCCCACCATCATCATGCTCATATCATACGTATCATAATCTCATATATCATGCATTTATGGATAACATAGCATTTAACAGCACATGATGGCATATACAAACATACATCGTAATCACGTAATAGGGGACTTACCCGGAATCCAAGCTTATGCCCACAAGGCAAAGTTACTAACACAAAGGTTATACAGTAACATAATAAGCAACGTTTAAACTAATAAAGTGTGTAAGCGTTTACACACCTGTTACTAACGCTACCCCTGAATCCCGAGACCCGATCTACCACACCAACCTCCTTGCCCTATATTCGGTCAACACCAGGGTTAATAACATAGGCTATTCGGCTATACCATCAAATCCCAGAGGGTGAGATTACGCACAAACTATACCACCCTTACCTTTTTCCTTACGAAACCAATCACCACGCAAAGTATGCGAGTCTACTTCTCCCCCTACAATCGGCCAACAACCAAATCTCACTTCAATAGCCTTCGGCTTAACCAAATAACTAAGAGAATAATTAAATCACCATAGACCCTTACCACAGACTTACCGAATCCGATTGTTAGAGGATGAAGACTTAGATTGATTGCTTCCAAAATCCCGGAGACCCTACAATAATCGGTTTCCATAGATGATGAGAAACCTCGCTAACCAAATGCCGAAATCGGCTTCTACTTCCAAGAGAACCGTCAAAGAGAAGAGGAAAAGAAATAAAGGGGTTCGGCCAAACACTTACCTTCTCTTAAAACCGATTGAAAAGAAAAACCGAAGAGGAACCACCACTGTTGATCTTCGGCCAAAGCAACCCAAAGGAAAGAATAGAGTGATTCGGCTAGAGTGGAAGAAGAGAAGGGAAAAGAAAGTGAGAAAGGGAAGAGAGGGATTTCGGCAAGGAAGGGTGGAGAGGGTTCGGCAAAAGAGTTTAAGAATAGAAAAAGAAAAGATAAAAGGGGAGAGGGAGCTCTCGGTTTTGAACAAAAATGAGAGAAGAAGAAGGATATGGGAGGGTAAGGGATTCGGCCAAACTTGAGAAGAAGAAGAAAAGAGGTAAAATGAAAAATAACAATTGAAGAAGCTAAAGGAGCATTCGGCTAGGTGCTAAAACAAAAGATTTTCGGCTTTTACTCACTATAGTGCACTAGGGCGAAATCGACAAAGCTTCAACAAGATTTTAGGCTTTCGGTACAAAACACAAGTTAGCCAAAAATGCCATCTGAGCACCCAAGAAAATTCGGCACACTCCTCTACTCAATTCCCCAAAACCGCACACTCCTTCAAGCAGGAGTTCAAAATTCGGCCATCACCCAAATTCTCTCCTGGCCACTAATTCAAAAGAGTTTGAATTAGTCAAGCTCCTAACTTTCCTCTCTACCACCCGTTTGAATAAATTTGACTTGGTCCATCTTTATCTGACAGAGTTTGTGCTGAGCACAACTCCTCTCCCTCCTTGGCGTCAAAATAATAAGCAGAGGTGGGATTTCTGCCGCTCGAACCTGAGACCTCCTTCCCCTGCAAGGGGCGTCAAACACAGGGCTCTAAGTGGCGCCTCCAAGCCACTTTACCAAGCCCCAACTTGTGTTAAAATCCCCCTTGAAACACTTATAACCCCTAGCTCCCTTTAGCTCTTTTACTTAAAGCTTAAAACAAAAAAAAAATTTCTTACCACTCAGGCCTGCTCTAAACCCACAACTAAGTCTTAAAACACCTCAAACAACATCACAACAGTCCTAAACACATGCAAAACAATTCAATCCCAACCAACCCCTATTTCAGGATATTACAGGAGTTGTGGATGGCTAGGTTTGGGTGCATGATGTATTTACTTGGTTATGAATCTATGTAAGCATGTTGCTATAATCGGGAGGGGGATTATGCACTGAGTCTTGGTGACTCACCTTCTCCCTTATCTTTTCAGGTGATTAGTAGATCGCGAATGAGGAGCCGAGTGGACTCGAGGTGGCCATGCGATACTTGATTTCAGTTTTACACGGATTTTCGACTTGGGTACTTTAACTTTATATTTCGATTTTATTTGGGTTTGTAATAAGGCCAATAGTATTTTTATTTTGGGTTTTAATTATATCTGCTTTAAATTTTTAAATGTTGCTAAGTAAACTGTTCAACATGTTTTAATTAACCTGATAATCAAGTTTTCAAAATTATACTACGCAATGAGTTTTCTAAACGTTACCATCGGGTAACAAAACACATAAGATGATAATTAAGCTAACGTAAATGATTTTCAAATCTAAGTTTTTCCAAAGCTTCAATACAAACGGTTTTAAAGTAACTAAGTTTAACACATTTGGGCTTCATTAGACTTGAACGTTTTCCTAGGTAATGTATGGCAAATGGGTTTTTAAAAGAAAAAGATTTCCGGGTTTTCAAAGCAACTTAATGATTTTAACTATACATGCACCTGATTTCTGCAAACACAAAGCAAACAAAGAGTTTTTCGCTGAAATTAAACCGGCCACTTGTTTTCTTCGAAACGTTTTCACCCTGTGACATGCTAGATTCAGTCGTGGTGTGTTGACCGGGTTTGGGGTGTTACATTTTTGGTATCAGAGCCAAGTTCAAAGGCTCAGCTATGGGCCCAAGGCCCAAAATGTTTTAATGTAGGATTTTAAAAAGTTTTGTTGGAAAAATACATGGTTTGAAAAGCATGGCACCGAGTCTCCAGCACCAATCCGCCCAGGTAAGTACCCCTAACTATTGGTTGTAATGATTTGGATGATATATGATATTATATGAATACCATTAGTGGACTACCCTAGAGACGAAAACCTATAGGATTCTATGAACTCTCGGAAAACAAAACTCTTTAAAGAACTGATTCATAAGATTGTGCCTTAATAATAGTGGAATAAAGACTGACGCATAAAACTTTTAAACTAGATAAGTCGAGATATTAGACGAGGTCGAGGTCGTAATACACGTGGACACGGTCGGGGTAGGATGACTTTGTCGGAACCAGTGGGGTTTGGTCAGGGGTCGGAGAATGAGATGCCACCACCACCAGCTGCAAGTGTTGAGTTTCAGGACCAGACGGGGGATGACACAGTGTCACAGGCGGTGCTGTGAGTTCTTGAGAGAGTGGCTGGAGTAGGTGGGGGTGCGGGAGCTCAGAAATCTGTATCTGAGCGACTCCGAGCCAATGGAGCTGAGGTAGTCCGAGGTGTTTCTGGTGTGGCGCCTAATACGGCTGAGTATTGGTTGAAGGCGACGGAGCGTATCATGGATGACTTGGATCTGACTGCTGAAGAGAAACTGAAAGGGATAGTGCCGCTTCTTTAAGATGAGTCATACCAGTGGTGGCTCACGGTTCGGGATAGTGCTGCAGTGGATGATCTCATGCGGGACTACTTTAAGGCAGCTTATCAAAAGAAATATATTGGATCTAGCTACATTGATGCGCAGCAGAAGGCGTTTCTGAGACTGGTTCAGGGGAGTAAGTCCGTATCGGAGTACGAGGCGGAATTCTTAAGGTTGAGTCGGTACACTCAACGTATCGTGGCTATAGAACATGAGCGATGTGTCAGGTTCGAGGACGGACTGAGAGACGAGTTGAGATTGCTCCACAGCAGGAGCGGGAGTTTGCTGTGCTGGTAGAAAAGGCTAAGGTAGCCGAAGGGGTAAAGGAGTCTGTGAGACAGAATCTGGATAGGAATAGACATAAGAGAGGTTTTGGATCATCTAGGTCGGCCGGAAATTCTCAGAAGAGGGCTAGGCATGGTGGGCCGAATTAATCTAGGAGGCCTGTTGCTACCAATCAGGGACCAGCGCAGTGCACTCGGTGTGGAAAATCTCATTGGGGAGAATGTTGGACGTTGGCAAAGGATGCTTTGATTGTGGCTCGTTGGATCATCGTGTGAGGGACTGTCCACGTAAGTTAGCCAGGATTCAGTCAGAGGGTCAGGGCCGTGCTCAGTTCAGGAATGAAGGACCGCAACCGTAGAGGGGTCGTGGTTCTGGTAAAGGAGGTAATGGTTCTGGTCGGGGCCGCGGAGCACCGGGCAGAGGTGCAGGCAACACTGAAGCAAGACAGCCTAGATTAGTGTATGCAGTGAGGCGTCGAGAGAAGGGCGATGCACCGGATGTCATAACTGGTACGTTCTTAATCTTTGGGTTACCAGATACTGCTTTGATAGATGTTGGTTCGACGCATTCGTATGTTGCTAGTAGTATAGTAGAGACCATGAACTTAGACTTTGAGACTACTTCTAGGGAGATGACAGTAATTACCCCTCTAGGTCACTCTGTAGAAGTAAATAGGCTGTATAGGGATGTACCCGTAGAACTCCAAGGGGTAGTGTTTGTGGCTGATCTGATGGAACTGCCATTTGGGGAGTTCAATCTGATTCTTGGGATGGACTGGCTGGTGAAGTACCAAGCAAGTTTGGATTGCACGGATAAGCGCATGGTTTTGAAAACGGTTGAGGGTGAAGAAGTGGTGATGATAGGTAATAAAAGGGATTATCTATCTAATGCTGTGTCTGCTCTGAAAGCTGAGAAGATGGTCAGGAAGGGTTGTGGGGCGTTTATGGTTCATGTGTGTGTTTTGGAGGCCAAGGAGTCAGCTGTAGAGAATGTACGAACGGTGAAAGAGTTTGTTGACGTATTCTCAGAAGAACTTCTGGGTTTGCCTCCGAATCGGGAAGTTGAATTTGGCATAGATTTGTTACCCGAAACTGCAAAAGTGTCCATTGCCTCGTATAGGATGGCGCCAAAGGAATTGGTAGAACTGAATGCTCAGATTCAGGAGTTGTTGGATCGTGGTTTCATTCGGCCAAGTGTTTCACCTTGGGGAGCGCCAGTGCTCTTTGTCAAGAAAAAGGATGGTACAATGCGGATGTGTATAGACTACCGCCAATTGAATAAGTTGACGATCAAGAACAAGTATCCGTTGCCGAGGATAGGCGACTTGTTTGATCAGCTTAAGGGGGCATCGATTTTCTCAAAGATTGATTTAAGGTCAGGTATCATCAGCTAAAGGTAAAAGAGGCTGATATCCACAAGACGACGTTTTGCACTCAGTATGGGCACTACGAGTTTCTGGTTATGCCGTTTGGATTGACTAACGCACCGGCAGCTTTCATGGACATGATGAATCGGGTGTTCCAACAGTACTTTGACCAGTTTGTCGTGGTGTTTATAGACGACATATTGGTGTACTCAAGGTCTGAGGAGGATCATGATGTGCATTTGCGAGTAGTTTTGTAGATTCTGAGGAAGAAGCAGTTATTTGCCAAATTCAGTAAGTGCGAGTTCTGGCTTAGGGAGGTGACTTTCTTGGGTCACGTGGTGTCAGCTGAGGGGATTAGAGTGGATCCTCGCAAGATTGAGGCAGTGTTGGACTGGAAACTGCCTATGTCAGTAGCGGAAGTTCGGAGTTTTCTAGGTCTGGCAGGGTATTACCGAAGATTTGTAGAAGGATTCTCTCTGATTGCAGCGCCATTGACCAAGTTACTGAGAAAAGAGGTTCCGTTTGTGTGGTCGGAAAAACAGCAAGAAAGTTTTGACAAGTTGAATAAGATTCTGACTGAAGCTCTGGTGTTAATTCAGTCTGAGGCAGGAAAGGAATTCGCGGTATATTGTGATGCATCGCATACTGGCTTGGGATGTGTGCTGATGCAGGAGGGGAAGGTAGTGGCATATGCGTCTCGACAGTTGAGACCTCATGAGGGTAATTATCCAACACATGATTTGGAATTGGCTGCAGTGGTTTTCGCCCTGAAAATATGGAGACATTACTTGTACAGAGAGAAGTCGATAGTCTACACGTATCACAAGAGTCTGAAGTATCTTTTGACACAGAAGGATTTGAATTTGAGACAGCGGAGATGGATTGAGCTGTTGAAGGACTACGACTATTCAATTGAGTATCATCCGGGCAAGGCTAACGTGGTAGCAGACGCGTTGAGCCGTAAGGTAGTGTCGGACTTGAGAGTGATGTTTGCTCATCTCAGTTTATATGACGACAGGAGCTTATTAGCGGAATTGCAGGTTAAGCCGACTTAGGTTGAGCAGATTAAAGAGAAACAGTTAGTGGATGAAGGTTTGAATGGTTGGAGGTTGCAACTGCAGAGTGGTGGTTTGGAAGGGTATAGTTTGACCAGCGATGGAGTATTATGTTTTCAAGGGAGACCTTGTATGCCGAAGGACATCGAGTTAAGGCAGAGGATTCTTCAGGACGCTCATAGCAGCCCTTATGCTATGCATCCTGGAGGTAGCAAGATGTACCGGGATTTGGGAGAGCAGTTTTGGTAGCCAGGATTGAAACGGGAAGTAACTGAGTTTGTGGGTAGATGTTTGATGTGTCAGCAGGTCAAAGCTGAGCATCAGTTGCCGTCGGGTTTACTTCAGCCGGTGAAGAATCCACAGTGAAAGTGGGAAAAGATCACTATAGACTTTGTTAGTGGGCTACCCCTTACGCCTAGTAAGAAAGACTCAGTCTGGGTGATTATGGATTGCTTGATGAAATCAGCTCATTTCATACCGGTAAGGGTTGATTACTCACTTTAGAAGTTAGGTAAGCTGTATGTGGCAGAGATAGTGAGGTTGCACGGTGTGCCAGTGTCGATTATCTCAGATAGGGATCCCAGATTTACGTCGAGGTTCTGGAAAGCGTTGCATCAGGCGTTGGGTACGCAGTTGGATTTTAGTACAGCATTTCATCCACAGACAGACGGACAGTCGGAAAGGGTTATACAAATCTTGGAAGATATGCTGAGGGGCTGTGTTTTGGACTTCAGAGGCAGCTGGGAAGAATTTCTATCGTTAGCTGAGTTTGCATACAACAATAGTTACCACGCAAGCATTAAGATGGCGCCATATGAGGCATTGTATGGTAGGAACTGTCGTACACCTACATGCTGGACAGAGTTAGGTGAGCGTCAGATGTTGGGTCCAGAGTTGGTTACAAAAACTGAGGATAAGGTCAAGTTGATTCAGGCTCGTTTGAAGGAAGCTTCGGACAGGCAGAAGTCATATGCCGATCTTAAGCGGAGAGATATAGAGTTCGCAGTGGGTGACAGGGTTTTCTTGAAGGTCTCGCCGTGGAAGAAAGTGCTGAGATTTGGAAGGAAAGGCAAGCTAAGTCCAAGGTTTATTGGGCCGTATAAGGTGTTGAGACGAGTGGGACCAGTAGCTTATCAGCTCGAGTTGCCAGCGGAACTGAGTCAGATACATGATGTGTTCCACGTCTCCATGCTGAGGCATTATCGTTCAGATCCATCGCATGTTGTATCGGTGGAGGAAATTGAGGTGAGCCCAGATTTGACCATGGAAGAGGAACCAGTGCACATTCTAGACAGGGATGTGAAGGTGTTGCACAGGAAGTCAGTTCCATTGGTGAAGGTGTTATGGCAGAACCATGGCTTGGAAGAAGCTACATGGGAACCAGAGGATGTGATGAGGCAGCAACACCCTCAACTCTTTTGACCAGGTAATTTCGAGGCCGAAATTATTTTAAGGGGGTAGAACTGTAACATCCTTAAATAGAGGCTATTATGGTTGAACTGTTTGTGTATGTATGGTTTGATTGCATTATTAATTGAGGTGTTTTAGGGTCTAGGTATAAGCTAAGGGTAGGCCCGAACTATAGGAAAATTTTTGTTTTTAAGCTTTGGTTAAGGGGGAGCTGAAGGAGCTAGTGGTTAAGAATATTCCGTGGTAAATTTAAGCATAAGTAAAGCCTTGGTAAAGTGGCAAGGAGGCGCCACTTAGGGCCTTGAGGAGTGACGCCACATGCAGGGAAGGAGAGCTTGGGTTCGAACTGAGGAAATCCCTTTCTACTAATTCTTTTTGACACTAGAGAGGGAAGAGTTGTGCTCAGCTCAAACTTTGTCAGATAACTATTGAACAAGTCAAATTGATTTGAACGGGTGGAGAAGAGAGAATTTAGGAGTTTGAATAATTCAAACTCGTTTGAACGAGTGGCCAGGAGATATTTGAGAGTTTTGCCGATATTTAAACTTGTTTGAGGAGGAGTATTCGGTTGGGAAGCTGAGTAAGGGGTTCCGTTTCTTCATAGTCAGACTAGGTGACATTTTCGGCTAAGCCTAGCATTAGTCCATTCGGTTGTGAGCCAAAGCCGAAACCCCCTTAGCACATTGTCGATTTCTTCCCTTAATGCACCATTTGTAACAAAAGCCGAAAGTAACTCTCTCCCCTTCATCTTTTTCTTTCTTCCAATCTCCTTGTGCCAAAATCTCTCTTTCTCCTTTGCCGAATCCATTCTCTCTTGTTCCATTTTTCTTTTCCATTCCTTCCACCTTCAAAAGCTGACAACCTCGATTGATTCTCTTTCATTTTTCATCAAAGAACCTTGGCCGAATCTTTTTGATTCCTTTTCTTAAGCTATAGCCGAATCACCTTGAGATCCATCACCATTGGCAAAATCTCTCCACTTTCTTCTTGTTCTAACTTTGGCCGAATATCAACCATTGAAGATCTCTATCTCTTCTTTTCTCTCGTTTTGTTGTAGATCTCCGTTGATTTCTTCTCTAATCGGTTTGGAGTAGGTAAGTCTATCATGACCGAATCTCTTCTATTCTCACTCTCTTTTCTGTGTCGACTTACATAGAACCAAAAGCCGAATTTCGGCATCTGTCTTGATTCTCATTCATCTTTGGAATCGGTTCTCCTAGGTTCTTTGGGATTTTGAAACAAGTGGATCGTGGTCATCTACTCTCTCTATCAATCGGTTTTATTGAAGATAGTGGTAAGAATACATGTCGACTTAACCTTTCTCATATTCTTTTGAAAAGTCAAAGGCTATTACATTTTGTTGTTTAAAAATCTTGGTCGATTGTAGGGAAGGCTTGTCGTCGAGTGTTTCGGGATTTGTCTAAAGTACGAAAGAAGGAAGGTAAGGATTATGGTTAGTTCTGCGTTAACTCTTCGGGATTTATGGGTTTGGCCGAATGGCTTTTGCTAATGATCTTAGTGTTGGTCGAATGTAGGAAAAAAGGGATCTAGGGCATTAGATCTTGAGCTACGGGATCCGATAATCGTGTTAGTAACCAGGTGTCTATCTTACACACTTCATAATCTTTGTAAACTTGCTAATAACCTAAACTATGTTAAAAGCTGAAACTGTATAAATTTCGATATGGTACCCTTAGGGGTATGAGCAAGGATTTCAGGTAAGTCCGTTTGTTGAGTTTAAGATATCTGATTCTGATGAAATCATATATGCTATGTTTCACTATATGTTTAAGGATTAAGCATGATGGCATGATATGTATATGCAATGCATTATTGTGGGTGATATGAGAGGAGGGGGAAGATTGATATCTGTGACTTTGGGTCACCAGTGGTTTGGCACCACCAGTGGTTTGGTACCACAGTTATTGTTCGTGACTTTGGGTCACCAGAGGTTTAGCACCTCATAGTGACTCGTCCCAGTGGCTTCGCACCACAGTGGGTTGGCCCCACATTTGATAAAATGGGATTGTCGCCAGTGATTTGGTATCACAACATGGGTTGGCCCCACAAATGGATTATTCGTGACTTTGGGTCACCAGTGGTTTGGTACCACATTATTATTGATATCAGTGACCAGTGGTTTGGCACCACTAGTGGTTTGGTACCACACGGGGTAGAAAACGGAGTTGTGGATGGCTAGGTTTGGGTGCATGATGTATTTACTTGGTTATGAATCTGTGTAAGCATGTTGCTATAATCGGGAGGGGGATTATGCACTGAGTCTTGGTGACTCACCTTTTCCCTTATCTTTTCAGGTGATTCGTAGATCGCGGATGAGGAGCCGGGTGGACTTGAGGTGGCCATGCGATACTTGATTTTGGTTTTACATGGATTTTCGACTTGGGTACTTTAACTTTATATTTCGATTTTATTTGGGTTTGTAATAAGGCCAATAGTATTTTTATTTTGGGTTTTTATTATATCTGCTTTAAATTTTTAAATGTTGCTAAGTAAACTGTTCAACATGTTTTAATTAACCTGATAATCAAGTTTTCGAAATTATACTACGCAATGAGTTTTCTAAACGTTACCATCGGGTAACAAAACACATAAGATGATAATTAAGTTAACGTAAATGATTTTCAAATCTAAGTTTTTCCAAAGCTTCAATACAAACAGTTTTAAAGTAATTAAGTTTAACACATTCGGGTTTCATTAGACTTGAACATTTTCCTAAGTAATGTATGGCAAATGGGTTTTTAAAAGAAAAAGATTTATGGGTTTTCAAAGCAACTTAATGATTTCAACTATACATGCACCTGATTTCTGCAAACACAAAGCAAACAAAGAGTTTTTCGCTGAAATTAAACCTGCCACTTGTTTTCTTCGAAACATTTTCACCCTGTGACATGCCATATTCGGTCGTAGTGTGTTGACCGGGTTTGGGGTGTTACAATTCTATTCCATGAAGTTGCCAGAGAACCTTCACCAAAGCTATATGTTTATTTCTCAATTCCTTAACCTCTTGAGCTAGAATTTTGATTGTTTGGTCATTGTAAGTCATGTCTGGCTGTATCTCAACATCAACAGGTGAAATCACATGCGAAGGATTTGAAAGATACCGTCTTAACACCGATACGTGAAATACATTGTAAATCTTTTCTAACTCTAACAGCAAAGCTAATCTATAAGCTACTGGCCTGATCCTTTCAATGATCTTGTACGCCCCGATAAACCGCGGACTAAGCTTTCCTTTACCGCCAAATCATAGAACTTTCTTCCAAGGCGATACTTTGAGAAATACCTTGTCCCCAACTTGAAATTAAATATCTTTCCTTTTCAAATTTGCGCAAGATTTTTGTCGATCTATAGCTACTTTCAAACTATCTCGTATCACTTTCACCTTTTCTTCGATTTCCCGTATCAAATCAACACCGAATAACTTTTTCTCAATGAGCTCAGTCCAAGAAATGGAGTTCGACACTTTCAACCATACAAAGCATCGCACGGTGCCATCTTCATGCTCGATTGATAATTTTTATTGCATGCAAATTCAACTAATGGAAGAAATCTCTCCCAATTACCTTTGAACTCCAAAGCATAGCATCATAGCATATCTATAAGTATCTGAACTACTCGCTCAAATTGTCCATCTATCTGGGGATGAAATGCTATACTAAAATGTGATCGAGTACCTAGAGCTTCATGTACCTTGCTCCAGAATCGAGACGTAAACAGTGGATCTCTATCAGAAATAATAGAAAGTGGCACACCGTGCAGCCGAACAATCTCAGTAACATGCAACTCTACTGATCACTGAAATCAGAACTTTAAAAATTTATAAAAGAATGATCGAACCTGGAGACTAACTCTGACAACGATTAAAGGCAAGTGTACCTATCGAACAGTAGTATAGCTTAGGCAAGACCGGATTATCTAACCCAAAGGAACTAAGAGTACTAATACTAACTTTCTTTTTATTATCTAGCCTTAAAAATAAAGTGAAGTTGCTTTAATCTCATATTAACGACTACTAAGCTAAAGACACAAGACAAAAAGAACGAATTGGGAAATAACTTGACGAAAAACTCAGTTGATTACGACGATACCCTTAGGAAGAATCCACCTAGACTTCACTTGTTACCTAACACTGAACCATATGATTTCTTTACTTAGCTTGATCCGTAGGACTCCCTAACCTATATTAAACCCTCTCTCGAGGCGAATAACGTCTAACCCTAGGTTAATTAGTGGAACTCTCGTTCACTTATAATAACCCCTAGAATAGTAGTAAATCGATCAATGGATTCCCATATTAGGTTTCACCCTAATCTGGCAAAATCTCGTAACCCTATCTCTAGGCGTTCGATCAACTCCGCTTAATTATGCTAGATCTTCTCTTAGGCAGGGTCTATTCCTCCTCCACCTAAGCACATCAGATTTGATTAAGCAACATAATTAAGAACAAACTAAGTATGTCAAATAACAAGATTCATCTAGGTTTCATCCCCTTCAGGTATCTGAGGGGTTTAGTTCATAATGAAATAAAAGAACATCTCAAGAGGAAAGATAAAACAAAACATAAAAAAATCCTAAAACCCCCTGAAGGAATTGAAGGAGAATTCCGCCGTCTTGAGTATAGATCCAGCTTCTTGGGATGGATCAACTGGCTATCCTCGCGTTATTTCCTAACTCTAACCTTCTCGGCTTGGCTCATTGGCCTAGCTTTGACGCCCTTTCAAAGGTGGCACTTAGGGGATATATATATAGGCTCTTAGAATGCGATTCTTTCTCCCTAAGTATCCTTTTTCGACTGAAATTGCTCTTTCCAGTGACAGAGGCACGGCCATGGCACACGCCCGTGTGGATCGACTTCAGATCGGGTTCGAATTTCTAACTTGAGGCACGGCCGTGTGAGGCAGGGTTGAGGCCATGCTCTAGGTGATCGTCAAGGCACGGCCGTGTGGACTTTGGGTCAGGCCATGTCATTCTCGTGCTAAGGCCCATTTACTCTGTTTTGGGCCCATTTTGTGTTGTTTTCATCCTTGGGTGCTTTCCTGGGTATAAGACATGAAAAGAAAGGATTACAAGCACCTTTTTATATAAATTAAGGAATAAATCATAGAAAAGTGAGCTAAATGTGAGATTAAAATATGTTATAATTACGGTTTATCAAATACCCCCACACTTAAGTTTTTGCTTGTCCTCAAGCAAAATTCTCATCTTACAATTAAAACGAACTTTCCATAATTCACAATTTTTATCAATAATGCCTCATCATAATTCATAGATAATTTATACATGGATAATTCAATTCAAAAAGTCCTGAAGATTCAAACAATGATAAGTCATTCATTTGTAATCGAAAACATAGGTGTTTCCCCTTATCTAAAATATTACCTTTGATTTGAAACTGACAAGATTTGATATCCTCACTATAGATTCACTCAAATCACTCAAAGTGTTTAAGGTTCAGGAAACGATCGCTCATAAGTTGAGCGTGAAAAGTTAATCCCATACGCTTGCCTGAATATCAAATCTCCACCACTGTAAAATGAGATGATAAACAGATCAAAAGGTCTTTGTTAGGGTTGTACCGGGGCTAGGGTTAAGGTGTGGATAAAGGCTGAAATTAGAGGGTTAGAATCGAGATCGAATTGACAAGTATCTACCTAAGAATACCAAAATTACATCAACTAAGAATGATAATGAACCTACTAATACGAGCTTTTCTTTTTGAAAATAACCTTTGATTTGTATAAGCTCACTTTTTATACTACTAATACTGAATATACTTTGATTTTTTTTAAGAACAAACTAAGTACAATAAGATAAATTTAACTACTAGAAAAAAAATATACTTAGGTAACTTGATCAAATCAATTCTCGATTAAGGGTAGTCAAAAGAAAATGGTGATAACAAATACAAAGGGGTTTTTGGGTTAACATTAGTAGGTGAGTCAATAAAAAGGGTTGTTAGAATCAACGGGGTTCACTAGGGGTTAGTTGTGAAGGTAGGCTATTTAGTGGTGTAAGTGGGTTAAAACCTAGGTGCCTTTATCATCTCTGTAATATTAAATCAAAAGTGTGATCTCAACATGCATAAACGAGGCAAGTTCTAGAATAACAATTCGTAGTTGACACACTCGTAATCAATAAGTGAGCACGAAAAAGAATTTATGCTCTGTAAGGCTCAAAATCTCACAAAAATTATGGGTGTTTTGACATCATACTTGTGAAATTCAAATTTCAAAGTAGTATTCAAATTTAGGTCAACAACCTAACAAAATTTTAATTCTTGAAAAAGAGACTTATCAAGCTTAATTCTCTAGTAGTCTTCAAACTCAATTATCAATGCACAATTAACTATGACTTATTCTAAAACATGTCAATAAAAGTCACAAATCATCAGAAATTTCATCCTAATTAGCAATATGACAACTTTACATAACAACAGGACTAAATTCAGGGATTTGAGAATAATGAAAAAAAGTTTGGCACTGTTATTCCACTTTTACCCTCAGGGATTTGAGAATAATGCAAAAAGTTAGGCATTTTTACCCCCCACACTTAAGATGTACATTATCCTCAATGTACAAAGATAGATAATATTTTTATAGAAATCAAAAGTGAGGGTGCGAGGTACTCCCTGAATTTTTTCGGGCGGGTTTGGTGGAGGATGTAGCGAAGGCGTTGGTATGGTGGTGGTGTTGGTTCCCAAGCTCTGCACTAGATGAAGAAATTGGGGAACTCGTGAAGGATTAGCCATAGGTCATTAAGACATAATTAAATTGTACTAAATATAAAATTAAGAACAAGAAAGAAAAAGAAAAGGAGGCTAAGAAGAAAACTGAAATAAAAAGAAAGTACTAATGGACTATGAAGTCCTTATTGAAGTATGGTTCACGAGGTGGGTGTGACCTCTAGGGCTGCGGAGGTGCTTGCGGTGGCAGAAGTGGTGTGGTTATTGTGGTGGTCAGTGTGATTCCCTAGCAGCCTGGCGAACCTGACACTAAGAAACTAGCATAAGTTATACTAAATTAAGCATAAGATTGTCAAAGAGAAGGAAATTGAAGCAAAAGAGTAAAGAAAAATAAAAACTAGTTGGTCTCAAAGATCCTTGGCTTGGTGCTGAAGCGAAGCTGCCGGCATGAACTCATGTGTATGGTTTCTTTTAAGGAGACTGTGTTTGGCCTTTTTCCGTTTCTTCGGCATGGTTCCTTGCGTGGCTCAAGGGTTTAAGAAACTTGTTAGTGAAAAGTCTGAGAGAGAGAAGAGTGAAAAGAAAAGAAAACCAGATGAAGGGAAGGGGAAGTGTTGTGGGGTTTAAATAGAGGTTTGAATATGTCATGTCCCCACGGCCGTGGTCCTAGGGCGTGTCGATTTACACTGCTGCCTCGCAGGACCGTGTTTTTGGGTGTGTTGCTACCCTATGTCTGTGTTTCATCCTCCTATGCCCGTGTTTGTGAAGTTTGTATGTTGGCACGATCGGGTGGCACGGGCGTGTCTTGCCCGTGCTCGATAAGTCAGTAGCTTCACACAGTTTGCAGGTGTAACACCCTACACCCAGGTCCGTCACCGGATTAGGGTCATAAGGTATTACCGAACACATGTACAGATGCAAACGTTCACCCAAGTCATATTCATATATATATATATATATATAAAGCTCATAGCTAATTAAATATTAAACATATGGATCATGCCTCTACATTTACTCGTAATCATAGCATATATCTATTCAAATTTTCAAATAAAGAAACATACCACAAAGCTAAACAATATATGCATACTTTACGAACACCATACTCAACCATATGCACATCATCTTAATAACATGCGAATACCTAACATAAATTAAACACTTTGCTTCAAAATTTTATTCATGCTTATACATGACTTAATGACCATAAGCAATTTAGGCATTAACAACTCCAGGTTATGATCAAACATATTTCATTAATCATTAAAATCATATGCGTATTTGACTACATCAAATATCAAGACATATAGAACATGTCAAATACCTATTTATGCATTTCATATTTCCAAACCTATGCCTTCACATTTGACTGAACATACTATATACATTATAACATTTTCTACTCCATAAAAACTTGAATAAATCACTTCACTAACACTTCTTCCTAAATCCATGAATCAACCACATTCACATAAATGCAAACGTTAACATCTCAATTGTAACTCTTATAATTTGAACCATATAAAGTAACAAACCAAAGACCTTGCATAATCAACTTCATTCGATAACTAACTTAGCGTTTAGGTTAAACCATATGAATATCACGATAATTAACTATACAACCATTCATGCAACTCACATTGCCAATTATACCGCATAAAGATCATGCAACATTGCCATATAAATTCAAGATCAAAATATCTTAACTTAGCCATTTTCGCATGGCTATACTTATATACAAGACAAAACTCATTGGTTTAAAAACTTAGTCTAACCTATACATGCCTTTGGTTCAAAAACTAAGCTTATAAGTACCAAAATAGTGTGGATGACTTTGTTGATGATCCCCTGAGCTCGTAGCTTGATCCAAACCTATAAAACAGAGTAACCAACACACAGAGTAAGCTAACTCAGCTTAGTAAGTATTAAGCAAATTCAACAAGTCAGCTAAATATTCAATCAAGTTAAACCTAACAAATTCTTAACATTTATAAAATAATATAAAATTTATGTGCTGTCGTAGCCGAATATCAATGTCCGTATATAGCAAAATATTTATCATCATCTACTTTAAAAGTAGAACTCATCAAAGACACGTCACTTAGTAAATATATACATATATATTTATATATATGACCGAATATCATCTTCCAAGTACATATAAAGTAAGCCCCCATAATCGAAAGTATGTCTAAATACCATCTCACATATTGGATAACATATATATATATATCACATGACCCAATGAATATTCAAAGTATTTCCTATAACCAAATATATATAAACATATCTCATGTTTTCAAGTAAACAACATCCACAAAACATAATTTATCCACATATCCAAACAACCAATTGAACAACACATTTATTTCATCATTTTATTTGCTCATTGACATCACATATAACATATATGTATAATATACATACCTTGTGGCCGAATTAACAAAATTCATTTGCATAAGCTTAAGCTTACTCGATTTGTTCCATAACTTGATTATTTCGTAGTCTAAGCTCAGAATTTTAATTCACCGGTATAAAACTTGCTAGGCGTCAGCCTGAATCACACACCGGCACTAGGCTTGCTAGACCTGAGGTCTGAAATTTAAACACCGGCATTTAGCCTGCTAGGCAATAAGCCTGATATAATTCACCGGTACAAGGCCTGCTAGGCAATAAGCCCGATATAGTTCACTGGCATAAGGCCTGCTAGGCTCGAAGCTCGAATATTCATATTACCGAGCCAACTAATTCACATTACACATTAGCAATATCACATATATCACATATAATTCACATCACTTTCACATAGTGAACTCAATTAATTCAACTACATTTCATTGCTAAATTACTTTAACACATTCGACTTTGTCATAATTCAATCCACAAATTCATAATTCAGCATGTATACTAGGTTATAATCGATGCTTACGGTATTAACTTGCTTAAAGACTTACCTCGGATATCATCGGACGTCAAGAACCAGCTATTCGTTAACTTTCGCCTTTGCCCGATCCAAGTCCATTTTTCTTTGTTCTTGATCTAAACATATTCAATTTAAACTCATTCAAATATATTTCATTTCAATTTAATCCAAAAACATCTACATGGGCAAATTACCATTTTTCCCCTAATGTTTCACATTTTTACAAATTAGTCCTATTTGCACAAAACACAAAATATGCAAAATCTCCCAACAATATAGCTAGGCCGAATCTTCCACATAGCCATATAAGTCCATGCATTTCATTTATTTTGCATTTTAACCCCTCTAAAATTTATTTTCTCAATTTAGCCCTATTTACTCAAAATCACCAAAAATCTCAATACAAAACATATTAATCTAACATATATCTTTCATAATTCATAAACTATCATCATAAAACTCATAAACTCATCAATGGCACATTTCAAAATATTCATTAAAATAAAAAATTTAAGCATGGGTCTTGAAGTATTCGAAGCAACGATTACAAAAACGTAAAAATTATCGAAAACTGACCAAAAACATACCTTGAATTTAACTAGAAAAGTGCCGAAACTTAAGCTTGTTTTCTTCTTTTCTTCCTTAGCTATATTCAGCCTAAAGAACCAAAGATGATAATGGCATTTCTTTTGTTTTATTATAACATATATTATGATTATTTCTAAATTACTTAACTAACCTTTTAATTAAAATAAAACTAACATATATAGTAAGGGTAATGGTGTCTTAAACCGTCCACTACCTTGTAAAATGGGCTAATTGCCCTTTTAGTACCTCCTATTAAAAAGCCACTATCACATTAACACCTTTCACTATAGTTTGTAACTTTTGCACTCAACGCTGTTAAGTCCTTTTGTTAAATTAAACACACAAACAATCAAATTTTCATATGAAATTTTCACACATAATAATTTACATACAATAAACACCAAAAATAATATTTAAAAATTTTTCAGACATGGATTCGTGATCCCCAAACCACCGTTCCGATTAGGGTCAAATTTGGACTGTTACAGCAGGCACGGGTGTGTTCTGCTCGTGGGGTGGAAGTCAGTAGCTTCACACGGTTGAGGGGCACGGTCGTGCCATTCTGTCGGTTCCTGTGGGGAGGGTGGTTGGACTCGTGACGTTGGAGGTGGTTGGACTGAATTGCATGAACTCTGTTTTGTCAGTGTGGCGGTTCCGGTGGTCCACACGGCCACAGACACGGCCGTATGGCCTTGAAATCTGCACTTTTTGGTTAGTCTAAAATGAAAGGAAAACAAAAAATATAATAAAATTCAAGCAAAAAAATAAAGTTAGTGCTCGAGTTGCCTCCCGAGAAGCGCTCGTTTATAGTTTTAAGCTAGACTTTCCTCGTATTTGAAAATTTTAGGGAGGTTTAAAGGTTTGAATATCTTCCCTCATGCTTACATTTTATTTTCTTGACAAGGTTGAAGTTGAGAAGCGTTTACCTTGAAATTGCTGAATATTGGATTGCTTACCTCGACTGTTCCGTGTGGGGAGATATTGTGTACCTCAAGAAGAATTTCTCCCTTTTCCCTCAGGTCTGTTGTAGTGATGTGAGGATCAACTTTGTCTAACAGTACCTGGTCTCCTATTTTGAAGTGGTTGGATGTCCCTACAAGCTCTTCTGGTGGTTCCACTAGTTTTACTTCGTGTGTTTGCTGCTCTTCTAATTTGTCGACCTTAAGGCTTTGTTCCTTGTGTGACTCTACTTTGTAGACTTGGGGTCTATGAGTTGGCTCAGGTCTGTGTCCTTGTGATGTTTCCTGCGATGGAGGTTGAACAAGTTGATTATCTATTGAAGTAACTTTCTTACCTTTATCGACTTTTGTCCTGGCCGAGTCAAGAGCTTGAAGATTGATTGATTCATTGCCTACACGAAGTATGAGTTCACCTGTGGCAACATCAATTTGTCTTGGCGGTTGCTAGAAAAGGTCTTCCTAGAATTAAGGGGATCGAATTATCCTCATCCATGTCTAAGACAACAAAGTCTACTGGGAAAACAAATTTATCTATTTTTACGAGAACATCTTCAATAATGCCCCTAGGAATTCTAACAGTTTTATCGGCTAATTGAATACTCATCCTAGTTTGTTTGGGCTTCCCTAGACCTAGTTGTTTAAATAGTGAATAAGGCATGATATTTATGATTGCCCCTAAATCAGATAACGCATTATCAATATTTAAACTACCAATTAAACATGGAATTGTAAAACTCCCTCGATCTTTTAGTTTCTGTGGTAGTCTATTTTGTAACATTGCTGAGCATGTTGCGTTTAGTTCCACGTGGTGCTCTTCATTTATTTTGTGTTTGTTGGTCAAGAGTTGTCTTAAAAATTTCCTTGAGTCTGGCATCTGAAAAAGAGCTTCAAGAAGAGGTAAGTTAATATGTAATTTCTTTAAAAGTTTAAGAAACTTACCGAACTGTTCTTCTGAATCGTCTCTTTTAATGGCTTCGGGGTAAGGTATGCGAGGTTGGTACTCTTTAATTACTGGTTTTGGCTTTTCTTGCGTTACCTCTATTTTACCTTTGTCTACCTTATTTTCTGGCCTTGTATCAGGTTTATCTAACCCCTTATTATCCTGATCTGTGATGGCTTGAACTTGCTCCTTAAGGTTAATCTTAGTGTTGATTGATAGACATCTTTGCGGTCGTTCTGACATCAACTTCGCGAGTTGTTCGACTGCATTAGTGACTTCTTTTACTGACTTAGTAATTTCCCCGATTCGGCTCTCATTGCTTTTGATTGTTCTCTCAGTTTCTTGGATACGTTTCTCTGTGTCTGGTGAGAATTTTGCCATCATCTCCTCGAGGGTTGGTTTCTTCTCTTGTGGATAGGGCTGATTTTGGAAAATTTGAGGAGGTTGTTGCCTTTGATTTCCTTGACCTCCCCATGAAAAATTTGGGTGGTTCCTCCAACCTGGATTGTAAGTGTTACTATAAAGATTATTATTGGATCGGAAATTATTACCTATATAGTTCATCTGTTCGCTCTCTGCTTCCAGTTGGTTGGGTGGGTAGTCAGGATTCGCCACGATTCCACTTGCGTCGCACTGCATGATTTGATGTGCCTACGAGGAACACAAACTATCAAGCTTTTTATTCATCATCTCTAGCTGCGTTGATAGCATGGTTACTGCATCGATGTTGAAAACTCCCGCTGATTTTGTTGGTTTGGTTCTTGAAGCCTGCCACTGGTAATTATTCAGTGACATCTCTTCGATGAACTCGTATACTGCTTCTGGAGTTTTGTTGTTCAGTGTTCCACTGGCGGCTGAATCAATTAGTTGCCTTGTTAAGGGATTTACACCGTTATAAAAGGTTTGGACTTGTAGCCACAAGGGTAAGCCATGGTGTGGGCACCTCCTCAAGAGATCCTTGAATCTCTCCCATGCGTCGTATAATGTCTCTAAATCCATCTGCACAATAGAAGAGATATCATTCTGTAATTTGGCTGGTGGAAAATATTTCATGAAAAACTTTTCAGTCATTTGATCCCATGTAGTGATTGACCCTCGTTGTAACGAGTTTAACCACTGTTTAGCTTTATTTCTCAATGAAAAAGGAAATAACCGAAGACGTATGGCATCATCAGAAACGCCATTTATTTTGAAAGTATCACAGAACTCTAAAAAGTTAGCTATATGCGTGTTTGGATCTTCGTCCTGCAAACCATCAAATTGAACAAACTGTTGAATCATTTGTATTGTGTTAGGCTTTAATTCAAAATTGTTAGCAGCTATAGCAGGCCTAACAATACTCGATTCTGCTCCTGTTAAATGCAGTTTCGCATAATCAAACATTGTACGTGGAGCATTATTTTCCCCCACATCGCATGGTTGTGGGTGGTTCTCGTCCATCCCTCCAGTAGGAATGGATCTGTCTTCTTCCTCTCTTTCTGTATAATTTAGGGCTCGCCTAGTTTCTCGACGATTCCTGAGAGCGGTAGCTTCGATTTCGCTGTCGTATACCAAAGGTCCTTTTGGGTTCCTTCCAGTCATAAACTAGAGGTACCTGCTAGGAAAAGAAAGAAAATTTAGCAGAAATTAAAATTTAACCTAAAATAAAAATAAAAATAATTTGCGAGAAATAAAAATAATGGCTAAAGTAATAAAACGCTTCTTAATATTTTAGTTCCCCGGCAACGGCGCCAAAAACTTGATCGCTGAAATCAGAGCTTTAAAAATTTATAAAAGAATGATCGAACCTGGAGACTAACTCTGACAACGATTAAAGGCAAGTGTACCTATCGAACAGTAGTATAGCTTAGGCAAGACCGGATTATCGAACCCAAAGGAACTAAGAGTACTTGTAACAGACCGAATTTGACCCTAGTTGGAACGGTGGTTTCGGGACCACGAATCCGAGTCCGAGAAATATTTTAATATTATATTTTGAGTCTATTATATGTGAATTTATGTGTGTGAAAGTTTCGTATGAAAATTTTTATCGTTTAAGTGCTTAATTTGATTAAAAGGACTTAATCGCGTAATGCGAAAAAGTTGCCTGCTAAAGTGTAAAGTGCTAGAATGATGATGGCTTCTTAATTTGAGGTATTAAATGGGTAAATATCCTATTTTATAAGTTAGTGGGTGGCTTTTGACTAATATGCCATTAATATATGTAATAGTTTATTTTATTTTAAAGGTTATATTAGTAAATTAATTAAATAACCTATTATATTCATAATTAATAAAATAAGAAAGCCATTATCATCTCATTTTGTTCTTTGGCCGAATATGGGAGAAAGAAAAAGGGTTTTTGTTCCTTTGATTTTCGGCAATTAGAAGTACAAAATCAAGGTTAGTTTGATTTCGGTTTTTGTTAATTTTTACGTTTTTGAGATCGTTGCTTTGAACCGTAGCTAACCCATGTCTTAATTTATAAATCTATGCATTATTGATGTTCGGCCATTGATAAATTTATGTGGTTTATGATATTTGATGATTTGAAATTTAAGATAGGTTAAAGATTGATATGTTTTGTATTGGAAGTTTTAGTGAAATTAAGTAAATAGGACTAATTTGTAAGAATACAATTTTAGAGGGACTTAATTGCAAAATAAATGAAATGAGAGGGCTTATAAAGTCCCTAGGAATATTCGGCCCTTGTATAGTCTTAGCTAATTTGGTGTATTTTGTGTGTTATGCAAATAGGACTAAATTGCAAAGTTGTGAAATATTAGGGGTAAAATAGTAATTTGCCCATTTATGTGTTTTGGGACTAAATTGACATGAAATGTACTTGAATGAGCTGAATTTTAATGTGTTTAGATCAAGAACAAAGAAAAACGGAATTGGATCAGGGAAAGACAAAGGTTCTCGAATAGCCGATTTACACGGTCTATCGACAACCGAGGTAAGTCCTTAAGTTGAAATATATCCAAGAATTTGTTACGAACATAATAAATGTTAATGTTTGATAAATGTTAGTACATATTCATGTCATAGCCGAATGTATATAAGTATATTAGATTGATTGCTTAATTTGATAATGTGATATGAATAAGTGTCTTGATGTGAATTGTGGGATCGTACAATAACGTAATGTTTTTAGTGGTTTAATGTGAATAAGTTCAGTTGGAATGGATGTGCCATATAGTTACGAAATGTGAGTGGAATGATTGATCACATTGATATGTTTCGGGCTTATTGCCTAGCAGGCTTCGTGCCGGTGATATGTTTCGGGCTTATTGCCTAGCAGGCTTCGTGCCGGTGATATGTTTCGGGCTTATTGCCTAGCAGGCTTTGTGCCAGTGATATGTTTCGGGCTTATTGCCTAGCAGGCCTTGTGCCGGTGTTATGATTTCGGACCTCGAGTTCAGCAGGCTTTGTGCCAGTGTGTGAGATTCAGGTAATATTTAAGAAGCTCTAGCTAATGAATCAGGTTTGCATAAGCATTTAGAAGTGAAATTATGATTCGATTGTTAAGGTATGTGTTATTCATATTTAAGTGAACTATGAATGTGCATATATGTATTTATAAATGTATATAAGTGATGCTATTGAGAGAAAGAAATGTCAAATGATAAGAAAGATTGATTAAATGAAAAGTATAATGTACAAATTGGTGTTTTATATATATATGTATAGAATCAGATACATTTATTTAAAGTCATGAGTTGGATGTTTAAGTGTTTTATTATCATATTGATATTTGTATAGCTTAGGACTTACTAAGCTAGCCAGCTTACTGTGTGCTTTTGTCTACGTTTATTTTATAGATTTTTGGTTCCAGCTACGGACTCAAAGGATCTGGGAAGAAGTCAACCACGCTATCGACTTTCTTTTGGTATTGAACGACTTAGTTTTAAACTAAAAAGGGCATGTATAGGTTAGACTATACAGTATAACTAATGTTTTGTAATCGTGTAAATATGCTAGCCATGTGAAAATGGGTATCTATTTTGGATAACTTGTTTCGTGTTTTGTTGATATAGTTTGCTCATGCCATGAATTATCATTTATGTTTGGATGTGGTTTAGGCATTATATGAAGTGGTTTAATAGATATATGTCATGACATGTATATGCATTTTGATCTTTGATGGTCACTTTGATAGATTAAGGTAGAATTTTAAATCATGTGTACATGTGATAGGTTAATAGAGAGAGATGTTAGGCATTTGAACTTCATGCAATGGATATGAATATGAATTTGAGTTATATGCTTGTGAAGTATATATCTAGATATGTTACAATTTAAGTGTTGAATATAGCTTGATTTGGATAGGTATGTTTCATTAAATTTTGAGTGCCTTATTACTATGTGATGTGTTGGTTAAAATCACCAAGTTTGATTGTAATGCTTAGGTGTGTACGATTTTGGGGTAAGCGTTTTCGAAAATTTTATACCTTGATAACAAATATATGTGGCATGTACAAATGCATGTTTATGATTTCGAGTAATGCATATAGTATAATAAGGTATTTGGATGAACATATGTACTGTATATCAAGTTGTTGAAAATGGAATATTTGGCCACGATTTGATCTAGTTTGGAGTCTAGATTTTCTATTAAGTACTATGGCATATTCGGTCATAGGAAATGAGTGCTAAAGTGTAATTATAATGATATAAATATGTGTGGTGATCATTGCTGAATGTGATATGCAACTATGAGATAAATGAGTTGGTTTGATATTTATATTTATGGTATAATCGTATGTGGTAATGAAATGAGAAATGTATATAAGCGAAAATGATGCTTATGCTCAGAAATGACCTATGATTGATTGTAATGTCGATTTTAGTAATGAAATAAATGATTAATTACCATATGCCTATTCGGTCTTTGTTTTTGAATTACCAAATGAAAAGTGTTTTGCTTGATTATTTTTTTTCTTTTTGTGCATTGATTTGGGTTTGGTCGAGTAATTCCTCGTAACCCTAATTCGGCGGTAGATACGGGTTAGGGTTGTTACAGTACTAATACTAACTTTCTTTTTATTATCTAGCCTTAAAAATAAAGTGAAGTTGCTTTAATCTAATATTAACGACTATTAAGCTAAAGACACAAGACAAAAAGAACGAATTGGGAAATAACTTGACGAAAAACTCAGTTGATTACGACGATACCCTTAGGAAGAATCCACCTAGACTTCACTTGTTACCTAACACAGAACCATATGATTTCTTTACTTAGCTTGATCCGTAGGACTCCCTAACCTATATTAAACCTCTCTCGAGGCGAATAACGTCTAACCATAGGTTAATTAGTGGAACTCTCGTTCGCTTATAATAACCCCCTAGAATAGCAGTAAATCGATCAATGGATTCCCATATTAGGTTTCACCCTAATCTGGCAAAATCTCGTAACCCTATCTCTAGGCGTTCGATCAACTCTGCTTAATTATGCTAGATCTTCTCTTAGGCAGGGTCTATTCCTCCTCCACCTAAGCACATCAGATTTAATTAAGCAACATAATTAAGAACAAACTAAGTAATTATCATATAATTCAGAAATCAAATAATAAGATTCATCTAAGTTTCATCCCCTTCAGGTATCTGAGGGGTTTAGTTCATAATGAAATAAAAGAACATCTCAAGAGGAAAGATAAAACAAAACATAAGAAAATCCTAAAACCCCCTGAAGGAATTGAAGGAGAATTCCACCGTCTTGAGTATAGATCCAGCTTCTTGGGATGGAACAACTGGCTATCCTCGCGTTATTCCCTAACTCTGACCTTCTCGGCTTGGCTCCTTGGCCTAGCTTTGACGCCCTTTCAAAGGTGGCAATTAGGGGATATATATAGGCTCTTGGAATGCAATTTTTTCTCCCTAAGTATCCTTTTTCGACTGAAATTGCTCTTTCCAGCGACAGAGGCATGGCCATGGCACACGCCCGTGTGGATCGACTTCAGACCGTATTCAGATTTCTAACTTGAGGCATGGCCGTGTGAGGCGGGGTTGAGGCCGTGCTCTAGGTGATCGTCGAGGCACGGCCGTGTGGACTTTGGGTCAGGCCGTGTCAATCTCATGCTAAGGCCCATTTACTCTGTTTTGGGCCCGTTTTGTGTTCTTTTCATCCTTGGGTGCTTTCTTGGGTATAAGACATGAAAAGAAAGGATTATAAATACCTTTTTATATAAATCAAGGAATAAATCATTGAAAAGTGAGCTAAATGTGGGATTAAAATATGTTATAATTACGGTTTATCATCTGCCAATCTCTCGAGTGAAAAATTTATACTCACTGGAATAAAATGTACGGATTTCATCAAACGATCTACAATAACCTACACAACATCTTTCTTTCTCAGAGATAGAGGTAAACTCGATACCAAATCCATCGTGACACGTTCCCATTTCCACTCTAGAATCATCACTGGTTGCAACAAACCAGAAGGTATGTGATGCTCAGCTTTAACTTGCTGACAAACCAAACATTTCGATACGAACTCAAAAATCTCTCGTTTCATACCTGGCCACCAGTACGTCTGTTTCCAATCGTAGTACATTTTATTGTTACTAGGATGAATCGACAAGCTACTATGTGAGCTTCGTGTAAAATTTGTTGAATAAGATCGGAATTTATCATAACACAAATTTAGCCTTTAAAGTACAAACTGTCATCTGAACCCACATGAAAATCTGAATCAGTTGTCATCTCAATCTGTTTCCATTTAGCTATCAAAATATCATCACCTTTTTGAGCTTTACAAATCTGTTGCAGAAACGTCAATTTAGCTTTTAATTCAGCTAAAATCAAACCATCATTACTCAACATTAGTCGTGTGTTCAAAGCTCGCAAAGTACATAAAGATTTTCTACTCAATACATCAGCAACAACATTAGCCTTTCCCAAATGATAATCATTGATCAAGTCATAATCTTTCAAAGACTCGAGCCTTCTGCGTTGTCTCAAATTTAAATCTTTTTACAACATTAAATACTTCTTGCTTTTATGATCTGTGAAGATATGAAATTTTTCTTCATAAAAATGGTGCTACCAAATCTTCAAAGCAAACACAATAGCTGCAAGCTTTAAATCGTGAGTCAGATAATTCTCTTAGTGCGGTTTCAACTGTCTAGAAGCATACGTTATCACTTTGCCTTATTGCATCAAAACACAACCTAAACCATCCAATGAAGAATCACTGTAAATCATAATTTTTTCACCGGATCTGGTAGAACCAACATAGGTGCCTCAGTTAACAAAATCTTTCAACTGATTAAACCTTGGCTGACATTTCTCTGACCATTCAAATTTTACATCTTTTTGCAACAGTTTCGTCAATGGTAGAACAATCATCGAGAATCCCTTGATGAATCTTCTATAATATCTGACTAAACCCAGAAAACTTCTGATGTCAGATACATTTTTCGGAGGCTTCCAATCTACCACAATTGAAATTTTGGTCAGATCAACTCTAATGCCACCTGTTGATACCACATATCCCAAAGATCTAACTTCTCTGAGCTGGAACTTGCATTTGTTGAACTTAGCGAATAGTTGCTTTTCGCGTAAGGTTTGTAAAACAATTCTCAAATGCTGGGCATACTCTGTCTCATCTCGTGAATAGATCAGAATGTCATCAATGAACACAACAACAAATCTGTCAAAATACGGTCTGAATATTCTATTAATCAAATCCAAAAATACAGTAGGTGCATTAGTCAAACCAAATGGCATCACAAGAATCTCATAATGTCCGTACCTAGTTCTGAATGTAGTTTTCGGCACATTTGAGTCTTTAACTCATAACTGATAATAACTAGAACGAAGATAGATCTTTGAGAATACTGTCGTACCTTTCAACTGGTCAAACAGATCATCAATACATGGCAATGGATACTTGTTCTTGATCATCACTTTGTTGAGCTATAGATAATCTATATATAGTCACATGGATCTATCCTTTCTCTTAAAAAATAACACATGATCACCCCAAGGAGAAAAGTTGGGCCAAGCAAAGCCTCTATCTGTCAACTCTTGCAATCGAGCTTTCGAATCTTTCAATTCTATAGGTGTCATTCTATACAAGGCTATCGACATCAGATATGTTCCCAGCATTAATTCAATAGCAAACTCAACCTCTTTGATCGACAGTAACCCTGGTAACTCTTCTGGAAATACATCTATATACTCACATACCACTAGAACCGATTCTAGATTCAATTTTGAAACCCTGGAATCAAATATATAAGTGAGATGCTTCACAACCCTTTTTAACATATTTATGCACAGTCATAGCTTAGATTAATTTAGATGTACCATCCAATCCATCTGACTCAATTCAGATTCGTTTACCATCCTAACATTTTAACACAATATGTTTTCTTCTACAATTCACAATAGCATCATGCAGAGTCAACCAGTCCATACCCAGAATCATATCAAACTCAGCAAAGGGTAACAACATCAAACTAGCAGGGAAATCGTAACCTTTAATTTTCAATAGACATGATCTACATAACTGATTAACTAGAACACACTAACCTAGAAGATTTGTAACTTTGACAGTATATTCAATGAATTCAACATGTATTTTCTTTTTGTCTACTAATATAGTGCATATATACGAATAAGTTGATCCAAGATCAATCAATGCATATAAATTAATATCAAAGAGAGAAAAAGTACTCACAATAACATCTGGAGTAGTAGCTTTCTCTCGAGCTCAGATTGCATACACCCTAGCTGGCGTTCTTACTTCAGACAGTTCGTTTATCTCATTGTTCTTTCCTTGATCGAGAATAGCATTTCTAATGTTTCCAGATTATCTACCCTTTTGAGAAGTTGCTTCAAGCTTATTTGATTGATTTCTGAAATCATTTTGCTTCTTCGGACAGTTACGAAGAAAATGATCAATAGACCCATAACGGAAACAAGCTCCCGATTTCGATCGACACTCACCAAAATGTCTTTTACATTCATCACACACAGAAACGATTCTTTCAGCATTTCTTACACTTCCAACACTAACCGTTGGATAATTAACTGATTGGAAATTGTTTTGCCTCAGTTTCTCTTTACCAACGAACTCTGAAGGAGCAGCTGATCGACTAGTGTCATTTCTAAATTTCTTCGAAGGAGACATTTGAGCAAGCTTGAATGATCCTCTTTTGTTATAGTCTCGAAATTTCAAATCTGACTATCATTTGCTTTTACAAATTTCTTCAACTTTCTAAGCCCGCTCTAAAAGTTTTACAAATTCCCGTAACTTTAATACATAGCCATAGAGATATCATCATTCAACCCATCTTCAAATCTAATACACATTTCCTCCTCATTTGATACGATGTTACAAGCATACTTGCTTAACTACACAAATTCACGTTCATACTCAGCTACAGTCCTGTTTCCTTATTTTAACTCAAGAAACTCTTTCTTTTCCCAGTCAATAAATAGCCGGTTAACATACTTTTTCTTGAACTCATTCTGAAAGAAGTCCCAAGTAACATGATCATTCAATGTCATCGTGCTCAAAGTATCCCACCATAGATACACTTCATCTTTTGGTAAGGATACCGCACATCTCAAACAATCTTCAAGGGTGCACAATAATTCTGTAAAAACTCTCTTTGCATTCATTAGTCAATACTCGGCTTTTGAAGGATATCATCTATCATATCTCTAAATTCTTCCGCTCCACATTTTTTAATTTAATCTACTGATACTTGGGTAACCGTCACAGGTACCGGGTTTTGAGTATTTAGGGGTGCCGGAGGAGGCACAACAGGGGGTGGAGGTAGTTGAGTTGCAAGATTTTCTTGCTTGAACTCGTTGAACTACTGGTTCATCATTCCAAGAAATACATTTTTCATCTCCTCACCAACGAATTGTGGAATAGACACACTATTACTTGCTTTAGGATTCGAAGCTTGAACATTACTTTCAGCTTCATTAATTATAGCTCAGTTCGATTCAGCTAACATCTTGAATTTATAAGAATATACATATCAAAAGCATCACACTATCACAGGGGCATGTATATACTAAACTTTACTCTGCTACATTAGTCGTAGAATTGACTAAACTGTAGCTCTGATACCACTAAATGTAACACTCCTAACCCGTACCTGTCACTGGAGTAGGGTTACAGAGTATTATTGTACAAACGAAACATTAAAACATTCATTTCATACATCATTGCAAACATAATCTAATTACATTCAGTCATATACATAATGTCCCTTAATCGAGCCCTTCAGACCCTATAATTACCTTAGAAACAATTCGAGACTAAATTGAAAATAATTGGAGAGTTCATGAAAAAGTTAGAAAATTTGGACTGCAGGGGTCACACGGTTGAGACACACACCCGTGTGTCAGGTCGTGTAAAAATCAAAATAGGGACACAAGGCCTTGTCCTATCCCGTATTCTCACCTGTGTAACTCTTTGAGTTGGGTCACACAGCCAAGCCACATACCCGTATGCCAGGCCATATAACTCTCGAAATAGCCACACACGCCCATGTGCCTTGTAACACCCCAAACCCGGCCTAGACGTTACAACCGAATATGGCATGTCACATGAAAGGAATGTCTAAAAAAAACTGTGCGTTCGTTAAAAAGTTCGTATTCTTTTTGAAACTTCTTGTGGTTTGTTTATAAAAGCCGATTCATTTCAATGCTCATTTTACAAAGTTGTTATTAATTTGAATAAAATTGTATTTGTTGTGAAAATCGAGTTTAAGTAATCTTGATTAAAAACAGTTTATTATCATTTTAGGAAAATCCCATATTGAACATTTAATAATAAACAGTAACCAAATTGAAAGCTAAAACCAAATAAAATACCAAAGGCCTTATTACATAACAAAATCCCAAAATTAAAAGTAAGTTTAAGTAAAATAAACGAGTTTACAAAAAACATTGTAGGGCCACCACAAGTCTACCTCGGCTCCCAGATTCGCGATCTAATGATTACCTGAAACATTTAAAAAGAGGGGGTGAGTCATCGAGACTCAGTGTGTAATTCCCCTTACCACGATAACTGTCCTAAGTCCACAGAAGCAGATTGGGCCATAGCCCTCACAATAACATACTTGGCCGAAGCCCACATAAATCGAATCGGGCCGTAGCCCTAATATCACAATTGTAACATCCCGAAAATGGGGCTATTTGGAATGTAATTATTTTTCTTATGTATGAACTGTGGTGATATCATTTATTGAATGATAAGGTTTAATTATGGATTTTTGGTAAGCTCAAGTGGTAGGAAAAATATTATTTTCAAGCTTTAAAAAATAGGGAGCCTAAGCAGGAGGGTGTTATATGAATAAATGGGGAGGATTTGGACATAAGATGAGCCTAGACTAAGTGGCAAAGTAAGCCCACTTAAGAGCTACATGTGACGCCACCAAGGGAGCAAGGAGAGCCTTGGTTCGAGTCACAAAAATCCCTCTTTTTGGCACTATAGTGGGACGGCACATATAGAGAGTTTTTCTCTCTTTAATTATTTTTTTTAAGTGATAATATGAGCTTTAATCTCCTTAAAATTCTAAGGATAATGTGTGGGATATTATTAAGTTTTAGAATAGATTATTAATGGATATTAAGAGGAGTATTGCTTAATTAAAAGGATTATTAAGTGATTAATTCAAATTATTTGAATTAAAATGAATGAGTGGTCAGGAGCAATTGGGAAGGTTTGATGAATTTTGAACTCCTTGGTGGAGTAGTGTGGACGGCAAGGCTGCTAGGAGGGGGGCCGAATGTCTATAAAAGGAGCAACCTAGCACCTTTCTTTCTTTTCTTCATTTTGCTACTTGCCGAAATCTCTTAAGCCCTCTTCATTCTTCTTTTATTTTTATTCTAGCCTCCCAAATTCCTTTTGCCGAAACTTCTTTTCCCTCTCATTCCCATTATTTTCCTTCCTTCAATAGCCGAATACACCCCCCCTTGAAGAACCGAATCTCACACTCCTCCTTGGCAGCATTGTTAGCCGAATACTAAAGGAAGTATAAGGCTCTTCGGAAGTTAGTTTTCAATCGGTTTGAAGAAGGTAAGAAAGGGCATAGCCGAATGGTTTTTGTTATTCTCTTTTATGATTCTGTCGATTTAAGCATGGGGAAAACAGAAGTCCGACACGGACTGATAGTTGGCTTATCTTTTGTTTAAACCGAAATATTGTAGGGACTCTGAGATATTTGGAATCAGGCGATCTAGGCTCCATTTTCTATCAACCAAATTGGGTAAGTGTAGGTAAGGCTTATATTGGTATTTAAAAAAGCCAACGGCTATGGTTATTAGTGTTATTAATTGACTAAGTGAAGTTTGTAAACCAGATTCGCAAATTGGACGCTAAGGCTAGTACTCGAAGCGATTTGGGTAAGGATTCGGGTACAAAGTATAACCCCTTTAAATTTGTTTGGTTTGGCCGAATGGCCCATATCACTAACCTTGACAATTGGCCGAATATAGGGGCAAAGACTTGAGTGTGGCCGACTTCTCTTTTCGGATTTAAGACTATCGTGGTAACAGGTGTGTACATACACACCATTTAACTCATTAAATTATGCTAAGTAATGTGATTGCTATTTTGATATATATAGCAAAGGCTTGAATACCGTAACGGTATACGAGGTAACCAGGTAAGTACCTGTGCATATGATTTGCTACTTGATGCTTTTGGGAAGCATGTTGTGATAATATATTTTATAAATCTGTTATGATCATTGCCTATGTGGGTTGATTGAGTGGAGGGGGCAGTATTGATCGTGCCGACGGGCACCAGTGTTTTGGTAACACACTGTGACTACGGTCACCAGAGGTTTGGTACCTCCAGAGGTTTGGTACCTCATAGCGACTTGTCCCTGTGGTTAATACCACCGTGGGTTGGCCCCACTTGAGATACGGGATCGTCTGCCAGTGATTTGGTATCACACGATGGGTTGGCCCCATCACCCGATTTGTGTCTACGGACACCAGTGCTTTGGTAGCACAACGTGACTATATGTCACCAGTGGTTTGGCACCACCAGTGGTTTGGTACCACAACGGGGTAGACAGTGGCGTATGGCTGGTTAGGTTGGGACACATGATGATTTGCATAATTAATTTGTTATTTGATGTGTATGAAAATGCTTTAAATCGGGGGAAGGGTTACATACTGAGTCTTGGTGACTCACCTTCTCCTTTATATTTTTCAGGTGACACTTAGATTGCGGATGTGGAGCCGGGATGACTCGAGGTGGCCATGCAGTGGACTTGAACTAATTGAAATTCAAATTTAGTTATTTTATTTTATTAATGGTTTATTTGATTTTGGATGTAATAAGGCCTCCCTAAACTTTAATTTGGTTATTTTTCTCATATGTAGGATATTTTGTTTAAAACTATTTTATTAAAATTAAATTAAATTCACATGTTTTTCCAATTAAACACGAAAATATTTTAAAATGCCATCGGGCACAGTGGGAATTTGTTTTATAATGTACTTAAATATTTGTTTTAAAAATAAACACTAAGTATGATTTTATCAAGATAAACAAATCCGAGAAGTTTTCAACAAAGCTTAATGGGCTTCAACATGGTTTAAGAAAAGATTTTCCCCGTAACGATCCAGATTCGACCATAGTGTTTGGGCCGGGTTTGGGTTGTTACAAAATTGGTATCAGAGCCCAGTTCAAAGCTCGGCTGTGGGGCCCAAGGCCCAAAAATGTTTTAAAAAGGCCTTATGAAATAATTTTTGGATTTTGAACAGCATGGCCCGAGTCTCCGGCACCGATCCGCCCAGGTAAGTACTTCTGAACCTCTTGGTGAATTATATTCTGTAGAAGGGTAGGAAGTATGGAACGTAGATAGACTTATAGGACTTGAACCCTAGGATTAGATTACTCAAACACATGAACCGAACATAAGACATTAAAGAACTAAACCAATCTATGACTTAGCCAAGTGAGCTAGGGTGTGGTAACCCCTGTACGCATGTCTAGGATTGGATCCGGAAGAGCTTGGTATTTAAGCAGTCCTCGTGACTCACCTCCTCTTCACAGGTATCCTACCTGGTGCGTAGCTTCGGTTCACCCTAACTCAGAAGGCTCAGTGGTGTGGCAACCTCTGTGCGCATGTCTAGAAAGGTTCAGTGAGAGCTTGGTATTTAAGCAGTCCGCGTGACTCACCTCCTCTTCACTTGAATCCTGCCTGGTGCGTAGCTTTGGTTCACCCTGATCAAGATGGCTCGGTCATAGGCTAAACACTATGATTAAAACCCGAAAAGGGAGTTAGCCATGTTTTGAAAGGAACGAAACAACAAGAACCCTAATGTTTTCAAAACTTTTGCAATAACTCTTTCAAATCAAAGAACATCATTTTTACAACTTTTTCCTCGAAAAATTTGATTTGTGGAAAATTACAAAAAATACCCTCAGGGGTAAAATTACTAAAATGCCCTCAGTTCATAAAATATCAACTCAATGGTTTTGCCCAAAATTTTACCTATTTTGCAAATATTCAAAAACTCAGCTTTGAAAATCATCAATAAAATATTTTGATTTTGGAAAATTACGAAAACGCCCTCAATTTGTGGAAATTACCGAAATGACCCTGATCTTTGGAAAACTTTACCAACGTCACTATTTGAAAAGGAAAACTTTCAAAAAGGACCCTCAAAGTTTTACAACTGACGAAAATATCCCTGATTTATCAAAATGACAAAATTGCCCCTGGTTGACAAAATTACCAAAATACCCCTGGTTCATAACGATTACAATTTTACAAATTTTCTTAGATATCCTCCAGTTTTGGGAATTTCAAATGACCTACTTTACTAAAGTTTTAAAATTTCTTTATTTACGAAAATACCCCTGTAGGGAAAATGACGAAAATACCCCTGGGTTAGAAATGGGCAGAAATGTCCGAAGAGTGAATAGGTATGGAAAGCATTAAGGAATGGATGCATGAACTTTTTGTGTGAACTAGGATAGAAGACTGAAACCTTGTTTGCTCGAAAGAATCCCTAATTAAATTCTGTTCATAAAATTTCTTCGCGAATAAGAAAGTGAAACAAATGCTAACACATAAAATTTTCTTAATCAGATCAAAGCGCAGTAGATAGAATGAGTTCTAGAGGACGTGGACGTCGTGGACGCGGTAGGGGTAGAATGACGGTGTCTGAACCCGTCAGGTCAGGTCAAGGTTCAGAAAACGAGGTACCACCGCCACCACCACCTCCTACTTTCAGGGCTGAGGAGCAGGACCAGACCGGTGGTGAGGCTGTGTCGCAAGCTGTTTTGCGAGTGTTGGAGATGGTGGCCGGGGCTGGTGGGAATTTGGGAGCTCGGAAGTCTGTTCCCGAGCGAATTCGGTCTAACGGGGCTGAGGTATTCCGTGGTGTCTCAGGAGTGGCGCCCAGTGCTGCAGAATATTGGCTGGAATCTACGGAAAGGGTTATGGATGATCTCGACCTGACTGAGGAGGAGAAGCTGAAAGGGGCGGTGTCACTTCTAAAGGATGAGGCGTACCAGTGGTGGCTGACAGTCCGAGATGGAGCCGCGGCTGATGATCTCACGTGGGACTACTTTAAGACGGCCTTTCAGAAGAAGTATGTGGGCACTAGTTACACTGATGCCCAAAGGAAAGCCTTCCTAGGTCTAGTGCAAGGAACTAAGTCGGTGGCCGAGTATGAGGCAGAGTTTTTAAGGCTGAGTAGGTATGCCAGAGGAATCGTAGCCACCGAACATGAGCGCTGTGTCCGCTTTGAGGACGGGCTCAGAGATGATCTGAGATTGCTAATCGCCCCGCAGCAGGTTCGTGAGTTCTCGTCCCTAGTGGAGAAGGCCAAGGTGGCCGAAGGGATTAAGGAGACTGTGAGACAAAACTATAGTAAGAATAACCAAAAGAGAGGTTTTGGGTCAGCTGGATCGGGTAGCGCTAATGCTCAGAAGCGGGCTAGGCAGAGTGGGCCAAATCAGACCGGTAGGCCCACGACTACTAATCAAAGGCCAACTCAGTGCAACCGCTGTGGAAAAACCCATTAGGGGAGTTGTTGGACCGGTAACAAAGGTTGTTTTGAGTGTGGGTCTTTGGAGCATCGGGTAAGGGACTGTCCTCAAAAGGTAGCTAAGGATCAGCCAGAAGGTCAGAATCGCGCTCAGGGCAGAAATGTTGGACCACCACAGAGGGGTCGGGGTAATGGCAGAGGAAACAATGGTTCCAACCGAGGTCGTGGAATTCAGGGCAGAGGTTCGGGTAACACAGAGGCTAGGCAGCCTGGCTTAGTCTATGCAGCGAGGCGTCGCGAGGAGGGAGACGCACCGGACGTCATAACCGGTACGTTTCTAATATTTGGTTTACCTTATGTTGCATTGATTGATGTGGGTTCGACGCACTCGTACATTGCTAGTAGTGTGGTAGGGACTATGGACCTAGACTCTGAGACTACTCTTAGGAAGATGACTGTGCTAAGCCCCCTAGGACACTCTGTAGTAGTAGACAAACTTTATAGAGGTGTACCCCTGGAACTCCAAGGGGTCGTATTTGTAGCCGATCTGATGGAACTACCTTTCGGAGAGTTCGATTTGATCCTTGGAATGGACTGGTTGGTTAAGTATCAGGCGAATTTGGATTGCGCGGCTAAGCGCATGGTGCTTAAGACGGCTGAGGGTGATGAAGTGGTTATGATAGGTGATAGAAGGAATTACCTATCCAATGTGGTGTCGGCCTTGAAGGCCGAAAGGATGGTCAAGAAAGGTTGCGAGGCATATTTGGTTAGGATCTGTGCTTTGGAAGCTAAGGAGTCAGTGGTTGAGGTTCGAACGGTTGGGGAATTTGCTGACGTATTCCCAGAAGAACTTCCAGGTCTGCCTCCAGATCGGGAAGTTGAATTCGGTATTGACTTGCTACCCGGAACGGCACCTGTGTCCATAGCACCATATCGAATGGCACCATACAAAGCACTGTATGGACAGAAGTGTCGTACTCCGACATGTTGGACAGAATTAGGCGAACGACAGATTTTGGGTCCAGAATTGGTGACAGAGACGGAGGATAAAGTCAAGGTGATTCGGTCTCGTCTTAAGGAAGCATCGGATAGGCAAAAATCCTATGCTGATCTTAAGCGTAAGGAAATGGAGTATGCGGTAGGAGACAAGGTTTTTCTGAAGGTGTCACCTTGGAAAAAGGTGTTGAGATTTGGCAGGAAAGGGAAGCTAAGCCCAAGGTTCATCGGGCCATATACGGTGATTAAGCGTGTTGGACCAGTGGCGTACCAGCTTGAGTTACCGGCCGAACTGAACCAGATCCATGATGTCTTTCACGTATCAATGCTGAGACGGTATCGGTCAGACCCATCGCACGTAGTGCCAGTGGCAGAAATCGAGGTGAATCCGGATTTATCGTTTGAGGAGGAACCAGTTCAGATCTTAGACTGAGACGTGAAGGTTCTACGTAGGAAGACAGTGCCTCTGGTGAAGGTGCTGTGGCGGAACCATAGTTCGGAGGAAGCTACGTGGGAACCTGAGGATGTAATGAGGCAGCAATACCCCCACCTGTTTGATCAAGGAATTTCGGGACGAAATTTATTTTAAGGGGGGTAGAACTGTAACATCCCGAAAATGGGGCTATTTGGAATGTAATTATTTTTCTTATGTATGAACTGTGGTGATATCATTTATTGAATGATAAGGTTTAATTATGGATTTTTGGTAAGCTCAAGTGGTAGGAAAAATATTATTTTCAAGCTTTAAAAAATAGGGAGCCTAAGCAGGAGGGTGTTATATGAATAAATGGGGAGGATTTGGACATAAGATGAGCCTAGACTAAGTGGCAAAGTAAGCCCACTTAAGAGCTACATGTGACGCCACCAAGGGAGCAAGGAGAGCCTTGGTTCGAGTCACAAAAATCCCTCTTTTTGGCACTATAGTGGGACGGCACATATAGAGAGTTTTTCTCTCTTTAATTATTTTTTTTAAGTGATAATATGAGCTTTAATCTCCTTAAAATTCTAAGGATAATGTGTGGGATATTATTAAGTTTTAGAATAGATTATTAATGGATATTAAGAGGAGTATTGCTTAATTAAAAGGATTATTAAGTGATTAATTCAAATTATTTGAATTAAAATGAATGAGTGGTCAGGAGCAATTGGGAAGGTTTGATGAATTTTGAACTCCTTGGTGGAGTAGTGTGGACGGCAAGGCTGCTAGGAGGGGGGGCCGAATGTCTATAAAAGGAGCAACCTAGCACCTTTCTTTCTTTTCTTCATTTTGCTACTTGCCGAAATCTCTTAAGCCCTCTTCATTCTTCTTTTATTTTTATTCTAGCCTCCCAAATTCCTTTTGCCGAAACTTCTTTTCCCTCTCATTCCCATTATTTTCCTTCCTTCAATAGCCGAATACACCCCCCCTTGAAGAACCGAATCTCACACTCCTCCTTGGCAGCATTGTTAGCCGAATACTAAAGGAAGTATAAGGCTCTTCGGAAGTTAGTTTTCAATCGGTTTGAAGAAGGTAAGAAAGGGCATAGCCGAATGGTTTTTGTTATTCTCTTTTATGATTCTGTCGATTTAAGCATGGGGAAAACAGAAGTCCGACACGGACTGATAGTTGGCTTATCTTTTGTTTAAACCGAAATATTGTAGGGACTCTGAGATATTTGGAATCAGGCGATCTAGGCTCCATTTTCTATCAACCAAATTGGGTAAGTGTAGGTAAGGCTTATATTGGTATTTAAAAAAGCCAACGGCTATGGTTATTAGTGTTATTAATTGACTAAGTGAAGTTTGTAAACCAGATTCGCAAATTGGACGCTAAGGCTAGTACTCGAAGCGATTTGGGTAAGGATTCGGGTACAAAGTATAACCCCTTTAAATTTGTTTGGTTTGGCCGAATGGCCCATATCACTAACCTTGACAATTGGCCGAATATAGGGGCAAAGACTTGAGTGTGGCCGACTTCTCTTTTCGGATTTAAGACTATCGTGGTAACAGGTGTGTACATACACACCATTTAACTCATTAAATTATGCTAAGTAATGTGATTGCTATTTTGATATATATAGCAAAGGCTTGAATACCGTAACGGTATACGGGGTAACCAGGTAAGTACCTGTGCATATGATTTGCTACTTGATGCTTTTGGGAAGCATGTTGTGATAATATATTTTATAAATCTGTTATGATCATTGCCTATGTGGGTTGATTGAGTGGAGGGGGCAGTATTGATCGTGCCGACGGGCACCAGTGTTTTGGTAACACACTGTGACTACGGTCACCAGAGGTTTGGTACCTCCAGAGGTTTGGTACCTCATAGCGACTTGTCCCTGTGGTTAATACCACCGTGGGTTGGCCCCACTTGAGATACGGGATCGTCTGCCAGTGATTTGGTATCACACGATGGGTTGGCCCCATCACCCGATTTGTGTCTACGGACACCAGTGCTTTGGTAGCACAACGTGACTATATGTCACCAGTGGTTTGGCACCACCAGTGGTTTGGTACCACAACGGGGTAGACAGTGGCGTATGGCTGGTTAGGTTGGGACACATGATGATTTGCATAATTAATTTGTTATTTGATGTGTATGAAAATGCTTTAAATCGGGGGAAGGGTTACATACTGAGTCTTGGTGACTCACCTTCTCCTTTATATTTTTCAGGTGACACTTAGATTGCGGATGTGGAGCCGGGATGACTCGAGGTGGCCATGCAGTGGACTTGAACTAATTGAAATTCAAATTTAGTTATTTTATTTTATTAATGGTTTATTTGATTTTGGATGTAATAAGGCCTCCCTAAACTTTAATTTGGTTATTTTTCTCATATGTAGGATATTTTGTTTAAAACTATTTTATTAAAATTAAATTAAATTCACATGTTTTTCCAATTAAACACGAAAATATTTTAAAATGCCATCGGGCACAGTGGGAATTTGTTTTATAATGTACTTAAATATTTGTTTTAAAAATAAACACTAAGTATGATTTTATCAAGATAAACAAATCCGAGAAGTTTTCAACAAAGCTTAATGGGCTTCAACATGGTTTAAGAAAAGATTTTCCCCGTAACGATCCAGATTCGACCATAGTGTTTGGGCCGGGTTTGGGTTGTTACAACAATATAGCAGATAACACATGCCAAATGATGCAAAACCCAATCCCAGCCTAAGTTTCCAACCTCTACACACCACCCGTACCTGCCAATCACACCAGTGGGGATTACTAAATCGACCTTCCATCCGCTACACACCCTCGAAGGCAGTCGCTGCAGTCAACTGCTCATTGCCCTTAATACGTGGCATAGCCATCGGATAATGTGACAATGCCACCGAATCGTAATATTGTGACATGAGTCACCAGATAATGTGGTAAAACCACCGGAACACTTCCCCTTTATAATCATATCTCATTCCCATGCAATTTGACATAATAATTCGTGTATGCAGTATGTCATGTATGCAAAACATATATCAGATAACATATGGAACGGATTATCATCATAATCGGAATAACATAATATAACATAATCAAGCCAATCAACCTCTAAGGGTATAACAGTAATTTTACCTACCAAGGGTATTTTCGTAATTTACCCACCAAGGGTATTTTCGTAAATTCGCACCTGCAATGGCCTTTTCGAAGGCCTAATGTTGCCCCGAGTGACTTAGCTACCATTTTCGATCCTTACCGGACTATTGGGCCTAAAACCCAATTTCGGCCCATTCGGGCCCACACGCTCATGTGGCCCACCTAGCACAAATCTAGCCACATATATAAGTTCCACCTAGTCTAGTTCACTATATACTATATCATCATACAATTTACTCATATGGGCCCATGGGCCCATTGGGCCCACTTTAGCCTATCGTGGCCCAAGCAGCCCAACCCACAAGAATACTATTGATGGCCTCAACTATCGCGTCGAAGCCCCACACGTGCGCTCGCACGCTCGTGTGGCTACTATTGCCGTGACCGGCACTTCGACATTTGCCGCTCTACAACTAGAGTAGAGAGAGTTACACACCTGATAGGACTCTGGTGTTAATCCGCGCTCTGACCACTCCTGTGCCCAAGCGCCCTCCAAGATGTGTTTACTCTCCTCCTAGGATGCTCTTTATATAGCTAACTCTTCACCTTCATTCTTTGTGTCTTTCCGATGTGCGATCCCTTCGTCAGTAGAGTTTAAATTCAGCTGAAACTCTTGCCGTCCAATCTGCAAAATAAATACTCATTTGCTTCTCACGAGATTTGAACCCAGGCTCCTTGTAGCATAATCCACGCCGCTAACCACTTGGACACAAGCTCCACTTGTGTCTTAAACCATGCGCAACTAAATATAAACTATGGCCCAAATTCTAAGATCCAAGTAAAAAGAAACCAAAATGCAAAAGCCAAGACTTGAACCTTAGACCTCCTTCCTTCCTTGTGGGTCACCCCCTTGTCTCTTATGTGGCGTCTCTTTGCCACTACACCATACACTCCACTTGTGTCATTTTCTCCATATTTTATTCTTAAGGCCTACCTGCCAACTTCCAGGGTTTTTCCCGCCTAAAATCAAAATTTCCCTAAAGCCTAAATTTGATCTCGGGACTTCCTAGAAGTCCTCTAACCTTCCAAAATCACTTACCTAATAAGTCTAACTTGCATTAATACCGTTCTCTAAAATTTTAAACGCTACTACGCCTAAGGCCCATTGGGCTCAATCTTACTCGGCCCAATTTCAGGATGTTACATGCCTAGCCGTGTGCTAGGCCATGTAATAGCCTGACTTGCATGCTTTAAAACCTACAAGGGACACATGGCTGCATCGCCTAGCTGTGTGTCATGCACAGATGAGTCATATGTCCATGTCTCAGGCCATGTGGACATGAATTTGCCTAAAAACAAGCAATTTCCATCACCAATTCAAGCAATCATCTAAAGACCTTTATAACACCTAATCAAAGCATCAAAACTTGACGTAAACCAACATGAAATGACCAATTCAAAAGTTCAAAACTATTCAACCAATACGCCATACAAGGCACCTCAAGTTCAAACATACAAACTTACCAAAACATGCATATCTTGATCACATTTCTACTACTAAACATAACCCAAATGGTATTTGATCACCTCAAATGGTTATTAACATTTTAACTTCTTATCATTTGAGCCATACTTATCATACATCATAAGTACGAAAATGATACAAACTAACCAACATCAAATGGTACCAAAACAACTTGTACATGCCAAAATAACCTATTATGCATTCATGACATCAAAACACAAACATATTTAGTTATTATGTACATATTCATCAAATACCATTTTATAACACCCTAAATGCATTTCAACCTCAAATTCAACTACATAAGTTTATACATGCCACTACCCTAGGAGATATAAAAACTACCAAAGTCGATGGATAGTGTGAGCCAAAAGTTTGATCTATCCAAAGTGTCAGCAACCACGATCTACAAAACAATACACAAGAATGAATAAGCTTATAAATCTTAGTAAGAACGTAGCATATCATTTAATCTATCAATAATTTGAATACGATTTACATATTATTCCATTCAAAAATTCCAAAGTCTAACAAGGGCACATATATGCAATTCAGGGGGTACCAAAGTACAAACAAGGGCACGTAAGTGCAATTCATGGGTACCAAAGTACAAACAGGGGTACGTAAGTACAATTCAACATTATTTTTCTAAAACATAATACTAGCACACAAATAGAAATTCATTACGTATTAAAACACTGCGAACTAACCTCGACAATTAGAGCCTAGAAACGAAATCGACTACTCCGAGGCTTTAGCTTTTCCCGATATAAATCTGTTCTTGGTCTATCTTGATCTAAAAAGACAAATTTAATTCATTTAATAACCCTAGCATTCAACTTAGTCCACATTTCATTTTTTACAAAATTACTATTTTACCTCTAAGATTTTTACTTTTTCACAATTTAGTCCTTAAGCTCATAAATTGAAATTTAAGCATTTTCATCCTCATACTATGCTAGCCTAAATCACTAGGGACCTATATCAACTCATAAAAATCACTATTTCATGAATTTAACTTGAAATTTTACTATTTTTACAAATAAGTCCGTAAATGACATTTTCATCAAAAATCACTTTAAAGAACTTGTTTATTCATCAACAAGGACTCATAATCTACCATCAAACATCAAGAATCATGCAAAAACATTCATGGAAAAACCCTATATCTTTAACAGTTTTGCAAATCAATCCCCAGGCTAGCTAGATTAAGCTACAACGATCTTGAAAACATAAAAATCATTAAAAATGGAATAAAAAATCACTTACATGCACCAAGCTTGCCGAATCAAGAAACCCTAAGAATGACTATTTAGCCTTTAAATTTCAATGGTTTTATCATTTGGGAAAGATGAACACATTTTGTTTTATTTAATTTTAACTAATTTACTCATTTACCCTTTTAACCTTTAAAATCATTCAAAACTTCATCAATAACTTATCCATTAATGTTCACTAACCCTTTAATTGGTCTATTTAACATCCATGTCCCCTAGATTAAAATTCCATAGCTATTTGACACCTTTAACTAATAAAACTCTACTTTTGTACCTTTTTCGATTTAATCCTTTTTACGTAATTAAGCATGCAAATGTCAAAATTTCTTAGCAAAATTTTAATATGAACTTAATAATGTTCCGTAAACATTAAAATAATAATAAAATTATAATTTACTCATCGAATTTGTGGTCCCAAATCCTGTAATATCCCAATTTTGGGCTTAGTTAAAAAGGTGGTTTTGAGACCACGAATCTGAAATAGAAGCAATGGTTTTATGATTATTTGATGGTCTATGATATGATTGTATGTTTTCGTGAAACTTTTGTGAAGAAATTCTATGTCTAAAATGTCTAATTGAAAGTTAAGGACTAAATTGAATAAGTTGTAAAATGCATGTTCTAGAAGCTTTTTGTATGAAATTGCTTTGGATTATGAACTAGGAGCCCTTAAATAGCAATTTTACCAAATTCTAAAATTTTGGACAAAAATGGGTTTGTGTGGTAAAATATCTAAGAAAGGCATTAAGGATATTTTAGTAATTTGGCATATAAAGCCAAAATAGCCTTATAAAAAGATGTCATCTTCTTCATTCTTTTATGTTGCTGCCGAAAATACCATGGAAGCCATGGTTGAGGTTTTGTCCAAGCTTTCCAAGCTCAATAGTAAGTCCGTTCTAGTCCCGTTTTTCATGTTCTTTACATTTTTGGAATCCCGGTAACTCGATTAAGCTAATTCTACCATTAATTCGAGGTAGGGTTTATATTTGGAAAATTAACCATAGGTGAAAAGTGTGTATTTTGATGTTTTATGACAGAATATGAAGCTTAGAATTATGTTAAACGACTTTTGCTAAGCGATTTTCAGTGAAAACGTGTGAAACGGCATAATCGGAAAAAAAATATTATTATTTATAAGTGCATGTTAGAGCAAGAATTTGATGTTGCCATAGAAGGGAAAAATATTCAGCATGTAATAAAACATAAGAAAAAGGAATAAAGTTTAATTTACGAGCCAAGGGGTAAAAGTGTAATTTTTGAAAAGTTAGGGGGAAAATTATATATTTGCCATAATTTGATATGTGAATTGAATTGATTAGTGTGTTGATAAAATGTGTTAAATTAGTATTATTTGACATGTTAGATCAAGAAAATATGAAAGTTGGACTAAGATCGGGGAAGAACAAAGTTGTTGGCTAAGTCGGGAAAACTAGCCGTTTCGGCATTTGAGGTAAGTTGGTGTGTTAATAATAATGCAATAATGTTGTAATTTATATTTGAAAGCTAAATTAGTGAATTAATTGAATTATGTTGAATTATGTAACATCCTAGAATTAAGGGTCGTGCATGTTGTATGTTTTGTGTGTATGTTGTGTTTAATATGTTGATTTAGGTTGTCTCGAGGGTCCAAGAAAGGCTCAGGGTTAAGTTGGGGACTTGGCCAATTTTTTTCTTTTGGGCACCCTAGGGGGATGCTGGATGGGATGTGGCTTAAGGGTTGTTCTTGTGGGTATTTGACACAAGAAATGCCTTAGTAAAGTGGCAAGGAGGCGCCACTTAGGGGGGCAAGGGAGTGACACCTCAGGGGAGCTGGCTGGGAGCAGGTTCGAGTTACGTAGTCTCCCTTTTGGGGATTTCTTTTGAACGGGGATTTACACACTGAGTCTCGGTGACTCACCCCCTCTGCTAAATTTTGCAAGTAATCCGTAAACCGCGGATGTGGAGCCGAGGTGGACTCGAGGTGGCCATGCATAATAATATTTTGGGATTTTATTTTAAATAGTTAATTTGGAACTATTTTACTTTAATTTGGTTTTTGGTAATGTAATAAGGCCATTTAAATGTTAACTAGGTTTTTATTTGTTTTATAAATTTTCTTTTATTTCTGATTACTAAGTCATGCCTAATAAATTTTCGAAATGGGTGATTTTTCGAAACTTAAGGAACTTCGGGATTTTCAAGATTGTACAATTGGGTAATTAAAATTCGGGTTTCAGTAACAAGGCAACTCAACTTTTCAAACTAAGACTCAAAATTGTTTTCAATGGATCGCTCAATAAAAATACTGTTTCTATAAAATCGAAGATTTTTCCCAACTCATGATGGCAACTCGTTTTTTTTGAAAATTTTCTTCCTGAGACATGCCAGATTCGGTCGCAGCGTTTTGAACGAATTTTGAGTGTTACAATTGTGGTATCAGAGCCAAGTTCAAAAGCTCGGCTGTGAGTATAGGGCCCAAATTATTTTTCAATAGATGGTTTGAAAGATGGTTTTGACAAAATATACGTTTCCAGGAAGTATGGCACCTGAGTCTCCGGCAGCGATCCGCGATGGTAAGTTTTCTAACTATCACCTGAATGATGTGATGGTAATTGATATGATTGTATCAAGATAGGATTACTAGTAGTAGAAAATCTTACTTTAGAGATTGAAGCCTGTAGGAATATACGTGGCCGCGAAAGAAACTACTCTGAATATATACTCATAAGACAGTTCTGTAAGAAACAGTGAAAGAAACTAATTCATAAATTTTTTCCTAAATCAGATTAAATCGCGAACGTTAGTCATGAGCACTCGTGGACGTGGGCGTAATGTACATGGTCGTGGTAGGGGTAGGATTACTGTGTCGGAACCAGTAGGGTCTGGCGATGGGTCAGGGAATGAGGTGCCGCCACCTCCAGCTGTGCACGCGGAGTTTCAGGACCAAACGGGTGGAGACCATGCGGTGTCCCAGGCAATGCTACGGGTCTTAGAGAGAGTTGCTGGAGCAGGCATGGATACGGGAGCTCAGAAATCTGTGTCTGAACGACTCCGAGTCAATGGAGCGGAAGTATTTAGGGGCGTTTCTGGTGTAGCTCCCAACGCAGCTGAATACTGGTTTGAAGTGACTGAGCGTATAATAGATGATCTTGACTTCACGGCAGAGGAGAAGTTGAAAGGGATCGTGTCTCTTCTTCGAGACGAATCGTATCAGTGGTGGCTCACGGTTAGAGATGGAAGGTGGTTGATGATATCACCTGGATTTCTTCAAAACGGCATTTCAGAAGAAGTACGTCGGATTGAGTTATATGGATGCGCAGCATAAGGCTTTTCTGAATCTGGTTCAGGGGAGTAAATCGATGTCTGAGTATGAGGCGAAATTCTTACGGTTAAGCCGTTATGCCCGGGGTATTGTGGCCACGGACCATGAGCGCTGTGTTCGGTTTGCGGATGGGCTGAGAGATGAGCTGCAGGTGTTGATTGCTCCACAGCGAAAGAGGGAATTTGTGTTGGAACGCCGGCACCCCATGGCACAGCAAAATAAAATTAATTTCGGCGATCCAAACCATGAATCCATGTGTGAGGAACGAATCGAGGTAAAATAAGTTTAGAAATTACCAAAACTTCAATCTGAATAGAAAGCGATGCTTCGACAACAAGAGTTCTGATCTACTGTCAAATCAAGCCACAACCTTTTCTGATGTCGGCCTCTACGTAATCCACCCGGTTTGACTATGAACGGAAGAAATCTCCAAAACTATTTTGGAGGTTTATTTGCTTGACGGCTGCTAGACCTAACAAGCAATTTATTAGGGTTTTCTCATAAGCTTTGTCTCTTTTAAATATCTTTTATATTAGGTATCCTTTTAATTAGGCCTTTTATAATGGGTATCTTTTTCATTGGGCCCATTTAATTGGTATCCTTTTAATACCCTTTTATAATTGGTATCTCTTGAAGTATCATAAGATTAAATAAATATAATAAAGCTTTTAACCGAAAATTATAATTACATTAATTATATCCAAAAATTATAATTACATTAATTATAATAAGGATTTCGGTATTCTATATTTATTTAAATTTATATATGAATCAAATTCATATATTAATAGAATTATGTTGTCATTATGTCTACAACATCCTTGTACATATAATATGTTCAATATTTGATTGCCCAATTAAATTAATTCTTTAATTAATTTAATTCATATGACAACCAAAAAAAACAATACCAATTATATTTTATTCCGTTCATTTAAACCATAGGGTGTGGCCCTGTAGGTTCTTGCAACGTTAGCAGTAATAATAGAATGATTCTAATGTCACAAACAATGAGTGGCATCTGGCAATGCATCATTGCTACCTAAGTTACAAGAAGTCATGATTCCACATAACTTTTTGTGATTAACCTTTCATGCATTAATCCTTAAGTCCTTTATATCTGGAATGGACACAAGTCATGGAATAGTCACACTTGTATAGTCCATCCCATGTTTCTTGATATCTTGAGCAGACTATAATATACAAATTAGTATGACATCTCATGTCAACTTATTTGAGCATGGCCATGCATTTCTAGTCTCACTCAATCAAGTGGCCTAAGATATTACTCCTGTAACATCCTAAAAATTTGAGTATCATCTTGTTATATGTGTTAGTTCAAGTATGATTTTTATTATGTGCTTAGTATAGTTTTGTGAAGGCTTGGAATTATTAGCTAAGCTAGAATAATTTTTAGTATTGAAAATTTAGTGAAGTGGATTAGGTGATCCTGACACTTAAGTTAATTTAAGTGTCTAATTCTAGCACATGAGGAGTTAGTGGCATAGTGGATAGGGCGCATGAAGGGTTGCTTGAGGGGAGTGGTTTGAATAGCATGGGGTGCAAAATAGGGCTTGCCATGAATAAAGAACGTACCGGTTATAACGTCCGGCGCGTCTCCATCCTCCCTTCGGTGAACCGCATAAACCAAACCCGGTTGCCTTGCTTCAGCATTAGCAGCACCTCTGCCCTGTGTTCCACGTCCTCTGCCAGCACTATTACCTCTGTTATTCGAACCACGACCTCGTTGAGGCTGCTGTCCCCCTCTACCTGCCTGATTAACATTCTGAGCTGCTGGTCGACCTTCATCTGGTTTCTTAGGACAATCCTTGATCATATGGTCCTTGGACCCACACCTAAAACATCCTTCCGTCTTCTTCCAGCACTCTCCTAAGTGCTTCTTTCCGTACAGATCACAAGGACGATACTGCCCTCCTGTACCAACTTGCTGACCTCGCGGCCCATCCACTCTAGGCCTCTTATGAACCTTTCCAGACGATCCAAAACCTCTTTTTGACCTATTTCGATCATAGTCTGCTTTGTAGAATCCTTAATTCCTTCAGCCACTTTAGCCTTTTCCACTAACGTAGAAAATTCCCGCTCCTGATGCGGTGCTATCAATAATCTCAGATCATCCCTTAGTCCGTCCTCAAAACAGACGCAGCGCTCATGCTCAGTTGCCACTACTCCTCGAGCATACCGGCTCAACCTTAGAAATTCAGCTTCATATTCCGCAACGGACTTGTTCCCTTGAACCAGCCCCAGAAATGCTTTTCTTTTCTCATCAGTATACCTGGTTCCAACATATTTCTTCTGAAATGCTTCCTTAACATACTCCCAGGTCAGATCCTCAGTCGTGGCACCATCCCGAACAGTTAACCACCATTGGTACGCTTCATCGCGTAGTAGTGCCACCATTCCCTTCAACTTCTCCTCAGGGGTCAGATCAAGCTCATCCATGATGCGCTCAGTTGCCTCTAACCAGTACTCAGCTGTACTGGGTGCCACACCAGATACTCCACGAAACATCTCAGCCCCATTGGCTCGGAGTCGCTCAGGCACAGATTTCCGAGTTCCCATATTTCCGCTTGCGCCAGCCACCATTTCCAAAACTCGCAGCACAGCTTGCGACACAGCATCATCCCCCGTCTGAGCCTGCTGCTCAACACCAACAGCTGGGGGTGGTGGTGGCGGTGGTATCTCATTATCAGACCCTTGACCCGATCTAACGGGTTTCGACACAGTCATTCTTCCTCTACCGCGTCCACGACGGCCACGTCCTCTAGAACTCATTTCGATCGTCGCGATCTGATTAAAAAGTTTTATGAATTAGTCATTGTTTCACTTATTACCCGCGAAGAAGTTTTATGAAAAGAGTTTTAGGAGTGGTTCTTTCGTATTCATACATACACACAGTCTTTTCATTCATTCATACATCCATCAAACAACTATGAACTTTCGTTCATTTAGAGAAACGTTGTAGTTTTCATTGTTGTTATTTTTCCACTACCCAGGGGCATTTTCGTAATTTGTCCTACAGGGGCATTTTCGTAATTTTTCAAAAGAAAAAGTTCCTTGGTGATTTTGTCAAAAAGTATTTTGGAATTTTTAAATTCTCGGGGTATTTTGGAAAATTTTAAAATCCGGGGGTATTTCGGTAATTTTGGATCTCGGGGGTATTTTGGTAATAAACCAGGGTAAATTTGTGAAGTTTAATATTTTCGGGGTCTTCCCAAATTTTGCAAGACTTTGAGAGTTCTTTTTGAGAATTTTATTCTTCAAAAACGATAGTGTTGCAAAACTTTTGGAAATTGGGGTCATTTTGGTAATTTTGTGAATTAGGGGCAGTTTTCTAATTTTCCCAAAATCAAGGTATTTTTGATAGTTTACAGATTAGGGTTTTTGAACATTTATAAAATAATGAAATTTTGGTAAAACTGTTGAGTAGTTGGACATTTTATAAACTAAGGGCATTTTTGTAATTTTACCACTAGGGGTATTTTTGAAATTTCAAAAATCAGAAATTTTTTCGGAATTTTTTTTTATAGAGATAGTTTTCACAAATTAAGAGGGTGATTTTAAGAGTTTTAAAACTAGGGTTTCCATAAAAACACGGCTAGTTCCCTTTCGGGTTTTAGTTATTGTGTTTAGCCTATGACCGAGTCCTCTTGGTCAGGGTGAACCAAAGCTACGCACCAGGTCGGATTTGAGTGGAGAGGAGGTGAGTCACGCGGACTGCTTAAGTACCAAGCTCCCACCGAGACCATTCCTAGACATGCGCACAGAGGTTGCCGCACCCACTGAGTCCTCTAGGTTAGGGTGAACCGAAGCTACGCACCAGGTAGGATTCCTGCGAAGAGGAGGTGAGTCACTAGGACTGCTTAAATACCAGGCTCTTCCGGATCCAATCCTAGACATGCGCACAGGGGTTGCCACACCCTAACTTGATGACTTAGCCATAAGTTTGTTTAAGTAGGTATTAAATCTTATGTATTTGTTGGGGTACACTAGTCCTAGGGTTCACATACTTATCATATTACTCTACGTTCCATGTCATTTCTACCCTTCTATAATTCAGAAAGCACACAGATGGTTAGGGGTACTTACCTGGTGGACTGCGGGTCGGAGACTTAGGTGCCATGCCAGAAAAACCCTGCTTATCTTCAAAAACTCATTTGGGCTCGATTTGAAAACGTTTTGGGCCTTAAACCCCAGGCCGAGGGTTTGAAACTGGACTCTGATACCAAACTGAAACACCCCAAACCCGGCCCACGAGCCTTGACCGGATCTGGTATGTTCCTCGAAGAAAACCGGTTCAAAGTTCTTTTGTTCCTTAGGAAAAACTTGTGTGATTTAAAAGAAAATATTGTTTTGGGTTAGGCTTGTGTTGAAAACCAATTTATATTATATTGAAATCCATTAATTTAGAGTGACAAAACATTTAGGGCTTCTTTTAAAATATAATTTATTTAATCTATTAATTAAATATAGTTCGCAGTCATAACAAATAAAAGTAAAAATAAAGAAATTCAACTATGGCCTTATTACATCAAATAATCCCAAAATTAAATTTAAAATACTTAAAATAAAATAAAAGTCCAAATCGTAAAATTCTTGTTGTGCATGGCCATCCCTAAGCTTCTGCCGAGCCCGGTCCATTACTGATCGTCACCTGAAAATAGTCTCACAACGGGGTGAGTCAACAGACTCAATGTGTACACAACACTAAGTCCAAATAAATTCAGGCATAACATACATATCATATTCACATAATAATTTAAGATAATGATGCAACCCAAAACCCAAACCTAGTTAGCCATCCGCTACACTTCCCCGTACCAACCTGCACACCGTGGGGACTAATAAGTCAACCCTCCTTCCGCTACACACCATCGAAGGCAGTCGCTGCAGTCGACGTGCTCATCGCCCCTATAAAATTTGTGGCCTTAGCTCACCACATTCAGATATCGTGGTCTTAGGTCACCACATTCAGATATCGCGGTCTTAGGTCACCGCATTCAGATTTCGTGGTCTTAGGTCACCACATTCACTTCCCCTTTTCAATAACCCATATGCCCTATATCATTTTATGCATTAACATGCCAAAGTTCACATTCTTATCATTATTCTCATGTTACATATAACATATTTCACAATCCTAGTGGGAGTAGGAAACGTACCTGAGTACTGTGTACCATAGCATGGTACGTAGCCATATTTTCACATTCTTAATAATACATTTAATTTAAACATAGCCATGAACATATCAAAACTTAGGGTAGGGTACACACCTGATTAACCTAGCAATTCACTTCGAATCCCGAAATCCGATCTACTGCCTTAGATCTTAATCCCTACATTCGGTCAACATTTGATATTTAAACCAAAAGCCTATTCAGCCATAAATCCAAATCCTAGTAGGATTTGTATACTTAAAACTTACCTTGTTGTCGTTTTGATGATTATTCAAATCCCGAAAACTTGTATTCTTCTCCTTTGAAATCGGCTAGTCACTAGATCCCTTGAATCGGTTAGTTTTCGGTTAAAACAAATAGAAATAGATCTACTACTAAAATAGGGTCTTGGCCGAATATTCATAGTCACTTACCTTAGGGATTTTAAATCCCGAAATTATCCCTTGGTTATAGCTTCTGTCGAAATTCCTAAAACCACATGTTAGATCAACTTCTAACTTTTAATCAAAATCACTGGCCCTTGGCTGAATGTCAGATATGACTTACCTTGATGGTCAAATCCCGAAGATCTCTTCCTTTATAATCGACTATGGCAAAAATCCCGAAAGAATCCTTCCAAATTTTGGCAAATAAGAATATTTGGGATTAGTACTAGATTTCGACAATTCTAAAAGAAAAGAATAGAAATCAAACTTGTTCTTACCCTTGAAGAAATCGATAGATCCCTCCTGACACCACTTCAGAGATTCGGCTTAGAGACTTTGATGAACAATCGGCTATGAGCCCCCTATGCATTCGGTTTCAAAGATGAAAGAAGAGAGGAATACTAGGCTTAGAAGGAATCGGCTAAGAGGCTAAAAGAAAAGAAAAAAAAAAGATGGATGCTCAACAACAAGAAGAAATTTGGCAGAGAGAGAAGAGAAGAAACTTTAGAGAATTTCTGCAGAGGCTTTCTTGAAGAGAAAAGAATGAATGAAGAATAGCCTTACTCTTCCTTTCTTAGCCGAAATTACTAGGCTAGAGTCCCTTACTTGGCCACCACTCTTCCTATGTGATAATTTTATCTCTTTAATTATCTCTTTATTAAAAGAATTTAATCCAACAATTATCTCTTGAAAATAATCTAAACTAAATCTATTATTTATCTCCTATTTAGCCGAAATTTAAAGAGAATAAAACTCCTCTTTTGAGTTCATTAGTGCCATCCACTTCTCTGCTTCTGGAAGCAAAAATAAAAATTTTATTTTGCTTCTTAAGTGACTCGAACTCAGGCCCACTTGCACATGTGGGTGGCGTCACATGCTAAGCCCTTAAGTGGCATTTCCAGGCCACTTTTCCAAGCCTGTTTGTGTGTCATATTTCATATACTTTTTCTCTTAAGGCCACCTTGCCTCTATTTCCTCTTTTAAACTTTAAAACTCGACATTTTCTAAGTCATTTCCTTACATTTCCAAGTTTCCAAAAATTTTTGTTTCTCTCTTTAAACTTGACATTTCCTTACATTTCCAAGTTTCCAGAAATGTTCACTTTCCTATTTTGAATCATTTCTAAATCATTTCCTTACATTTCCTAGTTTCCATAAATGTTCACTTTCCTCTTTTAAACTTAACATTTCCATTCATTTCCAAGTTTCCAAAAAAATGTTCAAAATTCATTCATAACACATAAGACATGTCATTTCGTACAATTAAACCGAAAATGCATAGGCCCTTTTCTGGATGTTACACTTTGGATTAAAAAATTAAAAACTAGGAATGAAATTGCTTCTCACCCTCGTGCGAATCGAGATTATGAAAGAGAAAATTATATTAATAGTATTTTATATAGTGGTGACCAACATTGTATTAATTTGATAAGGATGAGACCGATTGCCTTTTTTAGTTTGTGTGATATTCTTAGTAGGAATAATTTGTTACAATCAACTAAATCTGTGAATACTAGAGAGCAAGTAGTTATATTTTTACATATAATTGGTCATAATGTAAGGTTTCGAGTGATGGGATCTAGATATTATAGATCAACTGAGACAGTTCACCGTTACTTTAGGGTTGTATTGAGAGCTATTTTGAAATTGTATAAACTAGTTATTAGATCACCTGATGAGTCAACTCCTAGTGAAATCAGAAACAATCCAAGGTTTTATCCATATTTTAAAGATTGTATTGGAGCATTAGATGGAACTCATGTTCATGCATCCGTTCCACATAGCATTTGTAATATCCTGAATTAGGGGTTATTGGTGATTGTATTGTTTTGCATGAGTTCAGATTGTTGTGTTGTTAAGTGAGATGTTCTAGGGCTTAGGAATAAGCCAAGGGTAGGCTCGAGCTGTAGGAAAAATTTTATTTTTAAGCTTTAGTTAAAAGGAGTTGAAGGAGCTAGGGGTTAAGAGTAATTCGTGGGGAATTTTAACACAAGTAACCAGTTGGCAAAGTGGCAAGGAGGCACCACTTAGGGATTTGGAAGGTGACGCCACAAGCTTTGAAAGGGGGCTTAGGTTCGAATCCCATGGATGGACTTAAGATGACTTTTATTTTTGCATTTATATGGCATGTGTTGGTCAAACTCTAATTAAGGTAAGGTTGGACTATTGTCTTTTATGATTAGTAGACTAAGGAATAAGGCAAGTGCTTATTTATGGTATGGTATCAAGGAATTTTGGTAGGATAAGGGGACATAAGGCTTGAAGTATGGAGTGTTGTTTTGGAAACTTTTCTATGGCCATTTGACCATGAATGTAGACAGTATAGTGGACTAGGGGGGTTGGCTTAATTTTGAATGTGATTAGGAGGAAATAAGGAGAAATTTAGGAGTGAGTTTAATTCAAAATTAGTTTGAATTGATGGCAAGAAGAATTTTGAGTGTGGAGGCCGAATGTGGGTCTCTTTTGGGTGATAATTTTCGGTCATGAGTGGGGGGGAATAGCCGAATTTCCTATAAGAGGTCTAGAAGTTCTTTTTTGGTTCTCTTTTCTTTCTTTAATATTCTCTTTCGAAACTTTTTTTTCACCCTTGCCATTACCGAAATTTGCACCCTATTTCTTGATTAATTGCCGAAAGTTGGAAGGCATCTTTTTCTTTTTCCTTTTGCAACTTATTTTTCTTCCATTCACTTCCTAAAAACCGAAACCCATCCTCTCATTTGCAACAAAGCCGAACCCTCTCCACCTTTGTTCTTTATTGCCGAATTCTCCTAAATTTCATGTACACTTCTTTTCTTCTTCTCAACCTCGGTTCTATACCTATTTTGTGTTAGCCGATTATCCCATCTCCATTTGGGAGTTCTTGCCGAATCTTTTAGAGCCTTTAGAGGGGGAGGTATAGACATTCCTTTTCATCAATCTTCCAATTGATTTCGAGTATAGTAAGTATTTTCTTAGCAATCGAATTCTCTTCTTCTTCATTTAGTATGCCGAAACCAATGGTTGGCCTTGGTTTCTAAGGGATGGCCGAATGTATGTAGAGTCATAATATTGTGTTTCTTTTGTGTAGCCAACGGTAAGGAGCCTTAGGGAGGATTGTAAGGATTCGATTCATCAAGGTAAGTGTTATGTGGTGATTCAGGATTTAGTTAAGCAAAGTAGGTGGTTTGTAGTATTCGGCCATAGGCTATTTTATGAGTTTAAGTGATGACCGATCTCTGACTTTGGTTCTTAGGAGCAAATCGACAGGAATAAGAGAGTTTCGGGATTGAGTAAACTGTGCCAAAAAGGCGTGTAGTTATTGCACTGTTCTCTTGATTGTTTATGTGTGTATGTTGTTATATATGTGTGATATGATGTGAATGGTAGCCGAAATAAGGGCTAAGATGGTGGATACCCATGGTGGGTGATCGAATAATCAGGTCAGTACTTTATGATATTAAATGATCACTGATGAATATGTGAAATGGTGATGAGCGTGTGTTATATACTCTATTAAATGATATTTTTGTCATGTTATATATATGCATGTGAATTTGGGATATATTGAAGGACAGGGTGTACATTATGTACGTGGTCTGATGTTAGCCTTGTGCTACATTGGCGCTTGATGTTAGCTATGTGCTTCATCAAGGTGGGGTGTTGGCTATGTGCCACCTCCTGGCGGATGATAGCTGTGTGCATCATCGTGGATTGAGGATGACCTCGAGTCACCTCGTGGATATTGACATGTGGGGTCACTTAGGTGATCGGTGGCTTAGCCACGGCCTTGGGCGGTAGGTCTGCCAAGGTAGGTGTAATGGATGGACATTAGGTTGGGTTGGGCTTCATGTTGCATATTTATGTATGTGGACTGTGTGGATATGGCCCAAGCCTATATGTGGAGACATGTGAAATAACTATAAACTGAGTCTGTTTGACTCACCCAATTTTTTACCAAACATTGCAGGTGATGCATAAAGCTTGGACCGGGTTGGAGAGGATACGAGGTGGCCCATGCAGAAGAGGATTTTCTTTATACAATTTATGTTTCAGTATTTTAAGTATTTATTTATTGTAATAAGGGCCTCCTAAAGTATTTAAGGATTTTTATTATGTTATAAGTTGGACTATCGATTATATTACTATCTGAAAATGTTTTATCTTTAGTAACTTTCCTTTTAAAATATATGATAAAGTTTTTAATTGAAGAATTTGAAACATTGTAATTTATGTCGAAATTTTAAATATCCAATATTTTATTAAAGACAATAAATTTTTATGTTTTCACTCTAAGTCAAAATATTTTTCAAACGTTTTCCGCAGTGGCATCCTAAATTCGACCGTGCCTCGTGGGCCAGGTTTGGGGTATTACAATTTGGTATCAGAGCCTGGTTCAAAACTCAGCTTTGAGGGTTTTGGGCCCAAAAACATTTTCTTAAGATGGGCTTTTCAAAAATATAGGCTTTCATGAAGTTTTCAGGTTTATTCTGGCATGGCACCTGTATCTCCGACCCGAAGTCCACCAGATAAGTACCTCTAATTGTTGTGTGAATTATTATATGATTGGTATGTGGGTATGATGGGAACGTAGATTAGTATATTAAGTTATTGAACTTTAGGATTAGCTTACTCCAACACAGAATTGCATAAAATTTTAAAGCCTAATTAAACAAACCTGTGACTAAGTCGCCGAGTTAGGGTGTGGCAACCATTGTACGCATGTCTAGGAGTGGATTCGGTAAGAGCCTGGTATTTAAGCAGTCCTAGTGACTCACCTCCTCTCCACTCGAATCCTACCTGGTGCGTAGTAACGGTTCACCCTAACCAAGAGGACTTATTCACGGGCTAAACTCGATAATTAAAACCCGAAAGGGACTAGCCATACTATTTTATAAATACCTTAAGTTTTCAAAATTACTCCTTTGATTTGTAAAACCATTTTATACTTGGAAAATTTTTCGAAATATTTCCGATTTACAAAATTACCCAAATATCCCTGGGTGTAAAATTACCAAAATGCCCTTGGTTTATAAAATTACCATACTACCCACGACTTTTGTAAAAACATTCTTACTTTACAAAAATACAAAAAGCTCCTATTTTACAAAATAGTAAGATACCCTGATTTGGGAAAATTTACTAAAATGCCCCTAACTTCCAAAATTACCAAAATAACCCCGGTTTCTGAAATTTCTGCAATACCATTGATTTGGTAGAATTTTCAAAATAACCTCGAGATTTGTATATTTTGGAATGCCTTTGATTTGTAAAGATTTTCAAATTGACCCTGATTTATTACTAAAATACCCCTGTAAGACAAATAATGAAAATACCCCTAGGATAGGAGCAGACAAAAATGTTTGAAGAGTGAATGTGTATGGTAGATTCTACTAAATGGATGTGTTTCTGTGAATTAATGTGGAAGACTTGAAACTTTGATTGATCGAAAGAACTACTATTAAGCTCTTTTCATAAAATTGTTCACGGATAAACAGTGGAACAAAGACTAATGCATAAAATTTCTTAAATCAGACTAAAGCACGAGCGTAGACATGAGCTTTAGGGGACGTAGTCGTAATGTGCGAGGACGTAGTAGAGGTAGAATGGCTGTGTCGGAACCCGTTAGATTGGGTCAAGGGTCTGAGAATGAGGTACCACCACCACTATCACCAGCTGTTGGTGTAGAGCAGTAAGATCAGACGGGGGATGATGCTATATCGCAGGCGGTGCTGCGAGTTCTGGAGATGGTGGCTGGAGCAGGTGGAATTAGGGGAGCTTAAAAATCGGTACCCGAGCGACTTCGAGCCAATGGAGCTGAGGTGTTCCGTGGCGTATCTGGTGTGGCACCCAGTACTACTGAGTATTGGTTGGAGGCGACCGAACGGATTATGGATGAGCTCGATTTAACGGCTGAGGAGAAAGTGAAAGGAATGGTGTCGCTTCTTCGCGATGAGTCATATCAATGGTGGCTCACAGTTCGGGATGGTGCTACGGCTGAGGAACTCACTTGGGAGTACGTTAAGGCGGCTTACCAGAAGAAGTATGTTGGTACTCATTATATTGATGCGCAGAGAAGGCTTTTCTGGGGCTGGTTCAAGGGAACAAGTCCGTGGCAGAGTACGAGGCTGAATTCCTAAGGTTGAGCCGGTATGCTCGAGGAGTACTGGCTACGGAGCATGAGCGATGTGTCCGGTTTGAGGATGGACTAAGGGATGACCTGAGGCTGTTGATAGCTCTACAGCAGGAGCGGGAATTTGCTGTGTTAGTAGAAAAGGCTAAGGTAACTGAGGGGATTAAGGACTCTGTGAGACAGAACAGAGATAAGGATAGGAACCGGGACAAGAGGAGTTTTGGACCGTCAGAATCGTCTGAGAGCCTTCAGAAAAGACCGAGGGTTGAGAATTCTGCTCATGTTGCTAAGCCAGCTACTGGAAATCTGGACCATCCGTGTGCTCGGTGTGGAAGGTATCATGTTGGCGAGTGCTGGAATCGGGATTGAGAGTGTTTTAGGTGTAAGTATAAGGCTCATTTGATTAAAGATTGTTCCCAGGATCCGAATAGGGCTCGGACAGTAAGTCAGGGTGGTGTGCAGCCGGACAGAGGTGGTCAGCAAGTGACAAGGGGTCGTGGTCCAAATCATGGAGGGAATGGTTTCAGCCGAGGTCATGGAACACCAAACGAAGGTGCTGGAGGTGCAGACGCGAGGCAACCAAGGTTGGTTTATGCAGTCAGGCGTCACGAGGATAGTGATGCGCCAGATGGGACAACGGGTATGTCTCTTATTTCTGGAATACCCTTTATTACCTTGTTTGTTATAGAGCTAGTTCGTTCTTGTGTTGCTAGTGAAATGTATGGAACCTTGAGTGTGAACTTTGAGACTGTTCATAGAAAGTATGTTAGTTTTATTAAGATCAGAGTGCACAGCAAGAGCGTAGTGTGGTGAGTGAGGATGCACGACTGTTAGTTAGTTGGAAATTTCGAGGATGAAATTTCTTTAAGGAGGGTAGAATTGTAATATCCTGAATTAGGGGTTATTTGTGATTGTATTATTTTGCATGAGTTCGGATTGTTGTGTTGTTAAGTGAGATGTTCTAGGGCTTAGGAATAAGCCAAGGGTAGGCTCGAGCTGTGGGAAAAATTTTATTTTTAAGCTTTAGTTAAAGGGAGTTGAAGAAGCTAGGGGTTAAAAGTAATTCGTGGGGAATTTTAACACAAGTAACCAGTTGGCAAAGTGGCAAGGAGGCACCACTTAGGGCTTTGGAAGGTGACGCCACAAGCTTTGAAAGGGGGCTTAGGTTCGAATCCCATGGATGGACTTAAGGTGACTTTTATTTTTGCATTTATATGGCATGTGTTGGTCAAACTCTAATTAAGGTAAGGTTGGACTATTGTCTTTTATGGTTAGTAGACTAAGGAATAAGGCAAGTGCTTATTTATGGTATGGTATCAAGGAATTTTGGTAGGATAAGGGGACATAAGGCTTGAAGTATGGAGTGTTGTTTTGGAAACTTTTCTATGGCCATTTGACCATGAATGTAGACGGTATAGTGGACTAGGGGGTTGGCTTAATTTTGAATGTGATTAGGAGGAAATAAGGAGAAATTTAGGAGTGAGTTTAATTCAAAATTAGTTTGAATTGATGGCAAGAAGAATTTTGAGTGTGGAGGCCGAATGTGGGTCTCTTTTGGGTGATAATTTTCGGTCATGAGTGGGGGGGAATAGCTGAATTTCCTATAAGAGGTCTAGAAGTTATTTTTTAGTTCTCTTTTCTTTCTTTAATATTCTCTTTCGAAACTTTCTTTTCACCCTTGCCATTGCCGAAATTTGCACCCTATTTCTTGATTAATTGCCGAAAGTTGGAAGGCATCTTTTTCTTTTTCCTTTTGCAACTTATTTTCCTTCCATTCACTTCCTAAAAATTGAAACCCATCCTCTCATTTGCAACAAAGCCGAAACCTCTCCACCTTTGTTCTTCATTGCTGAATTCTCCTAACTTTCATCTACACTTCTTTTCTTCTTCTCAACCTCGGTTCTATACTATTTTGTGTTAGCCGATTATCCCATCTCCATTTGGGAGTTCTTGCCGAATCTTTTAGAGCCTTTAGAGGGGGAGGTATTGACATTCCTTTTCATCAATCTTCCAATCGGTTTCGAGTATAGTAAGTATTTTCTTAGCAAACGAATTCTCTTCTTCTTCATTTAGTATGCCGAAACCAATGGTTGGCCTTGGTTTCTAAGGGATGGCCGAATGTATGTAGAGTCGTAATATTGTGTTTCTTTTGTGTAGCCAACGGTAAGGAGCCTTAAGGAGGATTGTAAGGATTTGATTCATCAAGGTAAGTGTTATGTGGTGATTCGGGATTTAGTTAAGCAAAGTAGGTGGTTTGTAGTATTCGGCCATAGGCCATTTTATGAGTTTAAGTGATGACTGATTTCTGACTTTGGTTCTTAGGAGCAAATCGATAGGAATAAGAGAGTTTTGGGATTGAGTAAACTGTGCCAAAAAGGTGTGTAGTTATTGCACTGTTCTCTTGATTGTTTATGTGTGTATGTTGTTATATATGTGTGATATGATGTGAATGGTAGCCGAAATAAGGGCTAAGATGGTGGATACCCATGGTGGGTGATCGAATAATCAGGTCAGTACTTTATGCTATTAAATGGTCACTGATGAATATGTGAAATGGTGATGAGCGTGTGTTATATACTCTATTAAATGATATTTTTGTCATGTTATTATATGCATGGGAATTTGGGACATGAATATTGAAGGACAGGGTGTACATTATGTACGTGGTCTGATGTTAGCCTTGTGCTACATTGGCGCTTGATGTTAGCTATGTGCTTCATCAAGGTGGGGTGTTGGCTATGTGCCACCTCCTGGCGGATGATAGCTGTGTGCATCACCGTGGATTGAGGATGACCTCAAGTCACCTAGTGGATATTGACATGTGGGGTCACTTAGGTGATCGGTGGCTTAGCCACGGCCTTGGGCGGCAGGTCTGCCAAGGTAGGTGTAATGGATGGACATTAGGTTGGGTTGGGCTTCATGTTGCATATTTATGTATGTGGACTGTGTGGATATGGGCCAAGCCCATATGTGGAGACATGTGAAATAACTATAAACTGAGTCTGTTTGACTCACCCACTTTTTTACCAAACATCGCAGGTGATGCATAAAGCTTGGACCGAGTTGGAGAGGATACGAGGTGGCCCATGCAGAAGAGGATTTTCTTTATACAATTTATGTTTCAATATTTTAAGTATTTATTTATTGTAATAAGGGCCTCCTAAAGTATTTAAGGATTTTTATTATGTTATAAGTTGGACTATCGATTATATTACTATCTGAAAATGTTTTATCTTTAGTAACTTTCCTTTTAAAATATATGATAAAGTTTTTAACTGAAGAATTTGAAACATTGTAATTTATGTCGAAATTTTAAATATCCAATGTTTTATTAAAGACAATAAATTTTTATGTTTTCACTCTAAGTCAAAATATTTTTCAAACATTTTCCGCAGTGGCATCCTAAATTCGGCCGTGGCTCGTGGGCCGGGTTTGGGGTGTTACAGCATTCAAGGAAGATTTCATAGCTGTAAAGGGGGGACGACACAAAATGTATTGGCTGCCATTACATTTGATTTGAAATTTTCCTATATTCTAGCTGGTTGGGAAGGTAGTGCACATGATTCTTGTGTTTTAAGTGATGCACTTTCACGCCCAAGAGGATTAAGAATTCCGGAAGGTAATAGTTATTATTAAATACCAATTAGTTCTAGTAAGCTCATAATTTATTAGTATTAATTATGTTTTGTAAAATTGTAGGTAAATATTATCTTGCTGATGCTGGATATGGCATCCAAAATGGATATATTACCCCATATCGTGGTGTCCGATATCATTTAAAAGAGTTTACTGCTCAGGGGCCTGAAAATGCAAAAAAACTCTTTAATCTTCGACATTCATCATTGCGAATCACTATTGAACGTGTTTTTGGGATTTTGAAGAAATGATTTCGTGTATTAGATGCTGAACCATTTTGGAATTTTCAAACTCAAGTAGATATAGTTTTGGTTTGTTGTATCATTCATAATCATATAATGGGAGTTGATCCTAATGATTTACTTAATCAAGGATTATACGAGGAGTCTGAGTCTGATTTGATAATACCAACTCTTACGGAGCGAGAAGAAAGAGAAGAAGCAAGAGAATGGTCTGCTAAGAGAGAGGAAATTGCACAAACTATGTGGACTGATTATATGGCTAGAAATATTAGGTAGGTTTAGGGCTTAGGGTTATTGTTTCTATGTTATGTATGTTTAGTATTAAAATTGTTTTTTTTTGTTAATGTTGGTTGGATTATGATATTGAAGTTTTAGTTTGTTGGATTTTGAAATAATTATGTCTTGAATTTGTTAGATATTGATTATGTTTTAAGCTTGTTAGATATTGAATTTATTATGTTTTAAGCTTGTTGGATATTGTAATGATTGACATTGACAATTATTAATGTAGAATGGGTAAGGGCAACAAAGAAGGGACCTCCAAGCAATTTAGGTGGACAAAACCAATGGAACATTTTTTTCTTGAAATTTTAGCAGATGAGTCTAAAAAAGGAAATAAGCCTTCTAATACTTTCAAAGCAGTTTCCATTAATCGAGTTGTCCAAGCTATTTTTGAAAGATTCCAAGTCCAATACGATGCGAAGCATGTGGAAAATCATTTGAGGACTGTAAAAAACTAGTGGCAGATTATATGCAAAATTCGAGGTGAAAGTGGTTTTGGATGGGATGATAACATGAAAATGATCACATGTGATAGAGCAACATATGATGCAGCAGTGATGGTAATATATGTATATATATGTTAAGTATATTTCAATTGTTTTTTACTTGTTATCTAATTGTGTATAATATCCAACAGGCACACAAGAAGTATGAACCATTTTTGAATAAAAGCATCGATCATTATGATGAAATGATTTTGGTTGTTGGCAAAGATATGGCAATAGGGAGTTTTGCCAGAACATTTCTGACATAGATTTGGATGATGATATCCAAGATTCAGTACATCTAGACTGCGGCAATGAAGAGGATGAAGAGGTAAGAACAAATGTATCTTCATCTGGCACATCCAAACGTAAAAGAAAAAATGTTCAAGAAAGTGTCGTTGATGAACAAATTAAATTTGTGGGTGAACAACTTGGGAAAATTGCTAATGCTTTGGAACAATTTACTGCGGATAAGACACCACAGCTTTACGAACAAGTGATGTCGATGGAGGATGAAGGATTTGATGATGACTTCTTGTGTTCTGTGTTTGATTATCTAGTGAGTCATGAATCCGAGGCCAAAGCTTTTTTAGTTAAAAGTAAGAAGCATAAAAAAATTTGGCTCCAAAAATTTTCTCAAGGTTGATATTGATGCTTTTATGTAGTGTAATATTAGTTATGCACTTAGACAATGTTGTTGTTATTACGAGTGTACTACTAATTATGCATTTGGAGAATATTATTAATTTTTAGTATTAATTGTGGTTTGGAAGTTTATTTATAATTATTCAATCCTTGTTTTTATTTTTTTAACACAATTACAAAATTTGAATTTGGTTGTTTTCATTTTATGACGGTTAATAATGTAGCTTAATAATTGAATATTATTATATATTTAATTTAATTTATTTATCTATTAACAAATCATTGCAATATATGTAAAAACAATTTAAAGTATAAAAATTTATTAATATGTATATAAAATTTATTAATATATGTAAAAACAGCTTTTTCGGAAAATATTTTCAGGAAAACTGCCAAACAACAGAAAATATTTTACACAGATTCATCCAAACACCAGAAAATATTTTCTGTAAATCATTTTTCAGAAAAGTAAATCATTTTCCAGAAATCATTTTCCGGAAAACATTTTACTGCCAAACAAACGGAGCCTAAGTCTCAGTGGTTTGGAACACCAGTGGTTGGGTACCACATATATCTTATTTCTGTGACTCATCCCAGTGGTTTGGTACCACAGTGGGTTAGCCCTACGTATTGATACTAGGGATTGTCACTAGTGGTTAGGTACCACAAGTTGGTGGGCCCCACATATTATTATTGTGACTTTTGTCACCAGTGGTTTGGAACCACCAGTGGTTAGGTACCACCAGTGGCTAGGTGCCACAAATGTTGGGTAGACTCAGGAGATACGGTGGATGAGCATATTAGGTTGGTTGGGTGCAGCATTTAGGTTGGTTGGGTGCATGACATACATACTTTGCATATGAATCTGTGTGAGAGCCCAAAAATCTTTTGGACGGGGATTTACACACTGAGTCTCGGTGACTCACCTCCTCTGCTAAATTTTGTAGGTAATCCATAGACTGCGGATGTGGAGCTGAGGTGGACTCGAGGTGGCCATGCATAATAATATTTTGGGATTTTATTTTAAATAGTTATTTCGGAACTATTTTAGTTTAATTTGGTTTTTGGTAATGTAATAAGGCCATTTAAACGTTAACTAGGTTTTTATTTGTTTTATAAATTTTCTTTTATTTCTGATTACTAAGTCATGCCTAATAAATTTTTGAAATGGGTGATTTTCCGAAACTTAAGGAACTTCGGGATTTTCAAGATTGTACAATTGGGTAATTAAAATTCGGGTTTCAGTAACAAGGCAACTCAACTTTTCAAACTAAGTCTCAAAATTGTTTTCAATGGATCGATCAATATAAATACTGTTTCTATAAAATCGAAGATTTTTCCCAACTCACGACGACAACTCGTTTTTTTTGAAAATTTTCTTCTTGAGACATGCTAGATTCGATCGTAGCGTTTTGACCGGGTTTGGGGTGTTACAAATTAAATGTTTAATGTGCCAAGTTTATAAATTGATTTAAAATATGTCTATGGTACATGGAAGTGTATTGAAATATTGTACTTAAATGTGATTTCTATGATTGTGAATGTTATGAGTAAATGTGAATTAGTGTTATCGTGAGACAAGTGATTAAGTGAATATTGACTAAGTGTTAACAAGTGTGAAAAAGTCCCGATTGAACCTTAGGAAACGATTAGGATACAAGTGACATGTCACTAGGAATTTCAATGTTTTCAGTGTGAAAATGTTCCCCGGTGCTGGTTCATTGTGTTTGATCGCTGTAAAATCAGAGTTTTAAATATTTATAAAAGAATGATCAAACCTGGAGACTAACTCTGACAATGATATTAAGGCAAGTGTACCTATCGAATAGTAGAATAGCTTATGCAAGACTGGTTATCGAACCCAAAGGAACTAAAAGTATTAATACTCACCTTCTTATTATTATTTAGTCTTAAAGTTAGAGTGAAGATTACTTTCTAAACTAAATCGACGACAGCTAAACTAAAGACACAAAGACAAGAAGACGAATTAGAAAATAACTTTGAGGGAAAACCTAGTTGATTATGACGATACCTTCAGGAAGAATCCACCTAGACTTCACTTATTAATTAACCCTAAATTATATGATTTCTTTTACTTAGCTTGATCCGTAAGACTCCCTAACCTATATGAAACCCTCTCTCGAGGCGAATAACGTCTAACCCTAGGTTAATTAGTGGAACTCTCGTTCTCTTATAATAACCCCCTAGGATAGCAGTAAATCGATTAATGGACTCCCATATTAGGTTTCACCCTAATCCGACAAAATCTCGTAACCCTATCTCTGGGCGTCCGATCAACTCCGCTTAATTATGTTAGATCTTCCCTTAGGCAGGGTCTATTCCTCCTCTACCTAAGCACATTAGATTTGGATTAAGCAACATAATTAAGAACAAACTAAGTAATTTATCACATAACTTAAAAATCAAATAATAAAATCCATCTAGGTTTCATCCCCTTCAGGTATCTGAGGTGTTTACTTCATAATGAATAAACAAAACATCGCAAGAGAAAAGATAAAACAAAACATAGGAAAAATCCTAAAACCCCCTGAAGGAATCGAAGGAGAATTCCGCCATCTTGAGTATAATTCCGGCTTCTTGGGATGCATCAACTGGCTATCCTCGCGTTATTCTCTAACTCTGACCTTCTCAGCTTGGCTCATTGGCCTCGCTTTTGCTCCCTTTAACAGAGGATACTTGGGGGATATATATAGGCTCTTGGAACGCGATTCTTTCTTCCTAAGTATCTTTTTTCGACTAAAATTGCTCATTCCAGTGTCAGAGGCATGGCCATGTCACACATCCGTGTGAATCGAGACCTGACCGTGTTCGGATTTCTCTTGAGGCATGGCCGTGTGACTGAGTTGAGGCCGTGCTCTAGGTGTTCGTCAAGGCACAGCCGTGTGTACTTTGGGCCAGGCCGTGTCGATTTCGTGTTATGGCCCATTTACTCTGATTTAGGCCCGTTTTGTGTTCTTTTCATCCTTGGGTGCTTTCTTGGGTATAAGACATGAAAAGAAAGGATTAAATGCACCTTTTTATATAAAACAAGGGATAAATCATCCAAAAGCATACTAAATGTAGGTCTAAAATATGTTACTTTTATGGTTGATCAAATACCCCCACGCTTAAGCTTTTGCTTGTCCTCAAGCAAAATTCTCAACTTACAATTAAAACAAACTTTCCATGATCTGCGATTCTTTATCAACAATGTCTTATCCTAATTCATAGAGAATTCATACATGGATGATTTGATTCAAAGCGTCCTCAAACGATATAAGTCATAATTTTGTACCTCAAAAACATAGGTGTCTCCCCTTTTTTAAATAACTACCTTTTCAATTCAGAATCGACAAGGATTGACATCCTCACAAAAGATTCACTCCAATCACTCAAAAAGTGTTTAAGGGTCAGAAGAAAATCGCTCATAAGTCGAACCTGAAAAGTTAATCCCATAGGCTTGCCTGAAAATCAAATCTCCACCACTATAATATGAGATGACAAACACATCAAAAGGTCTTTGTTAGGGTTGTAATGGGGTTAAGGTACAATGTGTGGATAAAGGCTGAATTAGAAGGTTAGAATCGAGATTGTCTTGATAAATTTCCTAACTAGAAAAAAATGAACTTAATCTTACATTAATTAAAAACTAATTAATAAAACGAGCTTTTTCCTTGAGAATTGGAATTTGAACATGCAAGCTCACTTAATCATAGAACTAATAATGACTATACTTCGTTTTTTTTAAGAACAAACTAACATAATAATAAGGAAAAATTTTTACAACTGAAATATAGAACATAGTTAGGAAACTTGTTCAAAATCAAATCTCGACAAAAAGGTAGTTAAAAAAAATTGGTGATAACAAATACAAAGAGTTTTTATGGTTAAAGTTAGTAGGTGAGTCAATAAAAAGGGTTGTTAGGCTCAACGGGGTTCACTAGGGGTTAATTATGAAGGTAGGCTTTTAAGTGGAGTAAGTGGGTTAAAACCTAAGTGCCTTTATCATCTCGGTATATCAAATCATAAATGTGGTCTCAATCATGTATAAATGAGGCAAGTTCTAGAATAACAGTTCATAGTTGACACACTCATAATCAAAAAATGAGCATGAAAAAGAATGTATGCTCTATAAGGTTCAAATACTCACAAAAATTATGGGTGTTTTGACATCATCCTTATGAATTTTTAAATTTCAAGGTAGCATTTAAATTTAGGTCAACATCCTAGCAAAAAATTCTTAATTCCTGAAAAACAGACTTATCATGCTTGATTCTCTAGTATTCTTTAAATTAAACATCAATGTATAATTAACTATAACTTATTCTAAAACATGTCAATAATAACCACAAATTATCAGAAATTTCATCTTAATTAGTAATATGACAATTTTGCATAAAAACAAGACTAAATCAGGGATTTAAGAATAATGAAAAAAAATTAGGTTCTTTTATTTCACTTTTACCCTCAGGGATTTGAGAATAATGAAAATGGTTAGGTCTTTTTACCCCCTACACTTAAGATGTACATTGTCCTCAATGTACAAAGATAGATGATGCATTTAAAATCAAAAGGGAGGGGATAAAATACTCCCTGAGGTGTGGACTATTTCCTTAAAGGAGAGTAGGGGTCGTGGAGGATACAACGAAGGCGTCGGTATGGTAGTGATGGTGGTTCCCGAGCTCTGCGCTAGATGAAGAAATTGGGGAACTCGTGAAGGATTAGCCAGGGGTTTTTAAAACATAATATAAATAAACTAAAGATGAATTTAAAGAAAAGCAAGCTAAAGTGAAGGAGACTAAGAAGAAAACTGAAATGAAAAGAAAATACTAATGGACTATGAAGTCCTTATTAAAGGATGGTTCGCGAGGTGGGAATCAATGCTAAGATTGGGGATGTGGTGGCGGTAGTGAGAGTGGTGAGGTTGTTGTGGTGGTTGGCGTGATTCCCTAGCAGCCTGGTGAACCTGGCATTAAGAAACTAAAAGAAAATTAAACGAAAATAGTAGTAGAGAAGCTTAGATGAGGAAAATAAAGGAGAAGAGCAGAAAATTGAAGCAAGAGAGAAAGAAAACATAAAAACTAATTGGTCTCAAAGACCTTTGGCTTGGTGTTGAGGCGAAGCTGCCGGCATGAACTCATGTTGATCGTTCTTTGTTAAGGAGTCTATGCGTAGCTTCTTCCGCTTCTTCGGCATGGTGTTGATTTGCTCAAGAATCTAGAGTTTTGAAGAGTCTGAGATGAAGGAGAAAAAATAAAGAAGAAATTAGATGGAGGGTAGGGGAATGGGTGAGGGGTTTAAATAAAAGTTCAAATTTTATGCTCCCCCACGGTCGTGGTCACAGGGTGTGTCGATTTACACGGCCACCTCATACGGCCGTGTTATAGAGGTTGTTGTCACCCTATGCCCGTGCTTGTTCTTCCCATGCCCGTGCTTGTGAAGTCTTTTCTTCTGGCATGGTTGTTCTCCACTGGTGTGTCTTCCCAGTGTTCGATAAGTCAGTGGCTTCACACGGTTTCCAGGACGGGTGTGTTCTGTCCGTGGTATGCAAGTCAGTAGCTTCACACGGTTTCGGGCACGGTCGTGCCCTATTTGTTGGTGCCCATGGGGAGGGTTTGTTGGATCCATGACGTTGGGGAGGGTGGTTGGGCTGACTGCACAGCATGTGCCCTATTAATGTGGTGGTTTAGGTGGTCCACACGGCCTCGGACACGACTGTGTGTAAGGCCGTGTGGTCTGAAAAACCTGCATATTTTTGTTAGTTGAAAAAGGAAAAAGAGAAGAAAAGGAAAGGATAGATAAAAACAAAGGAAAAATAAGGTTAGTGCTCGAGTTGCCTCCCGAGAAGCGCTCGTTTATAGTCTTAAGCTAGACTTCCTCGTGTTTTGAAAATTTTAAGGACGTTTAAAGGTTTGAATATCTTCCCTCATGCTTACAGTTTCGTTTTCTCGACAACGTTGAAGTCAAGAAGCGTTTTCTTTGGAAGTGCCGAGTATTGTATTGCTTACCTTGACTATGCCATTTGGGAAGATATCATGTACCTTAAGAAGGATCTCTCCCTTTGTTTTCAGGTCTGTTGTGGGGATGTGAGACTCGGCTTTATCTAACAGATCCTGGTTTCCTATTTTAAAGTGATTTGATGTCCCCACGAGCTCTTCTAGTGGTTCCTCCGGTTGTACTTTGTGTTATTTCGGTTCTTCCTCGTGTAATTCTACTTTATCGATATGAGTTGGCTTAGGGTTTAGGCCTTGTGCTGTTTCCTGTGATGAAGATTGAATAATATGGTTATCTATTGAAATGGCTTTCTTACCTTCTGTAACATCCTAAAATTTGAGTATTATTTGTGTTGGCTCGGGTATGAATTTTATGTGTTAGCATAGTCTTGTGAAGGCTTGATTTTATTTAGGAAGATAGAATAATTTTTAGTATGGTTTATTTAATGAAGTGGATTAAGTGAACTTGACACTTAAGTTAATTTAAGTGTTAAATTAAAGCACATGAGGAGTTAGTGGCATAGTGGATAAGGAGCTTGAAAGGTTGCTTGAGGGAAGTGGTTCGAGTAGCATGGAAAGCATATTGAGGATTTTATTTTTGTACATCCTAGCATTAAGTGTTGACTAAGTTCAATTAGGATAGGTTGGACTCTCAATTTTTGGTAAGTTGAATATAGGTTTAAGGAAAGCATGAAATTGGGGGTAAGAATCTTAAGGTTATGGAAGGTTGGGGAGACATAAGGCTAGGCTTTAGGAAGATGTTTTGGAAAGTATTCCAAGGCCTTTAGTGCATGTATGTGGACGGCATGTGTGGCTAGGGGGTGGCCGAATGTTGATAGGAAGCTTGGGGGGGATAGTTGGCCAATTTTAGTTTTTGTGCATCTTTTTGCATTTGTTTTTCCTCTCCAAAAACTCCCTCTTGGGCCGAATGTATCTTATGCATTTTGTGCAAATTTTGCTTTTGGTTTAGCCTTCATTTTGTTTGAACCAAAAAAATGTTATTTTCTTTCTCTCATCTTTCCTCTTGAAACCGAAACCTCACTTGGCATTTGTGCACTTTCTTTTCGGCAAATAAGTGTTTGGCCGAACCTCTCTCTCCCATATCTCTCTCTTTTCTTCTTTTGATATTGGTTCATAATCACATTTTCTTTTTACTCTCTCTTGGCTGAATCTTTCTCCTTCTCAAATTCCATTTCTTTTTCATTTGCTCAAAGTTAAAACATCCATTTCCATTCTATTTTTCTTTTCTTCTTACTTCACCATAGCCGAATCTTCTTCCTCTCTTTTGGGGTTATTTTGGCCGAATATTCAAGGGTAGATTCTCTTTGGTTTTCTTCAATCGGTTTTGGAAAAGGGTAAGTATTCATGGCTGTTTTTCCTTCATTTCTTTCTCTTTTCTATGTCATTTTCTTGTGGACAAAGGCCGAACCTATGGGCATTTGTTGCAAGGTTCTAACTATTTTAGGAACCGATTATTCTTTTAGGCTCCTCGGGACGTTGGAAGCAATCAATCTAAGCCTCGTTTCTTTGTCAATCGTTTTGGGTAAGTTTAGGTAAGACTTGGTATTTCAAGTGATAACTCTTTGGGATTTAGTGGTATGGCCGAATGGCCTTTGTTTATAATCTTAGTATTTGGCCGATTGTAGGACAAGGTGATCTAGTGCGGTAGATCGGATCTTTGGAAGTTAGTTCTTGCGTTGGTGAAAGGTGTGTATCTTACACACTTTATAACTCGGTTTTGTATATGTATTTATAATATTAATTTACTAATCATATTATCAAAGTGGGAAAACGATGAGATCTTGATATGATACCATGATGGTATGAATGAGGATTCGGGTAAGTCTGTTTCTATATGTTGATAATACATGTGGATTGAAATCATGATCTACGATTTATGATATATTTGTTATGTGATTAATAATAAAGTATAATGACATGATGTGTTTATCTATTGCATTGGTATGGGTAATATGAGAGGAGGGGGAAGATTGATATCGTGTCTTTGGACACCAGAGGTTTGGCACCTCATAGCGACTCGTCCCTGTGGTTTAACACCACCGTGGGTTGGCCCCACTTTTGAGATATGGGATCGTCGCCAGTGATTTGGTATCACACGTGGGTTGGCCCCACGACTTGATTATTCGTGACTTTGGTCACCAGTGATTTGGTATCCCATTTGTGTCTTTAGGACACCAGAGGTTTGGCACCTCATAGCGACTCGTCCCTGTGGTTTAACACCACCGTGGGTTGGCCCCACTTTTGAGATATGGGATCGTCGCCAGTGATTTGGTATCACACGTGGGTTGGCCCCACAGATGGATTATTAGTGACTTTGAGTCACCAGTGATTTGGTATCACAATATTGAATATCGTGACTTTGGTCACCAGTGATTTGGCACCACCAGTTGTTTGGTACCACACGAGGTAGAAAAGGAGTTATGGATGGCTAGGTTGGGTGCATTATACATATATGTTGCTTTGTTATAATTTGTGTAAGTATGTGGCATTTACTTGGGAGAGGGAATATGCACTGAGTCTTGGTGACTCACCTTCTCCCTTATCTTTTCAGGTGATTCGTGAGATTGCGGATGAGGAGCCGGATGAACTCGAGGAGGCCATGCAATAAAATTTGGTTTTACATGAACTTCCATTTGGGTACTTTATTTTAATTTGGTTTTCATATTTTTATGGATTTGTAATAAGGCCTGTTTAATTATGTTTTTGGATTATTTATATGCTTTGGATTTGTTTTAAATATGGCTTATAAATTACATGGTTGTTATAATAATTTGAGTACAAAGTTTTCTAAACTACAAAAACGCGATGGTTTTTAAAACGTTACCATCGGGTAACATAAATCTTTTGATAATTTTTAACATCTTAAGTATTTTCGATGACTCATACTATTTTCAAAAAAACTCAACTTTTCCAAATTTCTTTTAAATACAGTTTTCAACCTAATCACTTTGGTTTCTTTAAAATATTAAAAGGTTTTTTTCTAAACTATGGATTTGCAACTAAGTTTAAAGACTTATTTTTGAGATTTCAAAAGTAAATTATCAGCTTTCAATTTATTATACACTTGGTTTCTACAAACAAAGATCAACAAAGAGTTTTTCACAAAAATTTAATCATTAACTCGTTTTTCTTCATAACGTTTTCCTTCGTGGCATGCCAGATTCGGTCATGGCGTATTGACCGGGTTTGGGGTGTTACAAATCGGTATCAGAGCTAAGTTCAAAAGCTCGGCTGTGGGCCTGAGGCCCAAAATGATTTAAAGTATAGTTTTAAAATGTTTTTGTTAAAAAAAATTTTATGGTTGGAAAGGCATGGCCCCGAGTCTCCGGCATCAATTCGCCCTGGTAAGTACATCAAAACTGTTGATTTTGATGATATGATTATAGTGATGTTGGTATGACTTTATAGTAGTAGGAACTACTTTAGAGACCCAAAACTATAGGTTGGATGTACTCGCGAAACAATCTCTTATTAAAATTTTTTATGAAACTGTGCTTTAAAGATAGTGGAATAATGATTAATTCATAAAACTTTTAAATCAGATAAGTCGAGACTTTAGACATGAGTACTCAAGGTCGAGGTCGTGTTATGCGTGGTCGTGGTCGAGGTAGGATGGCTGTGTCTGAGCCAGTAAGGTCGGGTCAAGGATCCGAGAATGAGGTGCCACTAGCCCCACCACCAGCGGTTGGAGTTGAGCATCAGGATCAAACGGGGGATGACGCAGTGTCTCAGGAGATGCTGCGAGTTCTTGAGAGGGTAGCTGGAGTAGGTGGAGGCGCGGGAGCTCGGAAATCTGTACCTGAGCGACTCCGAGCCAACGGAGCCGAGGTATTTCGAGGTGTTTCGGGTGTAGCTCCCAGCTCGGCTGAATATTGGTTAGAGGCGACGGAGCGAATCATGGATGATCTGGATCTGAATACCGAGGAAAAGTTGAAAGGGATAGTGTCGCTTCTTCGGGATGAGTCATATTAGTGGTGGCTCATGGTACGGAATGGTGCTGTAGCGGAGGATCTCACTTGGGACTATTTTAAGGCAGCGTATCAGAAGAAATATATTGGGTCTAGTTACGTTGATGCGCAGCGTAAGACATTTCTGAGTTTGGTCCAAGGGAGTAAATATGTATCAAAATATGAGGCTGAGTTCTTAAGATTGAGCCGGTATGCTGGAGGTATTGTGGCTTCGGAGCACGAGCGATGTGTCCGATTCGAGGATGGTTTGAGAGATGAGCTGAGGTTGCTGATTGCTCCACATCAGGAGCGAGAATTTGCTACGTTGGTTGAAAAGTCTAAGATTGCTGAAGGGATAAAGGAATCTGGAAGGCAGAGTTACGACCGGAATAAGCATAAGAGAGGATATGGATCATCTGGGTCAGCCGGTAATGCTCAGAAGAGGGTTAGGCAGAGTGGGCCGAATCAATCTGGAAGGCCTGTTACTGCTAATCAGAGACCAGCACAGTGTAACTGATGTGGGAAATTTCATTGGGGCGAATGTTGGACCGATGGAAAAGGATGTTTCGAGTGTGGCTCGCTGGATCATCGTGTGAGAGACTATCCACGTAAGCAAGCCAGGAATCAGTCTGAGGGTCAAGGCCGTGCTTAGTTCAGAAAGGAGGGACCAGCACCGCAGAGAGGTCGTGGTAATGGTAGAAGAGGTAATGGTTCTAGTCGAGGCCGCGGAGCATCGGGCAGAGGTGCAGGCAACACTGAGGCAAGACAGCCTGGTTTGGTGTATGCTGTGAGGCGTCGAGAGGAGGGTGACGTACCGGATGTCATAACTGGTACGTTCTTAATCTTTGGTGTTCCATATACTGCTTTGATAGATGTGGGTTCGACATATTCGTATGTTGCTAGTAGCATTGTAGAGACCATGAGCTTAGATTCTGAGACTGCTTCTAGGAGGATGACAGTACTTAGTCCTCTAGGTCACTCTGTAGAAGTAGATAAGCTATATAGAGATGTACCCCTAGAACTTCAAGGGGTAGTGTTCGTAGCCGATTTGATGGAACTGTCGTTTGGGGAGTTCGATCTGATTCTTGGGATGGACTGGTTGGTTAAGTACCAAGCAAGTCTGGATTGCGCTGCTAAGCTCATGGTTTTGAAGACAGCTGAAGGTGAAGAAGTGGTCATGATAGGTAATAGAAGAGATTTTCTATCCAACGTGGTATCTGCGTTGAAAGCTGTGAAGATGGTCAGGAAGGGCTGTGAGGCGTTTGTAGTCCATGTGTGTGCGTTGGAGGCTAAGGAGTCTTCTGTGGGGAATGTCCAAACTGTAAAGGAATATGCTGACGTATTTCCTGAAGAACTTCCGGGACTGCCTCCGGACCGTGAAGTCAAATTCGGTATAGATCTGTTACCCGGAACGTCGCCAGTGTCTATAGCTCCGTATAGGATGTGTATTGACTACCGCCAGTTGAATAAGCTGACGATCAAAAACAAGTATCCTTTGCCGAGGATAGATGACTTGTTTGATCAGATTAAAGGGGCAGCGGTTTTCTCCAAGATTGATTTAAGGTCTGGGTATCATCAGCTAAAGGTGAAAGAAGCTGATATCCATAAGACAACATTTCGCACTCGGCATGGGCACTACGAGTTTCTGGTGATGCCGTTTGGGTTGACTAACGCGTCGGCAGCATTCATGGACATGATGAATTGGGTTTTCCAGCAGTTCTTGGATCAGTTTGTTGTAGTATTTATAGACGATATTTTGGTATACTCAAAGTCAGAGGAGGAGTATGATGCGCATTTGCAAGTAGTGTTGCAGATTCTAAGGGAAAAGCAGCTGTATGCCAAATTTAGTAAGTGAGAGTTCTGGCTTAGGGAGGTGACTTTCTTGGGTCACGTTGTATCAGCTGAGGGGATTAGAGTAGATCCTCGGAAGATTGAGGCAGTGTTGGGTTGGAAGCCGCCTAAGTCTGTGGCTGAGATTCGGAGTTTTCTAGGTCCAGCGGGGTATTATCGAAGGTTTGTAGAAGGATTTTCTTTGATCGCCACACCGATGACCAATTTGTTGAGGAAAGGAGTTTCATTTGTGTGGACCGAGAAGCAGTAAGAAAGTTTCGACAAGTTGAAGAAGATTCTGACTGAAGCTCCGGTTTTGATTTAACTTGAGGCAGCGTAGATGGATTGAGTTGTTGAAGGACTACGACTATTTGATTGAGTATCATCCGGGCAAGGCTAACGTAGTAGCAGACGCGTTGAGCCGTAAGGTTGTATTTGACTTAAGATCGATGTTTGCGCGACTTAGCTTGTTTAAAGATGGGAGTCTTTTGGCAGAATTGCAAGTCAAGCCGACTTGGTTAGATCAGATCAAGGAGAAATAGTTAGAGGATGATGGTTTGAATGACCGGAGGTTGCAGGTTCAGAATGGTGGTTTAGAGGATTATTGTTTGTCCAGTGATGGAGTATTGTGCTTTCAAGGGAGAGCTTGTATGCCGAAGGATGTTGAGTTGAGGCAAAAGATTCTTCGGGACGCACATAGTAGCCCATATGCTATGCATCCTGGAGGTAGCAAGATGTATCGAGATTTAAGAGAGCAGTTTTGGTGGCCAGGTCTAAAGCAGGAGGTAACTGAGTTCGTGGGTAAATGTCTGACGTGTTAGCAGGTCAAGGCTAAACATCAGTTGCCGTCTGGATTACTTCAGCCGGTGAAGATTCCACAGTGGAAGTGGGAGAGGATCACTATGGATTTTGTCAGTAGATTACCTCTTACACCTAGTAAGAAGGATTCAGTTTGGGTGATTGTGGATCGTCTGACTAAGTCAGCTCATTTCATTCCGGTAAGGATGGGTTATTCGCTTCAGAGGTTAGCTAAGTTGTATGTGGCGGAGATAGTGAGGTTGCACGGTGTGCCAGTGTCGATCATCTCAGACAGAGATCCCAGATTTACGTCGAGGTTTTGGAGAGCGTTACATCAGGCTTTGGGTACGCGGTTGGATTTCAGTACCGCATTTCATCCACAGTCTGACGGGCAGTCGAAAAGAGTTATTCAGATTTTAGAGGATATGTTGAGAGGATGTGTTTTGGACTTCAGAGGTAGCTGGGAAGAGTTTTTACCATTAGCTGAGTTCGCATACAACAATAGTTATCAGGCAAGCATTAAGATGGCACTATATGAGGCGTTGTATGGTAGGAGCTGTCGCACACCTACATGCTGGACAGAGTTGGGTGAGCGTCAGATGTTAGGACCAGAGTTGGTTGCAGAAACTGAGGATAAGGTGAAGTTGATTCAAGCTCGGTTGAAGGAAGCTTTGGATAGGCAGAAGTCATATGCCAATCTCAAGAGGAGGGATATAGAGTTTGCCGTGGGAGACAAAGTTATTCTGAAGGTCTCGCAATGGAAGAAAGTGTTAAGATTTGGGAGAAAAGGCAAGTTAAGTCCAAGGTTCATTGGACCGTTTAAGGTGTTGAGACGAGTGGGACCAGTAGCTTATCAACTCGAGTTGCCGGCAGAACTGAGTCAGATTCACGATGTGTTTCATGTTTCCATGCTTAGAGGCTATCATTCTGATCCATCGCATGTCGTGGCAGTAGAGGAAATAGAAGTGAGTCCAGATTTGACGGTGGAGAAGGAACCTGTGCAGATCCTAGAACGAGATGTAAAAGTTTTACGGAGGAAGTCAGTTCCTTTAGTAAAAGTTTTATGGCAGAATCATGGCGTGGAAGAAGCTATGTGGGAACCAGAGGATGCGATGAGGCAGCAGTATCCTCAACTCTTTTGATCAGGTAATTTCGAGGACGAAATTTTCTTAAGGGGGTAGAATTGTAACATCCTAAAATTTGAGTATTATTTGTGTTGGCTCGGGTATGAATTTTGTGTGTTAGCATAGTCTTGTGAAGGCTTGATTTTATTTAGGAAGATAGAATAATTTTTAGTATGGTTTATTTAATGAAGTGGATTAAGTGAACTTGATACTTAAGTTAATTTAAGTGTTAAATTAAAGCACATGAGGAGTTAGTGGCATAGTGGATAAGGAGCTTGAAAGGTTGCTTGAGGGAAATGGTTCGAGTAGCATGGAAAGCATATTGAGGATTTTATTTTTGTACATCCTAGCATTAAGTGTTGACTAAGTTCAATTAGGATAGGTTGGACTCTCAATTTTTGGTAAGTTGAATATAGGTTTAAGGAAAGCATGAAATTGGGGATAAGAATCTTAAGGTTATGGAAGGTTGGGGAGACATAAGGCTAGGCTTTAGGAAGATGTTTTGGAAAGTATTCCAAGGCCTTTAGTGCATGTATGTGGACGGCATGTGTGGCTAGGGGGGTGGCCGAATGTTGATAGGAAGCTTGGGGGGGATAGTTGGCCAATTTTAGTTTTTGTTCATCTTTTTGCATTTGTTTTTCCTCTCCAAAAACTCCCTCTTGGGCCGAATGTATCTTATGCATTTTGTGCAAATTTTGCTTTTGGTTTAGCCTTCATTTTGTTTGAACCAAAAAAATGTTATTTTCTTTCTCTCATCTTTCCTCTTGAAACCGAAACCTCACTTGGCATTTGTGCACTTTCTTTTCGGCAAATAAGTGTTTGGCCGAACCTCTCTCTCCCATATCTCTCTCTTTTCTTCTTTTGATATTGGTTCATAATCACATTTTCTTTTTACTCTCTCTTGGCCGAATCTTTCTCCTTCTCCAATTCCATTTCTTTTTCATTTGCTCAAAGTTAAAACATCCATTTCCATTCTATTTTTCTTTTCCTTTTACTTCACCACAGCCGAAACTTCTTCCTCTCTTTTGGGGTTATTTTGGCCGAATATTCAAGGGTAGATTCTCTTTGGTTTTCTTCAATCGGTTTTGGAAAAGGGTAAGTATACATGGCCGTTTTTCCTTCATTTCTTTCTCTTTTCTATGTCATTTTCTTGTGGACAAAGGCCGAACCTATGGGCATTTGTTGCAAGGTTCTATCTATTTTAGGAACCGATTATTCTTTTAGGCTCCTCAGGACGTTGGAAGCAATCAATCTAAGCCTCGTTTCTTTGTCAATCGTTTTGGGTAAGTTTAGGTAAGACTTGGTATTTCAAGTGATAACTCTTTGGGATTTAGTGGTATGGCCGAATGGCCTTTGTTTATAATCTTAGTATTTGGCCGATTGTAGGACAAGGTGATCTAGTGCGGTAGATCGGATCTTTGGAAGTTAGTTCTTGCGTTGGTGAAAGGTGTGTATTTTACACACTTTATAACTCAGTTTTGTATATGTATTTATAATATTAATTTACTAATCATATTATCAAAGTGGGAAAACGATGAGATCTTGATATGATACCATGATAGTATGAATGAGGATTCGGGTAAGTCCGTTTCTATATGTTGATAATACATGTGGATTGAAATCATGATCTATGATTTATGATATATTTGTTATGTGATTAATAATAAAGTATAATGACATGATGTGTTTATCTATTGCATTGGTATGGGCAATATGAGAGGAGGGGGAAGATTGATATCGTGTCTTCGGACACCAGAGGTTTGGCACCTCCAGTGATTTGGTATCACATTTGTGTCTTTGGGACACCAGAGGTTTGGCACCTCATAGCGACTCGTCCCTGTGGTTTAACACCACCGTGGGTTGGCCCCACTTTTGAGATATGGGATCGTTGCCAGTGATTTGGTATCACACGTGGGTTGGCCCCACAACTTGATTATTCGTGACTTTGGTCACCAGTGATTTGGTATCACATTTGTGTCTTTGGGACACCAGAGGTTTGGCACCTCATTGCGACTCGTCCATGTGGTTTAACACCACCGTGGGTTGGCCCCACTTTTGAGATATGGGATCGTTGCCAGTGATTTGGTATCACACGTGGGTTGGCCCAACAGATGGATTATTAGTGACTTTGAGTCACCAGTGATTTGGTATCACAGTATTGAATATCGTGACTTTGGTCACCAGTGGTTTGGCACCACCAGTGGTTTGGTACCACACGGGGTAGAAAAGGAGTTATGGATGGCTAGGTTGGGTGCATTATACATATATGTTGCTTTGTTATAATTTGTGTAAGTATGTGGCATTTACCCGGGAGAGGGAATATGCACTGAGTCTTGGTGACTCACCTTCTCCCTTATCTTTTCAGGTGATTCGTGAGATTGCAGATGAGGAGCCGGATGAACTCGAGGAGGCCATGCAATAAAATTTGGTTTTACATGAACTTCCATTTGGGTACTTTATTTTAATTTGGTTTTCATATTTTTATGGATTTGTAATAAGGCCTGTTTAATTATGTTTTTGGATTATTTATATGCTTTGGATTTGTTTTAAATATGGCTTATAAATTACATGGTTGTTATAATAATTTGAGTACAAAGTTTTCTAAACTACAAAAACGCGATGGTTTTTAAAACGTTACCATCGGGTAACATAAATCTTTTGATAATTTTTAACATCTTAAGTATTTTCGATAACTCATACTATTTTCAAAAAAACTCAACTTTTCCAAATTTCTTTTAGATACAGTTTTCAACCTAATCAATTTGGTTTCTTTAAAATATTAAAAGGTTTTTTTCTAATTTATGGATTTGCAACTAAGTTTAAAGACTTATTTTTGAGATTTCAAAAGTAAATTATCAGCTTTCAATTTATTATACACTTGTTTTCTACAAACAAAGATCAACAAAGAGTTTTTTACAAAAATTTAATCATTAACTCGTTTTTCTTCAGAACGTTTTCCTTCGTGGCATGCCAGATTCGGTCATGGCGTATTGACCGGGTTTGGGGTGTTACACCTTCATCGACTGTTGTCCTGGCCAAGTCGAGGGCTTTAAGATTGATCGATTCATCTCCTACACGAAGTATGAGCTCACCTGTAGCAACATCAATTTTAGTCCTGGCAGTTGCTAGTAATTGTCTTCCTAAAATTAAGGGGATTGAGTTATCCTCATCCATGTCTAAGACAACAAAGTCTATTGGGAAAACGAATTTATCGATTTTGACAAGAACATCTTCCATAATGCCCCTAGGAATTCTAACAGTTTTATCAGCTAGTTGAATACTCATCCTAGTTTGTTTGGGCTTCCCTAGACCTAGTCGTTTAAACAATGTATAAGGCATGACATTTATGCTTGCCCTTAAATCAGCTAACGCATTATCAATATTTAAACTACCAATTAGACATGGAATTGTAAAATCCCTTGGATCTTTTAGTTTCTGTGGTAGTCTATTTTGTAACATTGCTAAGCACGTTGCCTTCAGTTCCACGTGATGCTCTTCATCTATTTTGTGTTTGTTGGTCAAGAGCTGTCTTAAAAATTTTCTCGAGTCTGGCATCTGAGAAAGAGCTTCAAGAAGAGGTAAATTAATATGCAATTTCTTTAAGAGTTTGAGAAACTTAGCGAACTGTTCCCCTGAATCGTCTCTTTTTAAGGCTTCAGGATAAGATATGCGGGGTTGATACTCTTTAATTACCAGCTTTGGCTTCTCTTGTGATACCTCTTTTTCACCTTCGTCTACCTTCTTTTCCAGTATTGGGTTCAGTCCAGTTAATCCGTTACTATCTTGAACTGTGATTGCTTGAATTTTCTCCTTAGGATTAACTTCAGTGTTACTTGGTAGACGCCCTTGCGGTCGTTCTAACATTAGTTTTGCGAGTTGTTCGACTGCATTAGTCACCTCCTTGACTGACTTAGCAATTTCATCGAGTCGTCTCTCGTTACTTTTGACTGCTCTATCAGTTTCTTGAAGATGTTCCTCGAAGGATGGTTTCTTTTCTTGTGGATAGGGCTAATTTCGGAAGTTTTGAGAAGGTTGTTGCCTTTGATTTCCTTGGTTTCCTTGTCCTCCCCACGAAAAATTTGGGTGGTTCCTCCAACCTGGATTGTAAGTATTACTATAGGGATTATTATTAGATCAGAAATTATTACCTATATAGTTCATCTGTTCATCTTCTGCTCCTGGTTGGTAGGGTGGGTACACAGGATTCGCCACAGTTCCACTTGCATCGCACTGCATGACTGGATATACCTGTGATGAGCACAAATTATCAAGCTTTTTATTCATCAACTCTAGCTATGTTGATAGCAAGGTCATGGCATCGATGTTGAAATCTCCTGCCGATTTTGTCGGTTTGGTCCTTGAATCCTGCCACTGATAATTGTTTAATGACATCTCCTCAATGAACTCATAGGCTGCTTCTGGAGTTTTGTTGTTCAGTGTTCCACCAGCAGCTAAATCTATAAGTTGTCTCATTGAGGGGTTTACACCGTTGTAAAAGGTTTGGACTTGTAGCCACAAGGGTAGGCCATGGTGTGGGCACCTTCTCAAGAGATCTTTAAATCTCTCCTATGCGTTGTATAGCGTCTCTACATCCATCTGCACAAAAGAAGAGATATCATTCCGTAATTTGGCCATTTTGGCATGTGGGAAATATTTCATCAAAAACTTTTCGGTCATCTGGTCCCACGTAGTGATTGACCCTCGTTGTAACAAATTTAACCATTGTTTAGCTTTATTTCTTAATGAAAAAGGGAATAACCGAAGACGTATGGCATCATCAGAAACACCATTTATTTTGAAGATGTCACAGAACTCTAGAAAGTTAGCTATGTGCGTGTTTGGATCTTCGTCCTGTAAACCATCAAATTGGACAAACTATTGAATCATTTGTATTGTGTTAGGCTTTAATTCAAAATTGTTAGCAAATATAGCAGGCTTAACAATACTAGATTCTGCTCCTGTTAAATGCGGTTTCGCATAATCGAACATTGTGCGTGGAGCATTGTTGTCACCCATATCGCATGGTGGTGGGTTGGTTTCGTCTATCCCTTCAGTAGGATTGGATCTATCTTCTTCCTCTCTCTCCGTGTAATCTAGGGCTCGCCTGGTTTCCCAACGATTCTTACGAGCGGTAGTTTCGATTTCGTTGTCGAATACCAAAGGTCCCCTCGGGTTTCTTCTAGTCATAAACTAGAGGTACCTGATGGAAAAGAAAGAGAGAAAAATTTCAGAAAAAAGAAAAACAAAAGAAAAAAATAGAAATGAAAAGAAAAATAAATTGCGAAAAATAAAAATTAGGACTAAAGTAATAAAAATAGAGTTTTCTTAATATTTTAGTTCCCCGGCAACGGCTTCAAAAACTTGATCACTGTAAAATCAGAGTTTTAAATATTTATAAAAGAATGATCAAACCTGGAGACTAACTCTGACAACGATATTAAGGCAAGTGTACCTATCGAACAGTAGTATAGCTTAGGCAAGACCTGTTATCGAACCCAAACGAACTAAAAGTATTGATACTCACCTTCTTCTTATTATTTAGTCTTAAAGTTAGAGTGAAGATTACTTTCTAAACTAAATCGACGATAGCTAAACTAAAGACACAAAGACAAGAAGACGAATTAGAAAATAACTTTGAGGGAAAACTTAGTTGATTACGACGATACCTTCAGGAAGAATCCACCTAGACTTCACTTATTAATTAACCCTAAATTATATGATTTCTTTTATTTAGCTTGATCCGTAAGACTCCCTAACCTATATTAAACCCTCTCTCGAGGTGAATAACATCTAACCCTAGGTTAATTAGTGGAACTCTCGTTCTCTTATAATAACCCCCTAGGATAGCAGTAAATCGATCAATGGACTCTCATATTAGGTTTCACCCTAATCCGGCAAAATCTCGTAACCCTATCTCTAGGCGTCCGATCAACTCCGCTTAATTATGTTAGATCTTCTCTTAGGCAGGGTCTATTCCTCCTCTCCCTAAGCACATTAGATTTGGATTAAGCAACATAATTAAGAACAAACTAACTAGTTTATCACATAACTTAAAAATCAAATAATAAAATCCATCTAGGTTTCATTCCCTTCAGGTATCTGAGGGGTTTAGTTCATAATGAATAAACAAAACATCGCAAGAGAAAAGATAAAACAAAACATAGGAAAAATCCTAAAACCCCCTAAAGGAATCGAAGAAGAATTCCGCCGTCTTGAGTATAATTCCGACTTCTTGGGATGGATCAACTGGCTATCCTCGCGTTATTCTCTAACTCTAACCTTCTCGGCTTGGCTCCTTGGCCTCGCTTTCGCTCCCTTTAACAGAGGATACTTGGGGGATATATATATAGGCTACTGGAACGCGATTCTTTCTCCCTAAGTATCCTTTTTCGACTAAAATTGCTCATTCCAGCGTCAGAGGCACGTCCATGTCACACGCCCGTGTGAATCGAGACCTGACCGTGTTCAAATTTCTCTTGAGGCACGGCCGTGTGTGACTGAGTTGAGGCCGTGCTCTAGGTGTTCGTCAAGGCACGACCGTGTGTACTTTGGGCCAGGCTGTGTCGATTTCGTGTTAAGGCCCATTTACTCTGTTTTAGGCCCGTTTTGTGTTCTTTTCATTCTTGGGTGCTTTCCTGGGTATAAGACATGAAAAGAAAGGATTAAAAGCACCTTTTTATATAAAACAAGGGATAAATCATCCAAAAGCATACTAAATGTGGGTCTCAAATATGTTACTTTTATAGTTTATCAGTGTTATATCAGTGACTAGGTGATCTTTCATGTGTTACATACACCTGACAGCTTGTGTGAGCAGGCCCGAGGGTAACTCCAGTGTTAAAGTGGTAGCTTCGGCTACATTACAGTGGTAGCTTCGGCTACATTACAGTGATAGGTTCGGTTATATTACAGTATGGCACTCTGTGCCTTATTCTGCATATCCTTTAGTATTATGTATGGTTCAACGGGTATTGAGTTGATATAATGAAAAGTGATTGAATGTGAAAAGGATTTAATCATGTGATAATAATGTGAAAGTGAACATTGTGTTTGATGTATTTATATGAGTAAGTGTGAATATGAAATTGTTTGTATAAGTGAAGTGCAGGTATGAAACTAAGTAGAGAATCATATGAATAAGTAGTATAGGTATGTGTACAAAATTGTTATTGTATGATTTATATGTTGTTTTAGTGCATATGTGTAAAAAAAATGAAAGTGAATACATGGAAATCATGAAAAAGTGAAATTTGCATTTAAACAGTACTGGACAACTGCAATTGTGTACTTTTGAAAAATCACCAAAAATAGTGAAAATTGAATTAGAACGTGGAGGAGATATGAATTGAAAGCTCATTGAGTCTATTTTCATATAAAAGAAATAGAGTAAGCAAAAGAAGTGGAAATTATGAGATATTTAAATTTTAGTGAGACTGGTTCTGAATGACTTTGTGATCCCCTATTCTATTTTGGAAAAATTATTAAAAATTGTACAAAAATAATCATGGACCATAGTTTATATGATTAGAATCCTTAATGAGATATTTTTTATTGGAGTAAACAATAACATTATTTGAATTCTTTATAATGAGATAATTGAGTTTTTGTAAAGATATGTCAGAACCATCAAACAGTGAAGTAAGGGAAACTTTAAGAATAATCTGGTATTGATTGGCCAGACCAAAAATTCTGGAAATTTTAAGGGAAGAAGGTATATGGGTCTAGTTTCAAGGAAAATTCATGGGACTTAATTTTGATTTCTTTAGCTTATGAAATAATTAAATTAGTGACTGACTCAGAAAAGCAACTTAAGCTGAACTTAAGAAAAAGGTGAAACTATGTGAATATTGATTCTATTTCCTTGAGCATATTTATTGAGAAATGAGTTAATATTGTTAGTTAAATTGATTATTATTATTAATATGCCAACTTACTAAGCTAGAAAGCTTACACCATTTTCCCATTTCTCTTAGTGTTGTCAGGTTGGCTCGGGGTTGGAGATCGTTGGAGGTATCATCACACTATCAATTTGTCAAGTTGGAATCACGACAATTCCTAATTATTTTCAAGTGAATGACATGCATAGAGATTTAGTTATTGTTTGTATGTATTATTATGAATTATCCAAATGTTTAGGCCTATATTGATACACTGAATAGAGCCATGAGATGTGGCTCATAATGCCTACAGGTAAGTAAACCTATTTTATGCATGCATAGAGAAATGTCTTGATGTGGCTAAGTTAGAATTAGCTAAAGGTATAACAAAGACCGTTATATTATATATTAGTACAAAGGGTTAAGAAAACAAAAGGTTTGAAAAATAGCCTAATGTATGCCACACGGGCTTGAGATACGGTCGTGTGTCTCAGCCGTGGGGTAGGACACGGCCACTGGACAAGCGTGCGGTTTGGCCGTGGTGCATAAACAGAATGCTAGTGAGTTACACACGGGTTCCAGACATGGGTGTGTGAGGACCACACGGTCTACTCACACGATCGTGCCATATGAAACATGGGCGTGTGACCCTATTTTGGTAAAAATTTTCTAAATGCTCGAAAAGTTTCAGTTTGGTCCCGAACCAACTTTAATGATTGTTTTGGGCCTCGTAAGCCCATAATAGGGACATAAAGTGTGACTATGAATGGTTTTGATGTATAATTGAAATGTATGTATCGGATAAGTGTATAAGATTGCTGTTGATCGCTGAAATCAGAGCTTTAAAATTTATAAAACGAATGATCAAACCTGGAAACTAACTCTGACAACGATTAAAGGCAAGTGTACCTATCGAACAGTAGTATACCTTAGGCAAGACCGGATTGTCAAACCCAAAGAAACTAAAAGTACTAATACTAGCTTCCGTTTTATTACTTAGCCTTAAAAATAAAGTGAAGTTGCTTTAATCTAAATTAACGACTACAAAGCTTAAAGATACAATGACAAAAAGAACGAATTGGAAAATAACTTGAAGAAAAACTCAGTTGACTACGATGATACCCTCAGGAAGAATCCACCTAGACTTCTCTTGTTACCTATCACTAAACCATATGATTTCTTTACTTAGTTCGATTCGTAGGACTTCCTAACCTATATTAAACCCTCTCTCGAGGCGAATAACGTCTAACCCTAGGTTAATTAATAGAACTCTTGTTCGCTTATAATAACCCCCTAGAATAGCAGTAAATCGATCTGTGGATTCCCATATTAGGTTTCACCCTAATCCAGCAAAATCTCGTAATCATATCTCTAGGCGTTCGATCAACTCCATTTAATTATGCTAGATCTACTCTTAGCCAGGGTCTATTTCTCCTCCACCTGAGCACATCAGATTTGGATTAAGCAATATAATTAAGAACAAACTAAGTAATTATCATATAATTCAGAAATCAAACAACAAGATTCATCTAGGTTTCATCGCCTTCAGGTATCTGAAGGGTTTAGTTCATGACAAACAAAGAAAACATCTCAAGAGAAAAAATAAAACAAAACAAGAAATCCCTAAAACTCCCTGAAGGAATTGAAGGAGAAATTCGCCGTCTTGAGTATAACTCCGGCTTCTTGGGATGGATCAACTGGCTATCTTTGAGTAATTCCCTCAACTCTGACCTTCTCGGCTTAGCTCTTTAGCCTAGCTTTTGATGCCTTTTCAAAGGTGGCACTTGAGGGATATATATAGGCTCTTGGAGTGCGATTCTTTATCCTTTTCCAACTGAAATTACTCTTTCCAGCGACAGAGGCACGACCATGTCACATGCCCGTGTGGCTCGACTTCAAGCCGTGTTTGGATTTCTAATTTGAGGCACGGCCGTGTAACTCGAGGTTGAGGTCGTGTTCTAGATGCTCGTTGAGGCACGGTCATGTGCTATTTGGGCCAGGACGTATGGATTTCGTGATATGGCCCATTTACTCTATTTTGGGCTCATTTCATGTTCTTTTCATCCTCGGGTGCTTTCCTGGGTATAAGACATGAAAAGAAAGGATTAAGAGCACCTTTTTACATAAATTGAGGGATAAATCATCCAAAAGTAAGCTAAATGTGGGATTAAAATATGTTATAATTACAGTTTATCAAATATTTGATTGTCTTTAAGCAAAATTCTCAACATACAATTAAAACAAACTTTCCATGGTTCACAATTCCTATCAACAATGTCTCATCATAATTCATAGATAATTCATACATGGATAATTCAATTCAAAGAGTCCTAAAGATTCAAACAATGATAAGTCATTCATTTGTAATTTGAAAACGTAGGTGTTTCCCCTTGTCTGAATAATTACCTTTAATCCGAAATTGACAAGAGTTGACATCCTCACTATAGATTCACTCAAATCACTCAAAGTGTTTAAGGTTCATAAAAAGAAGCACTCATACGTCGAACCTGAAAAGTTAATCCCATAGGCTTTCTTGAAAATCAAATCTCCACCACTGTAAAATGAAACGATAAACAGATCAAAAGGTTTTTGTTAGGGTTGTAACGGGGCTAGGGTTAAGGTGTGGATAAAGGCTGAAATTAGAAGGTTAAAATCGAGATTGAATTGACAAGTTACCTACTTAATGAATACTAAAAAATATTTACATCAACTGATAATAATAATAATAATCCTAATAATACGAGCTTTTCTTTCAGAATATAAACTTTAACTGTATAAGCTCACCTCTAATATTGGATATACTTCGATTATATAATTTTTTTTAAGAACAAACTAATAATAAAGGATGAATTCAACTTATACTCTGATTTAATTCAGTAACTAATCAAATCATATCTCGATCAAAGGGTAGTTAAAAAGGAATGGTGATAACAAATACAAAGGGGTTTTTGGGTTATTAATTAGGGGTTAATTTATGAAGGTAGGCTTTTTAGTGGAGTGAGTGGGTTAAGTCCTAGGCGCCTTTATCATTTCTGTATATCAAATCATAAATGTGGTCTCAACATGTATAAACGAGGCAAGTTCTAGAATAACAGTTCAAAGTTGACACACACATAATCAAAAAGTGAGCACGAAAAAGAATATATGCTCTGTAAAGCTTAAAATCTCACAAAAATTATGGGTGTTTTGACATCAGTCTCATAAAATTCAAATTTCAAAGCAATATTCAAATTTAGGTTAAAAACCTAGCAAAAATTTTAATTTTCTGAAAAATAAACTTATCATGCTTGATTTTCTAGTATCTTTAAAATTTAATCATCAATGCACAATTATCAATGACTTAATCTAAAACATGTAGATAAGAATCATAAATCATCAGAAATTTTATCCTAATTAGTAATATGAAAAATTTATTTGAAAACAAGACTAAATTTAGGGATTTGAGATTAAGAAAAAAAGCTTGGCCTGATTTGAGAATAATGCAGAAAGTTGGGCCCTTCTTTAGATAAATATTCACCCCCACACTTAAGATGTGCATTGCCCTCAATGTACAAAGATAGTTATAACATCAAAAGAGAAGGGGAAGGAATACTCCCTGAATTTTGGATGGTGTCCTTGAAGAGGTCGGTTTGGATGACGAACCTGTGCTAGATGAAGAAATTGGGGCGCTCGTAGAGGATTAGCCAGGGATTATTAAGACACATTTAAAATAACCTAAATATATAATTAAAAACAAGAAAGAAAAAGGAAAGGAGACTAAGAAGGAAAATAAAGATAAAAGAAAAGGTGGATGGACTGGAGAATCCTTATTGATGGATGGTTCGCGAGGTGGGTGTGACTTCTAGGGCTGCAGAGGTGCTTGTGGTGGCAGAAGTGGTTTGGTTATCGTGGTGGTCAGCATGATTCCCTAGCAGCCTGGCGAACCTGACACTAAGAAACTAAAATGAGTTTAACTAAACTAAGCATAAGATTGTCAAAGAGAAGGAAATTGAAGTAAAAGAGAAAAGAAAAATAAAAACTAATTGGTCTCAAAGACCCTTGGCTTGGTGTTGGGATGAAGCTGCCGGCATGAACTAATGTGTAGGGTCTCTGTTGAGGAGACTATGTTGTGTTGCTTTCGCTTCTTCGGCATGATTCTAGTGTAGCTCAAGAGTTTTGGACACCTTTTCTAAGGAAAGAAGAAAAAGTTTTGAAAGGAAAGGGAGGAAGAAAAAGGATGGAAGAAGTTGGAGTGAATAGGAAAGGTTGTGGGGTTTAAATAGAAATTCAAATCTGGCGCCTTCCCATGCCCGTGGGCCTAGGGCGTGTCAATTTACACGGTCATCTCGCACGGCTGTGTGTCGGTGCGTGTGGATTCACCATGCCCGTTCTTCAGCCAGCCCCACCCGTGTTTTTGAAGTCAGTATGTTGGCATGGGCTTAGGGCACGGGCGTGGTCTACCCGTGGTGTGCAAGTCAGTAGCTTCACACGGTTATGCAGCACGGGCGTGTTTGACCCATGGTCGACAAGTCAGTGACCTCGCACGGATAGCTAACATGGGTGTGGTCTGGTATCGCAGCCCGTGTTGAAGAAAGGAATTTTTCCTGTTTGTGCACGGCTATCAGCACGCCCGTGGTTCGTCCCCTGTCTTGCACACGGCCATTGGCACGCCCGTGTGCAAGGCCGTGTTTAAGAACCTGCACTTCTATTAGACTAATCTTTAGTGTGGAGTTAGAAATGAAAATAAAAGGTTAGTGAGTTAGTGCTCGAATTGTCTCCCGAGAAAGCGCTTGTTTATAGTCTCAAGCTAGACTTTCCCTATTTTCGGTTCTAAAAGAATGTAACATCCTTAAATTGGGGCCTTTACATTTTATGTGTTTGCATGCGTATTGTTTGGTAGGTGTGTTAGTTTGGACTACTTTTTGGACTACTTTAGAGTCTAGGCTCGATCTTTGGATAGGCCAGAGCCATAGTAGAAATTTTTGTTATGAGTGCTTGGAAGGGGAGCTGATAGAGCTAGGGGATAAGTATATTTGGTAGCAAGTTTTGACGCAAGAGGAGCCTTGGTGGAGTGGCAAGGGATGCCACTTAAGGCTTGGAGAAGTGGCGCCACAAGGGGGAGCAAGGGAGCTGAGGTTCGAGCAGCAGAATTCCCCTTTCTGCTTATTATTTTAACGCCAGTACAAGGGAGGAGTTCGTTCAAGGTGGACTCTGAAAGATGAGGTTGGAAGAGGTCAACAGGTTTGAATGTGTGGATGTGAGAGATTTGTGGAGTTTGATGGATTCAAACTCATTTGAATAAGTGGTTAAGAGAAAAACAAGGAGGAAAAGAAGGGATGGGGTTGTGGAGTGTGTTAGCCGAATTTTGTAGTGGCTAGGAGGTGTTGAAGCATTCAGTTTAGGGAGTGCTTGAGGGAGTGCCGAAATTCCTATAGTTGAGCTTAGGGGTTGCTTTCTTTTGCTTCATCTTCTTTTTGGTAAAAACCGAAACCATCTATACCATTCTCTTTTTCTATTTTCGGCATTTGGGGGTGCTTTGGCCGAATCAACCTTGCTATTTCCTTGAGGAGCTGAAATCTTGCTTTCATTTTTCTCTCTTTTCAGTTCATTCATTGTTAGCCGAAACACCTTACCATTCTTCTTCTCTAGTTCTTGCCAACCTTTTGAAGAGCCGAACCTTCCTTTTTGGGGTAGGTTGTTCTTTATTCTCTCTGATATTTCTTAAAGCCGAAACTATTTTCTTCTCTCTATTCCTTTGGTTCATGATCAAGCTTCAACAACATTCACTTTGGTAAGTTTTGCTTTAGCCGAATCACTTCAATCTTGTAATCTCTTGGGTTATCTTTTCGATTCTTATATCTTCTTCCTGACTTGCCGAATTTCTTCATCTTCAAGGCTTGTGCCGATTTCTCTAGGGGGTTGATCGGATCTCTTGGTCAGGTTAGTATCGATCGCTTCAGGCTCTTTATCTTTTCCTTTCGGGTTCTCTTGCCTAAGCTGAAGGCTATTTGTTTTATGCTGCTAGTCCTTGGCCGATTGTAGGGGGAGGCTCATCGAGTTGCTTTGGGTTTTTGTTTATTGACAAAGGGGTGCTAAGGTAAGGGAAATATCTTACTGCATTATATCCTTCAGGATTTCTTGGTTAAGCTGAATGGCTATGTTTTTAATGTTATGGTGCTGGCCGAATATAGAAAGGGTGAAGGCAAGCGATTGGATTCTTGGGGTACTCTCAATTCGGGGGTTAGAACTTAGTTTTCGGGATTCGTTAGACTCACAAGTAACCAGGTGTGTAACTCTTACACACTTTATTAGTGAATTTGCTAATTCGGGGGTTAATTTGCATTATAAACATGTTAATATGCCTCGGGAAATGTGTTCATGATGATGGGTATGTTGAGAGGAGGGGGAAGGATGATTTGGACTGTCACCAGTGGTGTTGACCACACAGTGGGTTGGCCCCGCTTTACATATATTATTGTAACTAAGTCTTGTGGTTTTGACCACCAGTGGTGTTGACCACATCTATTATTTGTGACTTCAGTCACCAGTGGTGTTGACCACATATAATTGTTTTGTGACTCGTCCCTGTGGTTTGATACCACCGTGGGTTGGCCCCACATAGCGATACGGGATTGTCACCAGTGGTGTTGACAACAAGGTGGGTTGGCCCCACCATATTATTTGTGACTCCAGTCACCAGTGGTGTTGACCACATGATTATTATTTGTGACTTCGGTCACCAATGGAAGTGACCATACGTATATGATTTGTGACTCCGGTCACCAGTGGTGTTGACCACATGGGGTAGATACAGGAGTTTCGAATGGTTAGGTTTTGGGTTGCATGATATGCATATTGATTTATGAACTGTGTAAGGGTTATATTTTTGGGATGGGGATTTATTCACTGAGTCTCGGTGACTCACCCCTTCCTTTAAAAATTTCAGGTGACTCATAGATCGTGGATGTGGAGCCGGGACAGACTCGAGGTGGCCATGCTCATTGCTTTGGGTTTGATTAAATTATATTCTGGATTTTGATGTACTTTTAATTTGGTTTACATACTTTAGATTTGGTTTTCGGTTTGTAATAAGGCCATTAACTTTCACTTTGCGGTTTATCTATTTGCTTAAATTATCACGGAAATGTTAGTATAAGATAAACAAAACGGTATGCCTAAATAACATTTTAAATGAGAGTTTTCTAAATCCACAACTTATCGGGTTTTTCCAAAACTTTACCATCGGGTAACGACAAACAAGTAGTATCAAAAGGATAACTCGGTTTTCCTAAACACCCAATTGGAAACGATTTGGCAACTAGATTAAAACTATTTCAGATTTCCAACAAAAACCAACGGCTTTCTTAAAATAAGAAACAACACACAACTTTCCCAAACCATGTTTTTACTAAATCAAACAACTCGTTTTAAATAATGACCCCTTCTTTCAAAACTTAAATCTACAAACTGTTTTCTTAGAAATCATTCCCTCCTGTGACATATCAGATTCGATCGTGGTGTGTTAACCGGGTTTGAGGTGTTACAATTGTGGTATCAGAGCTAGGTTCAAAAGCTCGGCTGTGGGCCCGAGGCCCAAAATATTTTAATAATCAGTTTACAAAATAGCTTGGATAGAAATGCATAATTTTGGGAGGCATGGCACCGAGTCTCCGGCACCGATCTGCCCAGGTAAGTACCCTAACTGCTGTTTGTATGAATGCGATGACGGTGATATGATTAATAGTAGTAGGATATTACTTTAGAGACCGAAACCCGTAGGATTGTGTGAACTTGCGAAAACAATCTCTATAATAATTGTTCATAAGATTGTGCTGTAATAACAGTGGAATAAGTCTAATGCATAAAATTCTTAAATCAGATTAATTCGTAAACGCCAGTCATGAGTACTCGAGGACGTGGTCATAACACGAGTGGACGAGGTAGAGGTAGGATGACTTTGTCTAAGCCAGCTGGGTCTGGCCATGGGTCGGGAAATGATGTACCGCCGCCACTAGCTGAGGGCGCTGAGTTTCAGGATTAGACAGGTGGTGATGATGCAGCGTCACTGGCGATGCTGCGGGTTCTTGAGAGAGTAGCTGGAGCAGGTGGAGGTATGGGGGCCCGGAAATCTGTGTCAGAACGACTTCGGGCTAATGGAGCTGAGGTATTCAGGGGTGTATTTGGAGTGGCTCCCAATACGGCTGAGTATTGGCTGGAGGCGACAGAACTATCATGGACGACTTGGACTTTACGGCTGAGGAAAAGCTGAAAGAGATAGTGTCTCTTCTCCGGGATGAATCTTATCAATGGTGGCTCACGGTCCGGAATGGCGCGATAGCTGACGACCTCACCCAGGAGTTCTTTAAGCCAGCTTATCAGAAAAAGTATGTTGGGTCTAGTTATATTGATGCACAGGGTAAGACATTCTTGAATTTGGTCCAGGGGAATAAGTTGGTATCGGAATATGAGGAGGAGTTCCTTCGGCTGAGTCCTTATGCTCAAGGTATTGTAGCTACAGAACACGAGCGTTGTGTCAGGTTCGAGGACGGCTTGAGAGATGAGCTGCGGATGTTGATTGCACCACAACAGGAGAGGGAATTTGCTGCTTTGGTGGAGAAGGCCAAGATAGCTGAGGAGGTGAAGCAGATGATAAGATAGAATCAGGATAGGCGCTAGAATAAGAGGAGTTCTGGGCCGTCAAGGTCTGCTGGGAATCAGCAAAAAAGGGCTAGATTTGACGGGCCGAGTCAAGCTGCAAAGCCTACTGTTACTGCCCAATGGTCGCCACGGTGTGCTCAATGTGGGAAGTCTCATTTTGGAGAGTGCTGGACGGGGAAGAAAGGGTGCTTCAAATGCGGGTCAATGGGGCACCGGATAAGAGATTGTCCGCGGAGATTAGCTAGGATCCAGCCTGAGAGTCAGGGGCGTGCTCAGTTCAGAAACGAGGGACAGCAACAGCAGAGAGGATGAGGTTCAGTCAGAGGTGGTTATGGTAATGGACGAGGTCGCGGAGCACCGGACAGAGGTGCTGGGAGCTCAGAGGCAAGACAGCCTGGGTTGGTCTATGCAGCGAGGCGTCGAGAGGAGGGCGACGCACCGGGCGTCATAACTGATACGTTCTTAATATTTGGAATACCTTATATTGCTTTAATTGATGTTGGTTCGACGCACTCGTATGTTGCCAGCAGCATAGTGGAAACTCTGAACTTAGCCTACGAGATTTCTTCTAGGGAGATGATAGTAATTAGCCCTCTAGGTCACTCTGTAGAAGTAAACAAACTTTATAGGGATGTATCTCTAGAACTCCAAGGGGTAGTGTTTTTGGTTGATCTGATGGAACTGCCATTAGGGGAGTTCGATTTGATCCTAGGGATGGACTGGTTAGTGAAGTACCAAGCGAGGTTGGACTGCGTAGCTAAGCGCATGGTGTTGAGAAGAGTTAAGGGGGAAGAGGTGGTGATGATAGGTGATAGAAGAGATTATCTATCCAATGTTGTGTCTGCTTTAAAGGCCAAGAAAATGGTGAGGAAGGGTTGTGAGGCGTTCGTGGTTCATGTTTGTGCATTGGGGGCTAAGGAATCAACGGTAGGGAATGTTCAAGCGGTGAAGGAATTTGCTAATGTGTTTCCAGAAGAGCTTCCGGGTTTACCCCCAGATCGCGAGGTTGAGTTTGGGATAGATCTGTTACCAGGAACCGCGCCCGTATCTATTGCCCCATATAGGATGGCGCCGAAGGAATTAGTGGAGTTGAAAGCACAGATTTAGGAATTGTTGGACCGGGGTTTTATCCGGCCGAGTGTTTCGCCTTGGGGAGCGCCTGTGCTTTTTGTTAAGAAGAAAGATGGTACGAAGCGGATGTGTATAGATTACCGGCAGCTGAACAAGTTGACGATCAAGAACAAGTACCCGTTGCCGAGGATAGACGATCTGTTCGATCAACTTAAGGGTGCATCAGTCTTCCCTAAGATTGATTTAAGGTCGGGGTATCATCAGCTCAAGGTAAAGGAGGTCGATATTCACAAGACGACATTTCACACTCGTTATGGGCACTACGAGTTCTTGGTAATGCCGTTTGGGTTGACAAATACGCCGGCAACGTTCATGGACATGATGAATTGGGTGTTTCAGTCGTACTTGGACCGGTTTGTAGTAGTATTTATAGACGACATTTTGGTGTACTCGAGATCGGAGGAGGAACATGATGAGCATCTACGTGTGGTTTTATAGATTCTAAGGGAGAAGCAATTATTCGCAGAGTTTAGTAAGTGCGAGTTCTGGTTGAAGGAGGTAACTTTCTTGGGTCATGTGAGAGGATTCTGACAGAAGCTCCTGTTTTGATTCAGCCTGAGGCAGGGAAGGAGTTCACGGTTTACTGTGATGCGTCGCATACTGGTCTTGGATGTGTGCTGATGCAAGAGGGTAAGGTAGTGGCGTATGCGTCTCGGCAGTTGAGACCTCACGAAGTGAATTACTCGACGCATGATCTGGAGTTGGCTGTAGTAGTTTTCACCCTAAAAATTTGGAGACATTACCTGTATGGGGAGAAGTCTATAGTCTACACGGACCACAAGAGTTTGAAGTATCTGTTGACATAGAAAGAGTTGAATTTGAGGCAGCGAAGATGGATCAAGTTGTTGAAGGACTACGATTGCTCGATTGAATATAATCCGGGTAAGGCTAACGTAGTGGCTGACGCATTGAGTCGCAAGGTGGTAGCGGACTTGAGAGCGATGTTTGCTCACTTGAGTTTGTATGATGACGGAAGTTTGCTAGCAGAGTTGCAAGTGAGGCCGTCATGGGTTGGTCAGGTTAAGGAGAAGCAGTTGGTGGATGAAGACTTAAGTGCTCGATGTTTACAAGTGTGGAATGGTTGATTGGAGGGTTATAGCTTGTGTAGTGATGGAATGTTATGTTTTCGAGGGAAGGTTTGTATGCCGAAAGATGTTGAGTTAAGGCAGAAGATTCTCCAGGAGGCACATAGCAGTCCATACGCTATGCATCCTGGGGGTAGCAAGATGTATCGGGACTTGAGGGAACAGTTTTGGTGGCCGGGTTTGAAGCATGAGGTAACAGAATTTGTGAGTAAGTATCTAACGTGTCAGCAAGTCAAAGCTGAACATCAGGTACCTTCAGGTCTGTTACAGCCGATCAAGATTCTGCAGTGGAATTGGGAAAGGATTGCGATGGATTTCGTCAATGGGTTACCCCTTACGCCTAGCAAGAAGGATTCAGTTTGGGTGATAGTGGATCGTCTGACTAAGTCGGCTCATTTTATACCGGTTAGAGTGGATTACTCGCTCCAAAGGTTGGCCAAGTCGTATGTGGCAGAAATTGTGAGATTGCATGGAGTGCCAGTGTCGATTATCTCAGATAGGGATCCCAGATTCACGTCGAGGTTTTGGAAAGCTTTGCATCATGCATTGGGCACAAGACTGGATTTCAGCATGGCATTTCATTCGCAGTCAGATGGACAGTCGGAAAGGGTAATCCAGATTTTAGAGGATAAGCTGAAGGGTTGTGTGTTAGATTTCAGGGGCAGTTGGGAAGAATATCTACCGTTGGTAGAATTTGCGTACAATAACAGTTACCAGGCGAGTATCCAGATGGCACCGTATGAAGCACTGTATGGGCAGAAGTGTCGCACTCCAACGTGTTGGACAGTGTTGGGGGAGCGTCAGTTGTTGGGTCCAGAGTTAGTGGCTGAGACGGAAGATAAGGTCAAGTTGATTCGGGCTCGTTTGAAGGAGGCTTCGAACAGGCAGAAGTCTTATGCCGATCTTAAGCGAAGGGATATAGAGTTTGCAGAGGGTGAAAAGGTCTTTCTTAAGGTATCACCATGGAAGAAGGTGCTGAGGTTTGGTCGGAAGGGCAAGCTGAGCCCTAGGTTCATCGGGCCGTATAAAGTATTGAAGCGAGTGGGACCAGTAGCTTATCAGCTCGAGTTGCCAGCAGAATTGGGTCAGATCCATGACGTGTTTCATGTTTCAATTCTTAGGTGCTATCGATCGGATCCATCGCATGTTGTGCCAGTGTAGGAGATTGAGGTGAGTCCAGATTTGTCCTTCGAGGAAGAACCAGTGTAGATTCTGGATCGAGATGTCAAGGTTTTGCGTAGGAAGTCTGTTCCTTTGGTGAAGGTTCTTTGGCAGAATCATGGAATTGAGGAGGCCACGTAGGAGCCAGAGGATGTGATGCGGCAGCAATACCCTCAACTCTTTTGACCAGGTAATTTCGAGGCCGAAATTATTTTTTAAGGGGGTAGAACTGTAACATCCTTAAATCGGGCCTCTGCATTTTATGTGTTTGCATGCGTATTGTTTGGTAGGAGTGTTAGTTTGGACTACTTTAGAGTCTAGGCTCGAGCTTTGGATAGGCCAGAGCCATAGTAGGAATTTTTGTTTTGAGTGCTTGGAAGGGGAGCTGATAGACCTAGGGGATAAGTATATTTGGTAGCAAGTTTTGACGCAAGAGGCGCCTTGGTGGAGTGGCAAGGGACGCCACTTAAGGCTTGGAGAAGTGGCGCCACAAGGGGGAGCTTCGAGCAGCAGAATTCCCCTTTTTGCTTATTGTTTTGACGCCAGAACAAGGGAGTAGTTCGGCTCAAGGTGGACTCTGAGGGCTGAGGTTGGAAGAGGTCAATAGGTTTGAATGTATGGATGTGAGAGATTTGTGGAGTTCGATGGATTCAAACTCGTTTGAATAAGTGGTTAAGAGAAAAACAATAAGGAAAAGAAGGGTGGGGTTGTGGAGTGTGTTAGCTGAATTTTGTAGTGGCTAGGAGGTGTTGAAGCATTCTGTTTTGGGGGTGCTTGAGGGAGCGCCGAAATTCCTATAGTTGAGCTTAGGGGTTGCTTTTTTTTGCTTCATCTTCTTTTTGGTAAAAACTGAAACCATCTATACCATTCTCTTTTTCTATTTTCGGCATTTGGGGGTGCTTTGGCCGAATCAACCTTGCTATTTCCTTGAGGAGCCGAAATCTTGCTTTCATTTTTCTCTCTTTTCAGTTCATTCATTATTAGCCGAAACACCTTACCATTCTTCTTCTCTAGTTCTTGCCAACCTTTTGAAGAGCCGAACCTTCCTTTTTGGGGTAGGTTGTTCTTTATTCTCTCTGATATTTCTTAAAGCTGAAACTGTTTTCTTCTCTCTATTCCTTTGGTTCATGATCAAGCTTCAACAACATTCACTTTGGTAAGTTTTGCTTTAGCCGAATCACTTCAATCTTGTAATCTCTTGGGTTATCTTTTCAATTCTTATATCTTCTTCCTGACTTGTCGAATTTCTTCATCTTAAAGGCTTGTGCCGATTTCTCTAGGGGGTTGATCGGATCTCTTGGTCAGGTTAGTATCGATCGCTTCAGGCTCTTTATCTTTTCCTTTCGAGTTCTCTTGCCTAAGCCAAAGGCTATTTGTTTTATGCTGTTAGTTCTTGGCCGATTGTAGGGGAAGGCTCATCGCTTTGCTTTGGGTTTTTGTTTAGTGACGAAGGGGTGCTAAGCTAAGGGAAATATCTTACTGTGTTATATCCTTCAGGATTTCTTGGTTAAGCCGAATGGTTATGTTCTTAATGTTATGGTGTTGGCCGAATATAGGAAGGGTGAAGGCAAGCGATTGGATTCTCGGGGTACTCTCGATTCGGGGGTTAGAACTTAGTTTTCAGGATTCGTTAGACTCGCAATTAACCAGGTGTGTAACTCTTACACACTTCATTAGTTAATTTGCTAATTATGTTTACTGTTAAAAGCCAAAATAGCTATTGAAATTGGTGTGTTACCGTTGTGGGTATGAGCATGGACTCCAGGTAAGTTCCCTGTTGATTGGCTATCGATATATGCTGTTATACTATTTGATTATGCTATGCTACGTGATATTTGCATTATAAACATGTTAATATGCCTCAGGGAATGTGTTCATGATGATGGGTATGTTGAGAGGAGGGGGAAGGATGATTTGGACTGTCACCAGTGGTGTTGACCATACAGTGGGTTGGCCTCGCTTTACATATATTATTGTGACTAAGTCTTGTGGTTTTGACCACCAGTGGTGTTGACCACATCTATTATTTGTGACTTCGGTCACCAGTGGTGTTGACCACATATATTTGTTTTTTGACTCGTCCCTGTGGTTTGATACCACATAGCGATACAGGATTGTCACCAGTGGTGTTGACCACAAGGTGGGTTGGGCCCACCATATTATTTGTGACTCCGCTCACCAGTGGTGTTGACCACATGATTATTATTTGTGACTTTGGTCACCAGTGGTGTTGACCACACGTATATGATTTGTGACTCCGGTCACCAGTGGTGTTGACCACATGGGGTAGATACAGGAGTTTCGGATGGTTAGGTTTTGGGTTGCATGACATGCATATTGATTTATGAACCGTGTAAGGGTTATATTTTTGGGATGGGGATTTATGCACTGAGTTTCGGTGACTCACCCCTTCCTTTACAAATTTCAGGTGACTCATAGATCGCGGATGTGGAGCCGGGACAGACTCGAGGTGGCCATGCTCATTGCTTTGGGTTTGATTAAATTATATTCTGGATTTTGCTTTACTTTTAATTTGGTTTACATACTTTAAATTTGGTTTTCAGGTTGTAATAAGGCCATTAACTTTCACTTTGCGGTTTATCTATTTGCTTAAATTATCACTGAAATGTTAGTATAAGTTAAACAAAACGGCATGCCTAAATAACCTTTTAAATGAGAGTTTTCTAAATCCACAACTTATCGGGTTTCTCCAAAACTTTACCATCGGGTAACGACAAACAAGTAGTATCAAAAGGATAACTCAATTTTCCTAAACACCCAATTGGAAATGGTTTGGCAACTAGATTAAAATTATTTCGGATTTCCAACAAAAACCAACGGCTTTCTTAAAATAAGAAACAACATACAACTTTCCCAAACCATGTTTTTACTAAATCAAACAAGTCGTTTTAAATAATGACCCCTTCTTTCAAAACTTAAATCTACAAACTGTTTTCTTAGAAATCGTTCCCTCCTGTGACATACCAGATTCAGTCGTGGTGTGTTGACCGGGTTTGGGGTGTTACAAAGAAGGTTCATGGAGCAGAAGCTCCTCTCTCATATCTCTAAAATCTGTACCATTATAAATTTTGAGTCAGTGACCATTTACCTTGAATATGCCTTTAGTGGGTTGAGTTACCTCGATTGTGCCATATGGCAAAATTGTTTTGATCATGAATGGTCCTGACCATCTTGATTTTAGCTTTTCCGGAAATAGTTTAAGCCTCGAGTTGTATAGCAGGACCAAGTCCCCTACTTCGAATTGTTTTGACCTCTTGAGACAAGCATCATGGCGTCACTTTGTTGCTTCCTTGTATAGTTTTGAATTCTTGTAGGCTTTAGTTCTCCATTCATCCGTTTTGTTCATCTGCATCATTCTTTTCTTTCCTGCAATCTTAAGATCAGAATTCAAAAACTTTATTGCCCAAAACGCTTTGTGTTCTAATTTGAATGGTAGATGACAACTTTTCCTGTACACAAGTTTGTATGGGGATGTCCCTAGAGGTGTTTTAAATGCTGTTCTATAGGCCTATAAATCATTATCTACTTTTAATGCCCAATATTTTCTGTTTGATTCAACCATTTTTTCTAGGATGCGCTTAAGTTCTCGGTTTGCTACCTCAACTTGCCCACTGGTTTGAGGGTGATATGGGGTGGCTGTCCTGTGGTATACTCCATATTTCTTTAGAACTTTTTCAAATTGAGTATTACAGAAATGAGTACCCCTATCACTAATGATGGCTCTAGGTGTCCCAAATCGAGAAAACAGTTTCTTAAGAAACTTAACTACTACCCTGGCATCATTGGTAGGTAAAGCTTCTCCTTCTACCCATTTTGACATGTAATCAACTGCCACTAGGATGTACTTGTTTCCGAACGAACTTGGGAAAGGTCCCATAAAATCAATACCCCATACATCAAATATTTCACATGACAACATATATGTTTGAGGCATTTCATCGCGTTTAGAAATATTACCTATTCTTTGGCATCTATCACACGAGGTAACATACCTGTTGGCATCTTTCAATAGAGTGGGCCAATAAAAACCTGATTCGACTATTTTGTGTGTTGTCTTAATTCCACTGTAGTGTCCTCCTGAAGGTCCTGAATGACAATGTTCTAAGATTTTGCTTGCTTCTACCCTTGTAACGCATCTTCGAATTACCTGATCTACACATATGCGGAAAAGAAAAGGATCTTCCCAAAAATAATTTTTCACATCAGCAAAGAATCGCTTCTTTTGGTGATGTGTTAATTTTTTTGGCAAGATGTTAGCTACTAAATAATTCGCAATATTTGCAAACCATGGTACCTCAGAATGTGTTATAGAAAAGAGTTATTCTTCGGGAAACAAATTGTTTATTTCACTTTCATCGAGCTCTTTGGTATGTGGACTTTCAAGTCTAGAAAGGTGATCTGCTGCAAGATTCTCGGCTCCTTTTTTATCTTGTATTTCCAAGTCAAATTCCTGTAAGAGTAAAATCCATTGTATGAGTTGGGTTATGCATCAGGTTTGTTTAAAAGATAACAAAGGGATGAATGGTCAGCGTAAACGACAACTTTAGACAATATTAGATACTGTCTAAATTTATCAAAAGCAAAAACTACAACTAACAATTCTTTTTCAGTGGTGGTGTAGTTTTCTTGTGCGGATGTTAATGTTCCGCTAGCGTAGTAAATTGGCTAAAAATGCTTGTCTCTTCGTTGTCCCAAAACTGCACCTACTGCAAAATCACTTGCATCGCACATTAGTTCAAAGGGTAAGTTCCAATCAGGTGCAATTATAATCGGAGCATTTACTAATTTATCCTTAAGGACATTAAATGCATCTAAACATTCCTGATTGAAATTGAAAGGAATATCTTTTTCTAGTAATGTTGTCAAAGGCTTAGCTATTTTAAAAAAATCTTTAATAAATCTTCCGTAGAACCCTACATGTCCTAAAAAATTTCTAATAGCCTTAATAGAACTAGGAGGAGGTAGTTTTTCTATGGTTTCAACCTTTGCTTTATCTACCTCAATTCCTTTACTAGAAATCTTATGTCCTAACACAATTCCTTCTCTAACCATAAAATGACATTTTTCCCAATTCAAAACAAGGTTTGTTTCCTCACATCTCATTAAAACTCATTTTAGATTTTTAAGGCAAAGATGGAAAGAATTACCAAATATCGAGAAATCATCCATAAATACCTCCATGATGTCTTCCACGAGTTCGTTAAAGATTGCCAACATACAACGCTGAAAAGTAGCAGGAGCATTACATAATCCAAAAGGCATTCTACGATAAGCAAACATACCATATGGGCATGTAAATGTTGTCTTCTCTTGATCCTCAGGAGCAATGGGGATTTACAAGTAGCCGGAGAGTCCGTCCAAGAAGCAATAGTACATATGTCCGGATAGTCTTTCTAACATTTGATCTATGAAGGGTAGAGGAAAATGATATTTTCTGGTGGCGTCGTTCAGCTTTCTGTAGTCTATGCAGACTCTCCATCCTGTAACTGTTCTTGTTGGGATTAACTCATTTCTTTCATTGGGTACCACCATCATGCCTCCTTTCTTTGGAACTACCTGCACAGGACTTACCCAAGTGCTGTCAGAAATAGGATAAATTATTCCTGCATCTAGAAGTTTAATTACTTCGGCTTTGACTACTTCTTTCATGTTAGGGTTTAACCATCTCTGGGGTTGCACACATGGCTTGTATTCTTCTTCCATTAGAATTTTGTGGGTGCAGAACGAATGGCTTATACCCTTGATGTCAGAAATTTTCCAAGCTATGGCCCTTTTATGTTCTCTTAGTACTTGTATCAATTCCTCTTTTTCCTTGGGTTCTAGTTCTAAAGAGATAATAACCAGTAGCGTAGAAATTTCCCCAAGGAATGCATATTCCAAGTGTTTTGGCAATTGTTTCAATTCCAGACTAGGTGGCTCTTCAATGGAAGATTTTTGTTTTATTTCGTCATTATTTCTAATGCTTTCTTCTTTCACTTGTCGAAATGAAGATGTATTCAAGTTTATCTCTTTGCCTTCATTTTCTTCCCCCTCTTCTTGAGTCTGGCACAGTTCCATCGTGTCGTCATGGATGATTTCCTGTAAAGAACTTTGAATGATATGATCAGTAGTATCAACAAAATAACAAGAATAATCTTGTTATTTAGAATATCGCATGGCATCATAAATTTGAAAAATGATTTCCTCATCGCCTATCCTTAGTGCAAGTTTCTCGTCACCTACATCAATAACAGCTTTAGTAGTAGCTAAAAAAGGACGCCCTAGAATTAAAGGGACATTAATATCTTCATCCATGTCTAACACAACAAAATCAACAGGGAAAATAAATTTATCATTTTTTACCAAGACATCTTCGATAACTCCTCTAGGATATTTAACGGATCTATCAGCTAATTGAATACACATCCTAGTGGGTTTTGGTTCCCCAAGATCTAGTTGTTTAAACATTTTGTAAGGCATTAAATTAATACTGGCACCGAGATCGGCTAATGCTTTCTTAATATTCAGGCTACCAATTAAGCAAGGGATAGTAAAACTTCCTGGATCTTTTAATTTGGTTGGTAACTTGGTTTGGAGGATGGCTGAGCATTCTTCATTAAGTTCCACTGTCGATACTTCTTCAAGCTTCCTTTTGTTTGTCAGGAGTTCCTTTAAGAATTTTACGTACTTCGGCATCTGTGAAATAGCTTCAACAAAGGGTAAGTTAATATGTATTTGTTTAAAAAGTTCAAGAAACTTACCATATTGGGCATCTAGTCATTCCTTCTTCATCTTTACTGGATATGGGATTGGTGGTTTGCTTTCATTTTGTACCGGATTTGCTTCCTCAACTCCCTCATTTCTTGGTTTGTTACCTTCATGTGGGATTTGTTTCTTTGGTTCGACTAATTTCTTTCCACTTCTTAATGTAACTGCTTTTACCTGTTCTGTTCCTTTAGAAAAGATTTCTGCTTGTATTTTACAAATCATCTTAGTAAGTAGTCCAACTGACTTAGAGAGCTCCCCGAATGTCTTAGTAAGTTTTTCAACTGACGCTTGTTGATCTTTAAGTGTTGTCTCAGTTTTGTGGAAACGGTCTTCAGTGTTTGCTGAAAATTTTGTCAGCATCTCCTTGAAGGTTGGTTTCTTCTCTTGTGGATAGGTTTGATTTTGGAAGTTTTGAGGAGGTTGCTGCCTTTGATTTCCTTGATTTCCTTGACCTCCCCATGAAAAATTTGGGTGGTTTCTCCAACCTAGATTGTAAGTGTTACTATAAGGATTATTATTGGATCTGAAATTGTTACCTATATAGTTCATCTGTTCACTTCCTGCTTCCAGTTGGTAGGGTGGGTACTCAAGATTCGCCACGGTTTGACTTGCGTCGCATTGCATGACTGGGTGTACCTACGAAGAACACAAACTATCAATCTTTTTATTCATCATCTCTATCTGTGTTGATAGTGTGGTTATTGCATCGAGATTGTAAACTCCTGCTGATTTTGTCGGTTTCATCCTTGTAACTTGCCACTGATAATTATTCAGTGACATCTCTTCAATGAACTCGTAGGCTGCTTTCGGAGTCTTGTTATTCAAAGTTCCACTGGCGGCTGAATCAATTAGTTGCCTCCTGGAAGGGTTTACACCATTGTAGAAAGTTTGGACTTCTAGCCACAAGGGTAGACCATGGTGTGGACACCTTTTCAAGAGATCTTTGCATCTTTCCCATGCGTCGTATAATGTCTCTAAATCCATCTGCACAAAAGAAGAGATATCATTCTGTAATTTAGCCGTTTTGGCCGGTGGGAAATATTTCAATAAAAATTTTTCGGTCATTTGTTCCCATGTAGTGATTGAACCTCGTGGTAATGAGTTTAACCACTGTTTGGCTTTATTCCTTAATGAAAAGGGAATAACCGAAGATGTATGGCATTATCTGAAACGCCATTTATTTTGAAGGTATCACAGAACTCTAAAAAATTAGCTATACGCGTGTTTGGAACTTCGTCCTGCAAACCATCAAATTGAACAAACTGTTGAATCATTTGTATTGTGTTAGACTTTAATTCAAAATTATTAGCAGCTATAGCAAGCCTAACAATACTTGATTCTACTCCTGTTAAATGTGGTTTCGTATAATCAAACATTGTGCGTGGAGCATTGTTTTCTCTCACATCCCGTGGTGGTGGGTTATTCTTGTCCGTCCCTTCAGTAGGATTGGATCTGCCTTCTTTCTCTATTTCTGCGTAATCTAGGGCTCGCCTAATTTCTCTGGAGTTCCTGCGAGCGGTAGCTTCAATTTCAATGTCGTAAACTAGAGGTCCTGTTGGGTTTCTTCTAGTCATAAACTAGAGGTGCCTGCTAGGAAAAGAAAGAAAATTTAGAAAAAATTAAAAATTAACCTAAAAAAATAAAATAAAATAAATAATGGCTAAAGTAATAAAAATAGAGCTTTCTTAATATTTTAGTTCCCCGACAACGACGCCAAAAACTTGATCGCTGAAAAAAGAGCTTTAAAATTTTGAAAACGAATGATCAAACCTGGAAACTAACTCTGACAACGATTAAAGGCAAGTGTACCTATCGAACAGTAGTATAGATTAGGCAAGACCGAATTGTCGAACCCAAAGGAACTAAAAGTACTCATACTAGCTTCCTTTTTCTTATTTAGCCTTTAAAATAAAGTGAAGTTGCTTTAATCTAAATTAACGACTACTAAGCTTAAAGACACAAAGAAAAAAAGAATGAGTTGGAAAATAACTTGAAGAAAAACTCAGTTGACTACGACGATACCCTCAGGAAGAATCCACCTAGACTTCTCTTGTTACCTATCACTAAACCATATGGTTTCTTTACTTAGCTTGATCCATAGGACTCCCTAACCTATATTAAACCCTCTCTCGAGGCGAATAACATCTAACCCTAGGTTAATTAGTGGAACTCTCATTCACTTATAATAACCCCCTAGAATAGCAGTAAATCGATCTTTGGATTCCCATATTAGGTTTCACCTTAATCCGGCAAAATCTCGTAACCCTATCTCTAGGCGTTCGATCAACTCTGCTTAATTATGCTAGATCTACTCTTAGGCAGGGTCTATTCCTCCTCCATCTAAGCACATCAGATTTGGATTAAGCAACATAATTAAGAACAAACTAAGTAATTATCATATAATTCAGAAATCAAACAGCAAGATTCATCTAGGTTTCATCCCCTTCAGGTATCTGAAGGGTTTAGTTCATAACAAACAAAGAAAACATCTTAAGAGAAAAGATAAAACAAAACATAAGAAATCCCTAAAACTCCCTGAAGGAATTGAAGGAGAAATCCGCCGTCTTGAGTATAACTCCAGTTTCTTGGGATGGATCAACTGGCTATCTTTGAGTAATTCTCTCAACTCCGACCTTCTCGGCTTAGCTCTTTAGCCTAGCTTTTGACGCCTTTTCAAAGGTGGCACTTGGGGGATATATATAGGCTATTGGAGTGCGATTCTTTATCCTTTTCCGACTGAAATTGTTCTTTCCAGCGACAGAGGCACGGCCATGTCACACGCCCGTGTGGCTCGACTTCAAGCCGTGTCCAGATTTCTAATTTGAGGCACGGCCGTATAACTTGAGGCTGAGGCCGTGTTCTAGATGCTCGTCGAGGCACGACCGTGTGCTTTTTGGACCAGGCCGTGTGGATTTCGTGATATGGCCCATTTACTCCATTTTGGGGCCGTTTTATGTTCTTTTCATCCTCGGGTGCTTTCCTCGGTTTCTTTTCATCTCTTCTTGTTGGGATTAACTCATTTCTTTCATTGGGTACCACCATCATGCCTCCTTTCTTTGGAACTACCTGCACAGGACTTACCCAAGTGCTGTCAGAAATAGGATAAATTATTCCTGCATCTAGAAGTTTAATTACCTCGGCTTTGGCTACTTCTTTCATGTTAGGGTTTAACCATCTCTGGGGTTGCACACATGGCTTGTATTCTTCTTCCATTAGAATTTTGTGGGTGCAGAACGAAGGGCTTATACCCTTGATGTCAGAAATTTTCCAAGCTATGGCCCTTTTATGTTCTCTTAGTACTTGTATCAATTCCTCTTTTTCCTTGGGTTCTAGTTCTAAAGAGATAATAACCGGTAGCGTAGAATTTTCCCCAAGGAATGCATATTCCAAGTGTTTTGGCAATTGTTTCAATTCCAGACTAGGTGGCTCTTCAATGGAAGATTTTTGTTTTATTTCTTCATTATTTCCAATGCTTTCTTCTTTCACTTGTCGAAATGAAGATGTATTCAGGTTTATCTCTTTGCCTTCATCTTCTTCCCCCTCTTCTTGAGTCTGGCACAGTTCCATCGTGTCGTCATGGATGATTTCCTGTAGAACTTTGAATGATATGATCAGTAGTATCAACAAAATAACAAGAATAATCTTGTTCTTTAGAATATCGCATGGCATCATAAATTTGAAAAATGATTTCCTCATCGCCTATCCTTAGTGCAAGTTTCCCGTCACCTACATCAATAACAGCTTTAGTAGTAGCTAAAAAAGGACGCCCTAGAATTAAAGGGACATTAATATCTTCATCCATGTCTAACACAACAAAATCAACAGGGAAAATAAATTTATCATTTTTTACCAAGACATCTTTGATAACTCCTCTAGGATATTTAATGGATCTATCAGCTAACTGAATACTCATCCTGGTGGGTTTTGGTTCCCCAAGATCTAGTTGTTTAAACATTTTGTAAGGCATTAAATTAATACTGGCACCGAGATCAGCTAATGCTTTCTTAATATTCAGGCTACCAATTAAGCAAGGGATAGTAAAACTTCCTGGATCTTTTAATTTGGTTGGTAACTTGGTTTGGAGGATGGCTGAGCATTCTTCATTAAGTTCCACTGTCGATACTTCTTCAAGCTTCCTTTTGTTTGTCAGGAGTTCCTTTAAGAATTTTGCGTACTTCAGCATCTGTGAAATAGCTTCAACAAAGGGTAAATTAATATGTATTTGTTTAAAAAGTTCAAGAAACTTACCGTATTTGCTTCCTCAACTCCCTCATTTCTTGGTTTGTTACCTTCGTGTGGGATTTGTTTCTTTGGTTCGACTAATTTCTTTCCACTTCTTAATGTAACTGCTTTTACCTGTTCTGTTCCTTTAGAAAAGATTTCTGCCTGTATTTTACAAATCATCTTAGTAAGCAGTCCAACTGACTTAGAGAGCTCCCCGAATGTCTCATTAAGTTTTTCAACTAATGCTTGTTGATCTTTAAGTGTTCTCTCAGTTTTGTAGAAACGGTCTTCAGTGTCAGCTGAAAATTTTGTCAGCATCTCCTTGAGGGTTGGTTTCTTCTCTTGTGGATAGGGTTGATTTTGGAAGTTTTGAGGAGGTTGCTGCCTTTGATTTCCTTGATTTCCTTGACCTCCCCATGAAAAATTTGGGTGGTTCCTCCAACCTAGATTGTAAGTGTTACTATAAGGATTATTATTGGATCTGAAATTGTTACCTATATAGTTCATCTGTTCGCTTCCTGCTTCTGGTTGGTAGGGTGGGTACTCAAGATTCGCCACGGTTCGACTTGCGTTGCATTGCATGACTGGGTGTACCTACGAAGAACACAAACTATCAATCTTTTTATCCATCATCTCTATCTATGTTGATAGTGTGGTTATTGCATCGATGTTGTAAACTCCTGCTGATATTGTCGGTTTCATCCTTGTAACTTGCCACTGATAATTATTCAGTGACATCTCTTCAAGGAACTCGTAGGCTGCTTCCGGAGTCTTGTTATTCAAAGTTCCACCGGCTGCTGAATCAATTAGTTGCCTCGTGGAAGGGTTTAGACCATTGTAGAAAGTTTGGACTTTTAGCCACAAAGGTAGACCATGGTGTGGGCACCTTCTCAAGACATCTTTGCATCTTTCCCATGCGTCGTACAATGTCTCTAAATCCATCTGCACAAAAGAAGAGATATCATTCTGTAATTTAGCCGTTTTGGTCGGTGGGAAATATTTCAATAAAAATTTTTCGGTCATTTGTTCCCATGTAGTGATTGACCCTCGTGGTAATGAGTTTAACCACTGTTTGGCTTTATTCCTTATTGAAAAGGGAATAACCGAAGATGTATGGCATTATCTGAAACGCCATTTATTTTGAAGGTATCACAGAACTCTAAAAAATTAGCTATACGCGTGTTTGGAACTTCGTCCTGCAAACCATCAAATTGAACAAACTGTTGAATCATCTGTATTGTGTTAGACTTCAATTCAAAATTATTAGCAGCTATAGCAAGCCTAACAATACTTGATTCTACTCCTGTTAAATGTGGTTTCGCATAATCAAACATTGTGCGTGGAGCACTGTTTTCTCTCACATCCCGTGGTGGTGGGTTATTCTTGTCCGTCCCTTTAGTAGGATTGGATCTACCTTCTTTCTCTATTTCTGCGTAATCTAGGGCTCGCCTAATTTCTCTGGAGTTCCTGGGAGCAGTAGCTTCAATTTCACTGTCGTAAACTAGAGGTCCTGTTGGGTTTCTTCTAGTCATAAACTAGAGGTGCCTGCTAGGAAATGAAAGAAAATTTAGAAAAAATTAAAATTTAACCTAAAAAAATAAAATAAAAAGAAATAATTGCTAAAGTAATAAAAATAGAGCTTTCTTAATATTTTAGTTCCCCGACAATGGCGCCAAAAACTTGATCGCTGAAAAAAGAGCTTTAAAATTTTTAAAACGAACGATCAAAGCTGGAAGCTAACTCTGACAACGATTAAAGGCAAGTGTACCTATCGAACAGTAGTATAGATTAGGCAAGACCGAATTGTCAAACCCAAAGGAACTAAAAGTACTCATACTAGCTTCCTTTTTCTTATTTAGCCTTTAAAATAAAGTGAAGTTGCTTTAATCTAAATTAACAACTACTAAGCTTAAAGACACAAAGAAAAAAAGAACGAATTGGAAAATAACTTGAAGAAAAACTCAGTTGACTACAACGATACCCTCAGGAAGAATCCACCTAGACTTCTCTTGTTACCTATCACTAAACCATATGGTTTCTTTACTTAGCTTGATCCATAGGACTCCCTAACCTATATTAAACCCTCTCTCAAGGCGAATAACGTCTAACCCTAGGTTAATTAGTGGAACTCTCGTTCGCTTATAATAACCCCCTAGAATAGCAGTAAATCGATCTGTGGATTCCCATATTAGGTTTCACCTTAATCCGGCAAAATCTCGTAACCCTATCTCTAGGCGTTCAATCAACTCCGCTTAATTATGCTAGATCTACTCTTAGGCAGGGTCTATTCCTCCTCCATCTAAGCACATCAAATTTGGATTAAGCAACATAATTAAGAACAAACTAAGTAATTATCATATTATTCAGAAATCAAACAACAAGATTCATCTAGGTTTCATCCCCTTCAGGTATCTGAAGGGTTTAGTTCATAACAAACAAAGAAAACATCTTAAGAGAAAAGATAAAACAAAACATAAGAAATCCCTAAAACTCCCTGAAGGAATTGAAGGAGAAATCCGCCGTCTTGAGTATAACTCCAGCTTCTTGGGATGGATCAACTGGCTATCTTTGAGTAATTCCCTCAACTTTGACCTTCTCGGCTTAGCTCTTTAGCCTAGCTTTTGACGCCTTTTCAAAGGTGGCACTTGGGGGGATATATATAGGCTCTTGGAGTGCGATTCTTTATCCTTTTCCGACTAAAATTGCTCTTTCCAGCGACAGAGGCACGGCCATGTCACACGCCCGTGTGGCTCGACTTCAAGCCGTGTTCGGATTTCTAATTTGAGGCACGGCCGTATAACTCGAGGCTGAGGCCGTGTTCTAGATGCTCGTCGAGGCATGACCGTGTGCTATTTGGGCCAGGCCGTGTGGATTTCTTGATATGGCCCATTTACTCCGTTTTGGGCCCATTTTATGTTCTTTTCATCCTCGGGTGCTTTCCTGGGTATAAGACATGAAAAGAAAGGATTAAGAGCACCTTTTTACATAAATTGAGGGATAGATCATCCAAAAGTAAGCTAAATATGGGATTAAAATATGTTATAATTACTGTTTATCAACTGTAATGCCTCGTACCCTGACTGGCGATGGATAGGGGTAAAGGGTGTTACAAAACCACTATTCGGATTTCACTAAAAATGGGTTGTTACACGTATTTCTAACGTTTTGGGGTGGTCTCCCTCTTGTAGCTTTATTACTCGAACGAGTAGTCTGAGCCTTTTCTTTATCGGACCTTTCTGGGCAATCTCTTAGATATGATCATAGGAACCACACTTAAAACATGCCATGTCTTTCAATCTGCATTCACCAAAGTGTCGCCTATAACAATGTTGACATTCAGGCTTTTTATTTTTGACACTGCCCATGCTCGCTACATATGTAGCCTAAGGTTTCGAGCTCGAATGTTTTTTTCCTCTATCTTTTCCAAAATAACCCACCGAAGCTGATGAACGACTACGAAATTCTTTCGATTTCTTTGATGGAGATGAGAATGATTTTCCCATAGGTCTTTTTCTCGAATCACGAGCCTCATAATTGACTTTTCTCTTCGCTTTGCTAAGTTCCTCAACCTTATGCGCTCTTTCAGCTAAAACCTTAAATTCTTTCAACTCAAGAATCCCAACTAACAGTTCCATGTCCTCATTTGGGTCATCTTCAAATCGAGTGCACATAGTAACCTCTGTTGGCACACATTCCTGGGTATACTTACTGAGTCACACAAATTCCCTCTCGACTCAGCTACTGACATACGACCTTGCTTCAATTCAAGGAACTCTTTGCGTTTCTTATCTAGGAACCTCTAACTTACATATTTCTTTTTGAACTCTGTGTGGAAGAATTCCCAATTTACTCGCTCCCTAGGTACCACGGTAATTAACGTATTCCACCATTGATAAGTAGAGTCATTCAACAAGGAAACAACACATTTCAAACATTCAACTGGAGTACACGATAATTAATTAAAAACTATCATTGTGTTTTCTAACCAGAACTCGAGTCTCTCTAGATCATCTTCAACTATACCTCGAAACTCTTCAGCTCCATACTTTTGAATTTTATCAACTAGAGGTTTGCTTATTCGTACTAGTTTCAAACCCAGAGGAACTACGAGGATCAATTGGGGTACAGGTGGGGGTGGAGGTTGTTCAGCCATAGGATTTGTTCTCACAAACTCTGAAAACCACTCTGACATAATCTAGAAGAAGGATTATTTAGCCTCTACTCCCTGGCCCTCAGATACGGGCCTATTCTACTAGACGTTGCTCCATGAACGGAGGCTTGTACGTTACTATCAACTTCATCGGAATCAGCTCGGTTGGATGACATCTTATCTATATATAAAAAAAATTCAATTTGAGTCATGAGTTATCACACTATAGCAGGTTATATAATGGCATGTATTTCTAGACTCATACATACTACATTCAGTTAGAGAACTGACTAAATCTTAGCTCTGATACCACTAAATGTAACAACCCTAACCCTTACCCATATGGGATTAGGGTTACAGAGCATTACCAAACAAATAGAACATTTAAACATACATTTCATATACTATCATAAACATATTATAGACCAATCATTCACATACAAATCGTCAATAAATCGAGCTTTCAAGGCCCTAAAAACGCCTTAGAAACAATTCAGGATCAATTTGAAATCATTTAGAAAGTTTATGAAAAAGTTACAATTTTTGAAATACAGGAGTCACACGGTCGTATGGCCAGACCGTGTGCCATACATGGCTAAGACACACACCCGTGTCTCAGGCCATGTAACCTTCGAACTAAGGACACACAACCGTGTCCCAGCCCATGTCCTTACTCGTGTAACTCTTTGAGTAGGGTCACACGGCCGTGCCACACGTCTGTGTGCCAGGCCGTGTGTTAGGCCATGTAACTCACTAACTTGCATGCTAAGGAACCTACAAGAGACACATGGCCGTGTCACCGGGCCGTGTGTCACACATGACTAAGTCACACGCTCGTGTCTCAGGCCGTGTGGACCTAAAATTTTACCTAAAACAAGCCATTACCAACATCAATTCATGCATAAACCTTTAGGCCTTTTGTGTACATAATCAAGGCATTAAAAACAGATAATGACTAATTCAAGAGTCCTGAAATCAACTAACCAAGATGCCATTTAAGGCACCTCTAATGCAATCATCAAAGCTTACCTAAACATGCATATTTGGTCACATTTCCATCATCAATTATAACTCAACTTTCACCAAAACATGCCACAAACATAACCATTAACACATCACTACAAACATACCATTTGAGTCATTCTAATCATGCATCACAAGTTACCCAAAATGACACAATCCAAAAAGGTATCAAATGGTAACAACCAAGACAACTTGCACAAGTTACTAACAAACAATCAACTAAACATCATTATAAGTCCACCTATACTTGTCATTATTACCTTGGCCAAAACATTAACAAACTTCCAATATTTATGCTGGATAGTATGATAGTTCTCCAACAAGCTTCAAACCTATTGAGCTTCTCATGATCTATAAAACATAAGAAAGAAACAACGTAAGCACATAATGTTTAATAAGTTCGTAGAACAAGAAACATAAGTTACCATTTCATTTATATAACATTAAGTGTAAGCAAAATGTAACCCAAACCACAAGCTTGGCACGAGCCTATACATCATCATCAATACACAAGTTAGTGCATTTATACATACCTCATTTGAATTAACCATATGATAAGTCATTTTCATATGAAAATACATCATTTAATTCATAAATCCTTTTTATGAGCATATGCACAATTCCACTTGAAACCTTCCCATTTCAATTCCTTTTTCTGCCCGTTGAACCATCTAGAATATCATTAGATACTTGGGAAAGCTCACACGAAGTGTGCTTAAACATATAATCGTAACATTTCATTTACATCATTGCTTACATGAGCTGTGAAATGGGTATGCTCACACGAGCTGTGGGCCAGAATGTAAGCTAGACAATGCTAGTTACACGAACTGTAGACTATCCACAACAAATGCAAGACCTCAGCCATCGGTAGGACATTTAAGACCAGCACCCGAAACATGAAATCCCTAATGACATGTCATTTGTGTAATGCCCTAAAATTTTTATGTTCGTTTTTGTGAATGTGTAACACAAATATATGTCTGCTTTAGTGGCTAAGTGTTCTGGGGGTATGTGGGAGGTCCCAAGTTGAAGCCATGCCTTTGGCAAATTTTGAATTTTTTTCTAAGTTAAGCCTCACTCTTGTTCAGTAAGCTTTTATTTAATTGTTTGCAAAACCATATCAGAATGGGCCAACTGGTCTAGTGGTTAAGTGGACTGTTGGTGTGTTGGAGGGCTTGTGTTTGATTCTCTACGATGACAAAGAGTAGTATTTTTTCTTAAATTTGGTTTTTATTTATTTTTTGTGGAATTACAACTGCTAGTCGTAGGAAGTTTGGTAGGAAACCCCAGTTTTCAAAAGAAACAAATGATTTTCGAAAACGCACGATTGTTTTAACTGTTTAAAAAGCTTCTGTATTGAATAACGTTTTGAAACTATCAACTAAATGAGTAACATGATTTAGGAACCAATAAGATATTAAGACAAGTAATTTAAAAGAAATGGTTTTATCGCGACGACACGGTTTCCAAACACCCTATCATGTGACATCGCGAGATCCGGCCATAGCGTCTAGGCTAGGTTTGGGGTGTTACATTTAGTGGTATCAGAGCTATGTTAAAAAAATTAGCTGTGGTGTATGGGTTTTAAAATTTGGTTTTGAAGAATTGATTACAAAATGATTTGAAATGTTTTATTGAGTAAGTGGTACACCAATTCTCCGATGTCGATCCTGTAAGTATTCTGAACTGAGAATTGTTTTAAACTAAAACTGTTATTGATAGTTGATAAACCGTAAAAGTAACATATTTTAGGCCCACATTTAGCATGCTTTTGGATGATTTAAGCCCTAAATTGTGTAATTTGGTGCTCTTAATCATTTGTTTTCATGTTTTATACTCAGGAGAGCACCCAATGACGAAAAGAACAGAAAACGGGCCCAAAACAGAGTAAACGAGCCATATCACGAAATCAATATGGCCTGGGCCCAAGACCACACGGTCGTGCCTCATTCAACAGACTCGAACACGTCCTGGCCACGACTTACACGGGCGTGTGCCATGGGCGTGTCCCTACCGTGGCCAAGAGGAGTTTTACTCAGATTTGGATACTTGGAGGCAATGAAACACATTCCAAAGCCTATTCAAACACCCTAGTAGGAATTCTACTTAGATTAGGATACTTAGGAACCAAGTAATGCATCTCAAAGCCTATATAAACACCTTAGGGGGAAACTTAAGTGGGGAGTTCGGCAGAAGCCTTTTGCCGGGCTTTTGTCGGTGGAACCCAAGGCTTTAGTCAGGGGGTCCAGCTAGGCCAAAGAGGGCAGATTTGTGGGGATTTACTCAAAGAGAGCCAGTTGATCCATCTCAAGAAGCCGGAATCATACTCAAGACGGAGGATCTCTCCTTCAATTCCTTCAGGGGGTTTTAGGGATTTCTTATGTTTTGTTTTATATTTTCTTTTGAGATGTTTTATTTTATTGTTATGAACTAAATCCCCAAATACCTGAGGGGGATGAAACCTAAGATGAATCTTGTTATCGTTTGCTGAACTATATGATAAATATTTGACTTGTTCTTAATTATGTGTTCTTAATTCTTATATTGATATTTCTGGGATATTAATTCAAGTGTGATATGCTTAGGTGGAGGAGCAAGAGTCCCTGCCTAAGAGTAGATCTAGCATAATTAAGCGGAGTTGATCGCGCGCCTAGAGATAAGGTGACAAGATTTTGTCGGATTAGGGTGAAACCTAATATGGGAGTCCATAGATCAAGTTAATGTGATTCTAGGGGTTTTAATTAGAAAGTGATTTCAATTAATCAACCTAGGGTTAGATGTTAGTCGCCTCGAGAGAGGGATTAATATAACTTAGGGAATCTTACGGATCAAGTCAAGTGAATAAATCGCCTGGTTTAGAGTTAGATAACAAGTGAAGTCTAGATGGATTCTTCCTTGGGTGTCGTCTTAATCAATTGGTTTTTCCTCAAGTTATGTTCACAATTTCATTCTTCTTTGTCTTAGAATCTTTAGTTTAGTTGTTAGTTAATTTTAGATTAGATAAACAAATCCCTTAATTCTTAGGCTAAATAATAAAAAGAGAGTTAGTATTAGTACTTCTGGTTCCTTTGGGTTCGACATTCCGGTCTTGCCTTAACTATACTACTGTTCGATAGGTGCGCTTACCTTAAATCGTTGACATAGTTAGTTTCCAGGTTTGATCATTCTTTTTATAAATTTTAAGACTTTGACATCGTTGATAAACCGTAAAAGTAACATATTTTAAGCCCACATTTAGTATGATTTTGGATGATTTATCCCTTGATTTATGAAAAAAAGTTGTCTTAATTCTTTCTTTTCATGTCTTATACTCAGGAAAGCACCCGAGGATGAAAAGTATGAGAAACGGGCCTTAAACGGACCAAATTGGGCCAAAGAGGAAATTGGCACGGCCTAGACTTAAGCCCACACGGCCGTGCCACGTCAATCTACTAGAACACGGCCTGATCTTGACTCACACGGTCGTGCCTCATTAAAGAAGTCCGAGCACGGCCTGGCTATGATCCACACGGGCATGTGCCATGGATGTGTCCCTGTCATGGCAAAGAGCAAATTCATTCGGATTTGGATACTTAGGGGCAAATAATCACATTCCAAGAGCCTATATAAAGCCCCTAAGTGTTACTTGAAAGAGAGGGGTGAGCTAGGCCAAGGAGCCAAGCCAGAAAGGCTAGATTTGTGGGAAATCACTCAAAGAAAGCTAGTTGATCCATCTCAAGAAGCCGAAATTCTACTCAAGACGACGGATCTCTCCTTCAATTCCTTTAGGGAGTTTTAGGGATTTCTTATGTTTTGTTTTATCTTTTCTTCAGAGATGTTTTCTTTATTTGATATGAACTAAACCCTTCAAATACCTGAAGGGGATGAAACCTAAGATGAATCTTGTTATTGTTTTCTGAACTATATGATAAATATTTAACTTGTTCTTAATTATGTGTGCTTAATTCTTGTTTTGATATTTTGCGGATATTGATTCAAGTATGATGTGTTTAGGTGGTGGAGCAAAAGTCCCTGCCTATTCATAGATCTAGCATAATTACAGTGGAGTTGTTCGCGCGCCTAGAGATAGGGTGACGAAACTTTGCCGGATTAGGGTGAAACCTAATATGGGAATCCATAGATCGAGTTAATGCAATTCTAGGGGTTTTAATTAGAAAGAGATTTCAATTAATCAACCTAGGGTTAGTCGTTATTTGCTTCGAGAGAAGGTCTAATGTACATTAGGGAGTCCTACGGATCAAGTCAAGTGAATAAATTGTCTAGTTCAGTGTTAGATAACAAGTGAAGTCTAGGTGGATTCTTCCTGGGGGTATCGTCTTAATCAACTGAATTTTTCCTCGAGTTATTTTCCCACTTCATTCCTTTTTGTCTTTGCGTCTTTAGCTCAGTAGTAGTTAATTTAGATTAGAGAAACATTCACTTAATTCTTAGGCTAAATAATAGAAAGAGAGTTAGTATTAGTACTTTTGGTTCCTTTGGGTTCGACAATCCGGTCTTGACTAAACCATACTACTATTCGATAGGTGCACGTGCCTTAAAAATCGTTGTCAGAGTTAGTTTCTAGGTTAGATCATTCTTATTATAAATTTAAGACTCTGATTTCCAGCGATCAATCGCATAAAACAACGATCAAGTTTTTGGTGCCGTTGCCGGGGAACTGAAATATTAAGAACGCTTAATTTTTATTACTTTAGCCATATTTATTTCTATTTTTATAATTAAATTTTATTTTTATTTTTTTAAATTTTCTTTTGTTCCTTTCAGGTATCTCTAGTTTATGACTAGAAGGAATCCGACAGGACCCCTACTTTACAACAGTTATATTGAAGGTAGCAATCGAAGAAATCGTAGAGAAATAAGGCGAAGCTTAAACTACATAGAAGAAGAGCAAGAAGCCGAAATAAATACCACGGAAAAGATGGCTGAAAATAATCCGCCACCTCCAGAGATGGCCGAACATCATGTTCCACGAACTATGTATGATTATGCTAAACCTAGTTTAACAGGAGCTGAGTCTAATATTGTTAGGCCTACTATTGCTGCAAATAATTTTGAACTGAAACCTAACACTATACAGATGATACAACAGTTTGTTCAGTTTGATGGTTTGCAGGATGAGGATCCTAACACACACTTAGTGAATTTTCTAGAATTCTGCGATACCTTTAAGATAAATGGCATTTCTGATGATGCCATTCGTCTTCGGTTATTTCCATTTTCTCTGAGAAATAAAGCCAAACAGTGGTTGCATTCTCTTCCACGAGGGTCAATCACTACATGGGATCAAATGACCGAAAAATTTTTATTAAAATATTTTCCACCGGTCAAAACTACCAAATTAAGGAATGATATCTCTTCTTTTGTGCAGATAGATTCAGAGACACTTTATGATGCATGGGAGAGATACAAAGACTTGTTAAGGAGGTGTCCACACCATGGATTACCCTTGTGGCTACAGGTCCAAACTTTTTACAATGGTGTGAACCCCTCAACAAGGCAACTAATCGATTCAGCCGCCAGTGAAACCCTGAACAACAAAACTCCTAAAGCAGCCTATGAGTTTATAGAAGAGATGTCACTAAATTACTATCAGTGGCAAGTTACAAGAACAAGGCCAGCCAAAGCAGCCGGAGCTTTTAACCTCGATGCAGTAACCGTGCTATCAAACCAGGTAGAATTGCTACATAAAAAAATTGATGGTTTATATGGTTCTTCGCAGGCACATCCAGTTATGCAGTGCGACGCAAGTGAAGGAGTGGTGAATCCTGAGTACCCACCCTTCGGATATGGCATGGAGAACCACTATATGGGTAACTATTCTAGACCTCAAAATAATTTTTATAGTGACACTTATAATGCAAGTTGGAGGTACCATCCCAATTTCTCGTGGGATGATCAAAGTAGCCAAAGACCGGAACTTCCTCCAGATTTTCAACAACCACCTCACTAATAGGAAGAGCAGCCGAACCTTGAAGAAATGTTGACAAAATTCATGGCAGCCTCAGAAATAAGTTTCCAAAATACAGAAACACGTTTCTAAAATACAGAAACACGTTTCCAAAATATAGAAACAAAACTTGAGGCATTGACACAGGAGCTCAAGGATCAAATCGGGCAACTTGCTAAGCATATCTCTGAGAGACCATAGGGAAGACTACCGAGCAACATCGAGACTAACCCGAAGGAGCAAATTCAAGCCATAACAGCTCATGACAGTGAAAGGTTAGTGGAATCTGACCCAAGGCAATAGCCTGTGGTAAGTGAAGGTAAGGTTGAGGTAAGCCATGATTTACCAAACCCGGTAATTATAGACTACCAACCTCGTGTGCCATACCCCAATGCGATAAAGAAAGACCACACAGAGGAACAATTCAGTAAATTTCTTAAACCTCCAAAGAATTTTCTTAGTAACTTGTCGTTTCTTGAAGCTCTTTCATAGATGCTAGCTCCTAAACCTCGTATCGATAAAAAAGAAATTCATGAGGAACGAAGGCTTTGGATCGATGAACTAGACGAGTGGAAGACACACTTCAAAGAGAAACTAGAAACACACGAAGCAAAAATGAGGCGACTCCACGACAAACTTAATGATGGGACAACCCAGCTTAAAATAGGTGATCAGGTACTCAAAATCTTCCCATACGGAACAGTCGAGGTAACTAGTCCTAAGATCAGCACCTTTAAGGTAAACACTACTCGACTTAAACTTTATATCACTAACCGAATTGATCACATGAGAAAGGATTTCCACCTCCTCAAACCACCATGATTGTGCGAATAACAGGTAAGTCTAGCTCAAGACTTTAAACGAGCGCTTCTTGGGAGGCAACCCGAGCACTAACCTTACTAATTAGTTTAGTTTATTTCTTTTCACGTTTAGGATCAAGTTCTCCATACCCACACGGCCGTGGCTGTGGCCGTGTAGGTACCACATTAGGAATATGGGCATGGGCTGCATCTTTATTTAAACCCCCTTCTTCCTTTTCTTTTCTCGTTATCTTTCTACTTTCATTTTCCATTATTTACTTTTATTTTTATTTTTATTTTTATTTTATTATTTTATTCTTATTCTTCGTACCATTTAGATTTAGCTTAGGATACAATAAAATCATGCCGGCTGCTTCGAGGATTCAAATTAGAACGGTTCAAGGCGTTCCCCCACGTTCACCTCTGCCAATCCTATCCAGTTTCTTTTCAAATAACTCCATCCGAAATTCAGGAAGTTTCACTTCTCTCCCTATCTTATGATTTTATTATTATATTGCTATTATTTATCTTTGTACATTGAGGACAATGTACATCTTAAGTGTAGGGGGTTAACTATAGTATTAATTGAAAATCCCTGAATTATGCCTTGTTCTAAAGTAAGTTTCTCATATTATGATTAGAATGAAATCTCCCTGATTGATGATTTTTATTGATATGTTTTGGATTAAGTCATTGATAATTATGCATTGATGATTAAATTTGAAGGATACTAGGGAATCAAGCATGATAAGTCTATTTTTCAGAATTAAATTTATTTATTTTTAGGTTGTTGACCTGAATTTGAATATTACTTTGAAATTTGAAATTTACGAGGTTGAAATCAAACATCTATAATTTTTGTGAGATTTTGAGCCTTTTAAAGCATATATTCTTTCGTGCTCACTTTTTAATTATGAGTGTGTCAATATTGATTTGTTATTCTAGAAGTTGCATCGTTTATACATGTCGAGACCACACCTTTGATTTGATATATAGAGATGATAAAGGCACCTAGGTTTTAACCCACTCACTCCACTAAAAGCCCACCTTCATAATTAACCCCTAGTCAACCCCGTTGATCCTAACAACCCTTTTTATTAGCTCACTCACTAATATTAACCCAAAACCCTTTGTATTTGTTATCACCATTCCTTGACTCCCTTTTTGTCGAGGTTTGATTTTGAATAGTTGCCTAACTATGTTCTATATTTCAGTAGTAAAAATTCTTTCCTATTATGACTTGTTAATTAAAAAAATGAAGTATATTCATTATTAGTTCTATAACTAAGTGAGCTTACGTGTTTAAATTTCGAATCTTGAAGAAAAAGCTCGTATTATTAGTTCTCAATTGATGTAATTATTTAAGATTAGTTTATTTTTCTAGTTTGGTAAATTGTCAGGTCAATCTCGATTCTAACTTTCTAATTCAGCCTATATCCATACCCTTAACCTAAGCCCTGCTACAACCCTATAAAGACCTTTTGATTTGTGTATCATCTCATATTATAGTGGTGGAGATTTGATTTTCATGCAAGCCTATGGGATTAGCTTTTCATGTTTGACTTTTGAGTGCTTAATTCTAAACCTTAAACACTTCGAGTGATTTGAGTGGATCTTTAGTGAGGATGTCAACTCTTGTCGATTTCGAATCAGAGGTAATTATTTAGGTAAGGGGAAACACCTAACGTGTTCAGGCTATAAATGTATGACTTTGATTGTTTAAATCTCAAGGACTCTTTGAGATTAATTATCCATGTATGAATTATCTTTGAATTATGATAAAACATTATTGATGAATATTATGAATCAAGGAAGTTCGTTTTAATTGTGAGTTGAGAATTTTTCTTGAGGACAAGCAAAAGCTTAAGTGCGGGGGTATTTGATAAACCGTAAAAGTAACATATTTTAGGCCCACATTTAGCATGCTTTTGGATGATTTAAGCCCTGAATTGTGTAATTTGGTGCTCTTAATCCTTTGTTTTCATGTTGTATACTCAGGAGAGCACCCAATGACGAAAAGAACGGAAAACGGGCCCAAAACAGAGTAAACGAGCCATATCACGAAATCGACATGGCCTAGGCCCAAGACCACACGGCTGTGCCTCATTCAACAGACTCGAACACGGCTTGGCCACGACTTACACGGGCGTGTGCCATAGGCGTGTCCCTGCCGCGGCCAAGAGGAGTTTTCCTCGGATTTGGATACTTGGAGGTAAAGAAACACATTCCAAAGCCTATTCAAACACCCTAGTAGGAATTCTACTTAGATTAGGATACTTATGGACCAAGTAAGGCTTCTCAAAGCCTATATAAACACCTTAAGGGGCAACTTAAGCGAGGAGTTCGGCAGAAGCCTTCTGCCAGGGCTTTTGTCGGTGGAACCCAAGGCTTTAGTCAGGGGGCGTCCAGCTAGGCCAAAGAGGGCAGATTTGTGGGGATTTACTCAAAGAGAGCCAGTTGATCCATCTCAAGAAGCCAGAAACATACTCAAGACGGAGGATCTCTCCTTCAATTCCTTCAAGGGGTTTTAGGGATTTCTTATGTTTTGTTTTATCTTTTCTTTTGAGATGTTTTCTTTTATTGTTATGAACTAAATCCCCAGATACTTGAGGGGGATGAAACCTAAGATGAATCTTGTTATCGTTTGCTAAACTATATGAGAAATATTTGACTTGTTCTTAATTATGTTTCTTAATTCTTGTATTGATATTTCCGGGAAATTGATTCAAGTGTGATGTGCTTAGGTGGAGGAGCAAAAGTCCTTGCTTAAGAGTAGATCTAGCATAATTAAACGGAGTTGATCGCGTGCCTAGAGATAGGGTGACAAGATTTTGCCGGATTAGGGTGAAACCTGATATAGGAGTCCATAGATCGAGTTAATGCGATTCTAGGGGTTTTATTTATAAAAAGATTTTAATTAATCAACCTAGGGTTAGATGTTAGTCGCCTCGAGAGAGGGATTAATATAACTTAGGGAATCTTACGGATCAAGTCAAGTGAATAAATTGTCTGGTTCAGAGTTAGATAACAAGTGAAAGTCTAGGTGGATTCTTCCTTGGGTGTCATCTTAATCAATTGGTTTTTCGTCAAGTAATGTTCACAATTCCATTCTTCTTTGTCTTAGAATCTTTAGTTTAGTTGTTAGTTAATTTTAGATTAGATAAACAAATCCCTTAATTCTTAGGCTAAATAATAAAAAGAGAGTTAGTATTAGTACTTTTGGTTCCTTTGGGTTCGACATTCCGGTCTTGCCTTAACTATACTACTGTTTGATAGGTGTGCTTGCCTTAAATCGTTGTCATAGTTAGTTTCCACGTTCAATCTTTTTATAAATTTTAAGACTTTGACATCGCATAAAACAATGATCAATAGTATATTCTGAAACTACTATAGGTAGTATACTGGACTGAAAACACTTTAGTTAGTGTATACTGAAAACTGTAGTGAAACAATGATATAAGAAAACAAACTCTGAATTACCGATAATGTTTTACATAAAACATCTGTTAATAAATATTAAACTGTAACTGTTTCATAAAATTTCTAAATACAGATAATTTGATTAGATATGAGCAAACGAGGTATCCACGGAGGAGGTACTAGAGGCCGTGGTAGAGGCAGTAAAAGGGCTCGAGCTGGGTCCTCATCTTCTGTCAACCTGCCTAACTTGGGTGCTAGTGAGACACCGGTTTCACTTTCGACTGAGACTGGGTCTCAAGTTTCATGGCTGGGGACGACGCACTATCCCAATCTATGCTCAGGATTTTGGAGAGGGCCGCTGGGCCCAATACTGGATCTGAGGGCTGAGGGTTGCTTACGGAACAACTCCGGTCCAATGGGGCTAAGCTATTTAGGGGGTATTACAAAAGTTTCCCCTAATATGGCCGAGTACTGGATTGAGGCCACGGAGAGGATCATGGATGATCTATATTGCACCCCAAAGCAGAAATTAAAGGGTGCAGTCTCGCTGCTGCGTGATAAGGCATATCAATGGTGGCTTACTGAAACACCCCAAACCCGACCCACGAGCCTCGACCAAATTTGGTATGTTCCTTAAGAAAAACTGGTTCGAATTCGTTGATTCTTTGAAAATCTTTAAGTGATTTTGGAAAATCGTTTTGGGTTGGGCTCAAGCTGGAAACCCGTTTATTTTTGACATATGAGTTTTTATAAAAATCTCGTTGTTAAGTTTCAAAACTTTAAGTTAAAAGACATGCCGAATTTGTTTTAAGTTTCATTATAAATCATTTATTCTTAGGTGTCAAAACGTTTCGGGGTTTATTTTTAAATAAAACATTTGATCTTTAATTTGATAAATTTCGTAACATATGGAAAGAAATAAAATGCATGCATAAACAGTTCATCACTAAGGCCTTATTACATCAAAACAATCCCAAAATAAATTTAAAGTACTTAAAATAAAAATAAAGTGTCTAAATCATTAAATTCCTTGCTGAGCATGGCCACCTTTAAGCTCCTGCCGACCCGGTCCATTACTGATCATCACCTGAAAAATATTCCCACAACGGGGTGAGTCAAACAGACTCAATGTGTACACAAACACTAAGTCTTAACAAATTCAGGCATTTCAAATCATACATGTACATATAGCATTTAAACAATATGATGCAACCCGAACCCAAGCCTAGATGCCATCCGCTACACATCACCCGTACCAACCTACACACCGTGGGGACTACTAAGTCAACCCTCCATCCGCTACACACCATCGAAGGCAGTCACTGCAGTCGACGTGCTCATCGCCCTTATAAAATTCGTTGCATAGCCACCAGATACATATTTTGTGTCATGAGACACCTTATTCAGATATCATGGTCTTAAGTCACCACATTCACTTATCGTGGTCTTAGGTCACCACATTCACTTATCGTGGTCTTAGGTCACCACATTCACTTCCCCTTTTACAATAACCCACATGCCCATGTCATACAAAACATGCATTATCATGCCAAATTCTTTATTCACATTCTTATAGGTTCATATGTGTGTCATAACAGATCATATCGTAGTCCTAGTAGGAGTAGGAAAACGTACCTGAGTACTTTTTACCATAGCATGGTACTTTAGCCATATTCACATTCTTATAAACATGCTCATGTTAAATATTGCCATAAATCGTATTAAAAGATATTGTGGGGTACACACCTGGTATTAATGCTTTCCGGAAACCCGAAAACCCGATCTAACACTTTAGATCCTTAACTCCTACATTCGGCCAATACTAGAGATTTAATGAAGACCCATTCGGCCACAGATCCAAATCCCAGTAGGATTATTGAAATCAAATTCTTACCTTGGTGCCGATTTCACTGTTAACCAAATCTCGAAACTTTGCTATATCCCTTCTTGCATTCGGCCAAGCATTAGATCACTTTAACAAATTAGTTTCGGCTTTTCAAACAAGTAACAATATACCTAAATACCAAAATTGGCCTTGGCTGAATGTGTAAGTACACTTACCTTACAATTCTTAAATCCCGAAAATTGTCACTTCTTTGCAGTACTGTCGAAATCGCTATAGAATGCATGTTAGATCAATTTCTAACATTAAATCACTAAATGGCCCTTGGCCGAACATTACATGTTGCTTACCTTGAATGTTGAAATCCCGGAGAACTCCTCCTTCTATAGTCGACACTACCAAATCCCGGAAGATCCTTCATAGATTCGGCCATAGAACACTATTGGGTTAAGATTCAAACTTTCGGCTAAAAGAAGAGGGATTGGGAATAATATGACAACAATCTAATCCTTACCCTTAGTGTTGTAGTCGACAACCTCCCTTGCTTGAAGCCCTAAAGAAATCGGCTAGGAAGACTGAATAGTTGTCAAAGATCTTAGCTTTTGGACTTGATGGAGTAATCGGCTAGGGGTTGTCTTTGGGGTTTTGGCTTTTGATGAATTGAAACAAAGAAGAAGAAGAATAGAGATGAAGGATTCGGCAATGGTGAGTCTTTGAGAGGGAGCTTGCGGTTTTGTCAACAAAAGAAAATAGAGAAGATGACAAGAGAATTTCGGCGAAGACTTTCAAAAGAAAAGAAAAAGAAACAAATGGCCTTTCTTCATTCTTTTGGTCGAAAATACTACACTTAGTTCCCCCTATTCGGCCAACTCTCCCTTATTTTGAAAAAGTTTATCTCTTAATTATCACTTTATTCAATAATAGAATCAATCCCTCAATTATCTCTTATCTCTTAATAAAAAAATACCAATAATTATCCATCATTTATCCATCTATTTGCCGAATTTTAACAAAATAAAACACCTCCATTTAGTGCCTTAATGCCGTCCACTTCTCACTCTTAATGCCGAAAAATAAAAGCTCCTTTTGTTTACCTTGTGGCTCGAACCTAGGCCTATTTGCATAGCTTGTGGCGTCACTTACTTGGGCCTTAAGTGGCGCCTTGCTACCACTTTAACCAGCCCATGTTTGTGTCATAAATCCCCTATATTTTCTCTTAAGGCCCCTCTGCTTCGGTTTCCTCTTTTAAACTCTAAAACTTACCATTTCTTAAGGCACTTCCTTACATTTCCAAGGTTCCCAAAAATTCACATAACACATTCATAACACATAAAACATGCTATTTCATATAATTAAGCAAAAATGCACATGCCCATTTTCAGGATATTACAGTTCTACCCCCCTTAAAAATAATTTCGTCCTCGAAATTACCTGGCTGAAATAAGTGAGGGTATTGCTGTCGCATTGCTTCTTCTGGTTCCCACGACGCTTCTTCCGATCCATGGTTTCTCTATAACACTTTGACTAGAGGAACTGACTTCCTCCGTAAGACCTTCACATCTCGTTCCAAGATCTGAATCGGCTCTTCCTTGTAGGATAAATCTGGCCTTAGCTCCACCTCTTCAACTGGAACTATGTGAGATGGATCCGATTCATAACGACGTAGCATGGATACATGGAATACGTCATGCATCTGCTGCAACTCCGGTAGCAACTCTAGCTGGTATGCCACTGGTCCAACCCGCTTCAAAACCCGATAAGGTACTATAAACCTTGGACTTAACTTGCCTTTGCGTCCAAATCTCATCACCTTCTTCCAAGGCGAAACTTTGAGAAATACTTGATCTTCCACATCAAATTCTATCTCTTTTCGTTTGAGGTCTGCGTAGGATTTCTGTCTATCAGACGCTTCCTTCAACCGAGCTCGAATTATCTCAACCTTCTCTTCAGATTCTACCACTAACTCTGGACCCAAAACTCGACGTTCCCCTAATTCTGTCCACCATGTAGGAGTTCGACGCCTTCGTCCATACAACGCTTCATACGGTGCCATCCGAATACTGACCTGATAGCTATTATTGTAAGCAAATTCCGCTAGAGGCAAATATTCCTCCCAACTTCCTCTGAAATCCATCACACAGCCCCTCAACATATCCTCTAACACTTGGATTACTCGTTCAGACTGCCCGTCAGATTGTGCATGAAAAGCCGTAGTAAAATCCAACTTGGTGCTTAAAGCCTGATGCAGCGCCTTCCAGAATCGAGAAGTAAACCTTGGGTCCCTATCTGAGATGATCGACACCGGCACACCATGCAACCTTACAATTTCTACCACATACAATATCGCCAACTTCTGTAAAGAATAATCAACTCTTACTGGAATGAAATGCGCGGACTTAGTCAACCGGTCCACTATCACCCATACCGAGTCCTTCTTAGTAGGCGTAAGGGGAAGCCCACTAACGAAGTCCATGGTAATTCTCCCCCACTTCCATTGTGGAATCTTGATTAGCTGAAGCAATCCTGACGGAACTTGGTGTTCAGCCTTAACTTGCTAACACGTCAAACACTTGCCAACAAATTCTGTAACTTCTCTCTTAAGTCCAGGCCACCAAAACTGTTCCCTTAAATCTCTATACAACTTACTACCTCCAGGATGCATAGCATAAGGGCTACTATGCAATTCCTGAAGAATTCTCTGTCTTAACTCCTCATTCTTTGGCATGCAGACCTTACCCTTGAAACACAACACTCCCTCGTCATTAATACCATAATCTTCCAACTCTTCATTCTATACTTGCTGTAGCTTAGCACTTAACTCATCATCAACCAACTGTCCCTCTTTAACTTCATTCAACCACGTCGGCTTAATCTGCAGCTCTGCCAGCAGACTTCCATCATCATACAAGCTTAGATGTGCGAACATTGCCCTCAGATCCGACACAACCTTCTAACTTAGGGCATCAGCCACTACATTTGCCTTGCCCGGATGATACTCTATCGAACAATCGTAGACCTTCAGTAATTCAACCCACCTTCGCTGTCTTAGGTTCAACTCCTTCTGTGTCAACAGATACTTAAGACTCTTGTGGTCTGTGTAGATCACTGACTTTTCTCCGTAAAGGTAGTGCCTCCACACTTTTAGAGCAAAGACTACTGCCGCTAATTCCAAATCATGAGTTGGGTAGTTAACCTCATGTGGCCTCAATTGCCGAGACGCATACGCGACTACTTTCCCATCTTGCATCAATACGTATCCCAATCCTGTATGAGAAGCATCACAATACACCACGAAATCCCTTCCTGCCTCTGGCTAAATCAATACCGGAGCTTCAGTCAAGACCCTCTTAAGCTTCTCAAAACTCTCCTGTTGCTTATCTCCCCATACGAAAGGTACTTCCTTCCTCAATAACTTTGTCAAAGGCGCGACTATTGATGAAAACCCTTCTACGAACCTTCTGTAGTAGCCTGCCAATCCCAAGAAACTACGAATTTCAGCCACAAACCTAGGTGGTTTCCAATCTAACACCGCCTCAATCTTCCTAGGGTCCACCCTTATTCCTTCTGCAGACACCACATGTCCTAAGAACGCAACCTCCTTAAGCCAAAATTCACACTTACTGAATTTGGCATAAAGCTTCTTCTCCCTCAACACTTGCAGCACAACCCGGAGATGCTCATCATGTTCTTCCTCAGACTTAGAATATACAAGGATGTCGTCGATGAACACAACGACGAACCTATCCAAATATGGTTGAAAAACCCGGTTCATCATATCCATGAACGCAGCTGGGGCGTTCGTCAATCCAAACGGCATTACAATGAACTCAAAATGCCCATACCTTGTCCGAAAAGCCGTCTTATGGATATCCACTTCTTTCACCTTAAGCTGATGATATCCAGACCTTAGATCGATCTTGGAGAATACCGCTGCCCCTTTAAGCTGATCGAACAAGTCGTTAATCCTTGGCAAAGGGTACTTGTTCTTGATGGTAAGCTTATTCAATTGACGATAGTCTATGCACATACGCATAGTTCCGTCCTTCTTCTTCACGGATAAGACCGGTGCTCCCCATGGAGACACACTGGGTCGAATAAACCCATGATCAAGCAACTCTTGGATCTGAGCCTTGAGCTCAACCAACTCCTTTGGCGTCATTCTATATGGAGCAATTGACACAGGAGCTGTACCAGGTAGCAAGTCAATTCCAAACTCCACCTCCCTATCCGGGGGTATTCCAAGTAATTCCTCTGGGAACACATCTTCAAAATCCCTTACAGTTCTAACGCCATTGACACCTTCTTTCTTTCCATCTAACGCATTTACGAAGGCTAAGAACGCCTTGCACCCTTTTCGAACCATCTTTTTAGCCTTTAGTGCCGAAACTACATTAGACAAGTAGTTTCTTCTTTCTCCTATCATAATGACCACCTCATCCTCCGTGGTCCTTAATTCCATTCGCTTAGCTGCACAGTCTAACACAGCCTGATGTTCCACTAGCCAGTCCATACCAAGTATGAGATCGAATTCTCCGAAGGGAAGTTCTATCAAGTCGGCAGAAAATACTAAGCCTTGAATTTCTAAAGGTACACTCCGCAAGATCTTATTCACCACTATAGTTTGACCTAGTGAGCTTACTACAGTCATCTCCCTATCAGAAAGTTCAGAGGCTATGTCTAGAGTTTCCACTACTCTACATGCAACATATGAATGGGTTGAGCCCACATCTATCAAAGCAAAGTAAGGCTTGCCATAAACAAGGAACGTACCGGTTATGACGTCCGGCGCGTCTCCATCCTCCCTACGGCGAACTGCATAAACCAAGCCCGGTTGCCTTGCCTCAGTATTATTATTAGCACCTCTGCCAGGTGTTCCACGTCCTCTACCAGTGCCATTACCTCGGCCATTCGGACCACGACCTTGCTGAGGCTGCTGTCCACCTCTACCAGCTTGATTAACATTCTGAGCTACTGGTCGATTTCCATCTGGCCTCATACGGCAGTCCTTAATCATATAGTCCTTTGACCCACACTTAAAACATCCTCCTGTCTTCTTCCAACACTCTCCTAAGTGTTTCTTCCCACACTGATCACAAGTACGTTATTGTCCTCCAGTACCAGCTTGCTGACCTCGCGACCCATCAACTCTAGGCCTTTTCTGAACATTCCCAGATGATCCTGACGGCCCAAATCCTTTTTTCTGCTTATTTCGATCAGAGTGCTGCCTTACAGAGTCCTTAATTCCTTCCGCAATCTTAGCTTTCTCTACCAATGCAGCAAACTCCCGCTCTTGATGTGGGGCGACTAACAACCTCAGGTCATCTCTTAGTCCGTCCTCAAACCGGACACATCGCTCATGTTTCGTAGCCACTACTCCTCGAGCATACCGGCTCAACCTCAGAAACTCAGCTTCGTACTCAGCTACGGACTTGTTCCCTTGAACCAGCCCCAGAAAAGCCTTCCTCTGCACATCAGTATACCGTGTGCCAACATATTTCTTTTGATATGCGATCTTAACATACTCCCAGGTCAGATCTTCAGCTGTGGCACCATCCCGAATTGTGAGCCGCCATTGATACACTTCATCGCGTAGCAGTGCCACCATTCCTTTCAATTTCTCCTCAGGGGTCAGATCGAGCTCATCCATAATCCGTTCGGTTGCTTCCAACCAATATTCAGCCATACTGGGTGCTACACCACATACTCCACGAAACATTTCAGCCCTATTGGCTCGAAGTCGCTCGGGTACCGATTTCTGAGCTCCCATATTCCCACCTGCTCCAGCCACCATTTCAAGAACTCGCAGCACAGCCTGCGACACATCATCGTCCCCCGTCTGATCTTGCCGTTCAACACCAATAGCTGGGGGTGGTGGTGGCGGTCGTACCTCATTGTCAGACCCTTGACCCGACCTAACGGGTTCCAACACAGTCATTCTTCCTCTACCGCATCCACGACGACCGCGTCCTCTAGAACTCATATCTAACGTCATGCTTTAATCTGATTTAAGAAAATCTTATGAATTAGTCCTTGTTCCACTGGTTATTCGTGAAGAATTTTATGAAGAGAGCTTATTAGGGATTCTTTCGAGCAATCAAAGTTTCAAGTTCTCTATCCTAATTCATAGAAAAGCACATCCATTCCATAGCATCTCCCATGCACATCCACTCTTCGGACATTTCTGTCCGTTCCTATCCTAGGGGTATTTTCGTCATTTGTCCTACAGGGGTATTTTGGTAAATAATCGGGGTCAATTTGAAAATTACAAAAGTTATTTCAAAATTTTCCAAACTCATGGGTATTTTGGAAGAAAGATTTTCCAAATCAAAGGTATGGTCAAAATTTCAGAAAACATGGTCATTTTGGTAAACCAGGGGTAATTTCGTAAATTTTCCAAATCAGGGTATTTTGGACTTTCACAAAATAGGGTTTTGGAATACTTTTACAGAGTAAGAAAATTTTATTGAAATCGAGGGTGATATGGAAATTTTTAAAACCAAGGGCATTTTTGTAATTTTACCTACTAGGGGTATTTTAGTAATTTTGTAAATCAAGAATATTTTAGAAAATTTTATAGAAACGTGTTTGCAAATCAAAAGGGTAACTTAAGAGTTTTAAAACTAGGGTTTTTATGAAAATACGGCTAGTTCCCTTTCGGGTTTTAGTTAGGGGTTTAGCCCATGAATAAGTCCTCTTGGTTAGGGTGAACCGAAGCTACGCACCAGGTAGGATTCGAGTGGAGAGGAGGTGAGTTACGCGGACTGCTTAAATACCAAGCTCCCACCGAATACCAATCCTAGACATGCGCACAATGGTTGCCACACCCTAACTCGGCGACTTAGACATAGGTTTGTTTAATTAGGCATTTAAAATCTTATGTAACTATTGGGGTAAACTAGTCTTAGAGTTCAAGTACCTATCAGACTATTCTACGTTCCATTCCATTTCTACCCTTCTACACAGCGTAATATAAATCACACAAGGGATAGGGGTACTTACCTGGTGGACTTCGGTCGGAGACTTAGGTGCCATGCCAGAAAAACCTGCAAAAAATTCTTTTGAGCTTAACTTTTGAAAACATTTTGGGCCTTAAACCCAAGGCTGAGAGTTTAAAACCTGGCTCTGATACCAAACTGAAACACCCCAAACCCGGCCCACGAGCCTCGACCAGATTTGGTATGTTCCTTAAGAAAATCTGGTTCGAATTCGTTGATTCTTTGAAAATCTTTAAGTGATTTTGGAAAATCGTTTTGGGTTGGGCTCAAGCTGGAAACCCGTTTATTTTTGACATATGAGTTTTTATAAAAATCTCGTTGTTAAGTTTCAAAACTTTAAGTTAAAAGACATGCCGAATTTGTTTTAAGTTTCATTATAAATCATTTATTCTTAGGTGTCAAAACGTTTCGGGGTTTATTTTTAAATAAAACATTTGATCTTTAATTTGATAAATTTCGTAACATATGGAAAGAAATAAAATGCATGCATAAACAGTTCATCACTAAGGCCTTATTACATCAAAACAATCCCAAAATAAATTTAAAGTACTTAAAATAAAAATAAAGTGCCTAAATCATTAAATTCCTTGCTGAGCATGGCCACCTTTAAGCTCCTGCCGACCCGATCCATTACTGATCATCACCTGAAAAATATTCCCACAACAGGGTGAGTCAAACAGACTCAATGTGTACACAAACACTAAGTCTTAACAAATTCAGGCATTTCAAATCATACATGTACATATAGCATTTAAACAATATGATGCAACCCGAACCCAAGCCTAGATGCCATCCGCTACACATCACCCGTACCAACCTGCACACCGTGGGGATTACTAAGTCAACCCTCCATCTTCTACACACCATCGAAGGCAGTCGCTGCAGTCGACGTGCTCATCGCCCTTATAAAATTCGTGGCATAGCCACCAGATACATATTTTGTGTCATGAGACACCATATTCAGATATCGTGGTCTTAAGTCACCACATTCACTTATCGTGGTCTTAGGTCACCACATTCACTTATCGTGGTCTTAGGTCACCACATTCACTTCCCCTTTTACAATAACCCACATGCCCATGTCATACAAAACATGCATTATCATGCCAAATTCTTTATTCACATTCTTATAGGTTCATATGTGTGTCATAACAGATCATATCGTAGTCCTAGTAGGAGTAGGAAAACGTACCTGAGTACTTTGTACCATAGCATGGTACTTTATCCATATTCACATTCTTATAAACATGCTCATGTTAAATATTGCCATAAATCGTATTAAAAGATAGTGTGGGGTACACACCTGGTATTAATGCTTTCCTGAAACCCGAAAACCCGATCTAACACTTTAGATCCTTAACTCCTACATTCGGCCAATACTAGAGATTTAATGAAGACCCATTCGACCACAGATCCAAATCCCAGTAGGATTATTGAAATCAAATTCTTACCTTGGTGCCGATTTCATTGTTAACCAAATCTCAAAACTTTGCTATATCCCTTGTTGCATTCAGCCAGGCATTAGATCACTTTAACAAATTAGTTTTGGCTTTTCAAACAAGTAACAATATACCTAAATACCAAAATTGGCCTTGGCCGAATGTGTAAGTACACTTACCTTACGATTCTTAAATCCCGAAAACTGTCACTTCTTTGCAGTACTATCGAAATCCCTATAGAATGCATGTTAGATCAATTTCTAACATTAAATCACTAAATGGCCCTTGGCCGAACATTACATGTGGCTTACCTTGAATGTTGAAATCCCGAAGAACTCCTCCTTCTATAGTCGACACTACCAAATCCCAAAAGATCCTTCATAGATTCGGCCATAGAACATTATTAGGTTAAGATTCAAACTTTCGGCTAAAAGAAGAGGGAATGGGAATAATATGACAATAATCTAATCCTTACCCTTAGTGTTGTAGTCGACAACCTCCCTTGCTTGAAGCCCCAAAGAAATCGGCTAGGAAGACTGAATAGTTGTCAAAGATCTTGGCTTTTGGACTTGATGGAGTAATCGGCTAGGGGTTGTCTTTGGGGTTTTGACTTTTGATGAATTGAAACAAAGAAGAAGAAGAATAGAGATGGAGGATTCGGCAATGGTGAGTCTTTGAGAGGGAGCTTGCGGTTTTGTCAACAAAAGAAAATAGAGAAGATGACAAGAGAATTTCGGCAGAGACTTTCAAAAGAAAAGAAAAAGAAACAAATGGCCTTTCTTCATTCTTTTGGCTGAAAATACTACACTTAGTTCCCCCTATTCTGCCAACTCTCCCTTATTTTGATAAAGTGTATCTCTTATTTATCACTTTATTCAATAATAGAATTAATCCCTCAATTATCTCTTATCTCTTAATAAAAAAATACCAATAATTATCCATCATTTATCCATCTATTTACCGAATTTTAACAAAATAAAACACCTCCCTTTAGTGCCTTAATGCCGTCCACTTCTCCCTCTTAATGCCGAAAAATAAAAGCTCCTTTTGTTTACCTTGTGGCTCGAACCTAGGCCTATTTACATAGCTTGTGGCGTCACTTACCTGGGCCTTAAGTGGCGCCTTGCTACCACTTTAACCAGCCCATGTTTGTGTCATAAATCCCCTATATTTTCTCTTAAGGCCCCTCTGCTTCGGTTTCCTCTTTTAAACTCTAAAACTTACCATTTCCTAAGGCACTTCCTTACATTTCCAAGGTTCCCAAAAACTCACATAACACATTCGTAACACATAAAACATGCTATTTCATATAATGAAGCAAACATGCACATGCCCATTTTCAGGATATTACACTTACTGTTAAGGAGGGCACTCAGCCCGAGCGGTTGACCTGGGAGTTCTTTAAGACCGCCTTCAGGGAAAATATGTGAGAGACAGTTACGTGTATGCCCGTAGGAGGGAGTTTCTAAATTTAACTCAGGGCGATTGATAGTGGCCGAGTATGAGGCCGAGTTTCTGAGACTGAGCCGCTATGCGCGAGGTATGGTGGGGTCTTAGTACGAGTGATGTGTCTGTTTTGAGGATGGCTTCAGAGATAACATGCGGGTTTCGATAGCTCCGCAGAGGAAGCTGGATTTTTCTGCCCTGGTTGAGAAGGCAAAGATCACCGAGGAGGTTAAGCGCGCTGAGCACCAAAACCGAGATAGAGAGAGGTAGGAATAAGAGGGATTCAGAGCCCTCGAGTGTGGTGTAGAGGCTTAGCAAAAAGGCCAGAATTGATGGGCCAGATAAAGTTGGGCCCTTTGTTGCTGCTACTAGACTGCAACCATGTGCTGATTGTGGTAGACGCTATCAGGGCTAGTGTTGGAAAAGGACTGGGGCATGCTTGAGATGTGGGTCATTGGAACATCGCATTAGAGAGTGTCCGCTGAGGGCTGATTAGAGGCAAGCTCTGGGTATTGGTACTGTACAGCTACCAAGGGTAGTTCAGCAGCCATCGAGAGGCTATGGTCAGGCCAAAGGTGGTAATGGTATGGGCCGTGGGCAGAAAACACCGGGGGCAGAGGTGCCAAACAGACTGAGGTGAGGCAGCCGGATCTAGTTTATGCTGCTCGCCGCTGAAAGGTTAGAGATGCTCAGGACGTCATCATGGGTACGTGTCTTATTTTTTATTACCATATACCGCATTGATAGATATAGGATTCACTCACTCCTATATAGGCTGTACTGTGTTTGGAAAGTTGGGGATCTTGGTTGAGAGCACTACGAGTGAGGTTACTGTAATGAGTTTGTTGGGGCAATCTATAAGGGTTAACAAGTTGTTTAGAGACGTTCCTTTAGAGGTTCAAGGTGAAATCTTTCTGGCTAATCTGATGGAGCTTCCTTTTGGGGAGTTCGATTTAATTCTGGGGATAGACTAGTTGGTCAAGCATCGTGTTAGCTTGGACTGCGTGACTAAGAAGGTCGTATTGAGGACTGAAGAGGATGATGAGGTAGTCATAATTGTAGAGTGCCAGAATCATTTAACTAATGTGATTTCTGCACTGGTGGTGAAAAAGTTGGTTTGTAAGGGATGTGAGGCATTCTTGGCTTACGTAAGTGTCTCAGATTCTGGAGATTCCTCTGTTAAGGACATCAGAATGGTAAAGGATTTTTCGGGCATCTTTCCTGATGAGCTATATGGTTTACCTCTAGATCGTGAAGTGGAGTTTGGTATTGATTTCCTACCTGGTATAGCTCCGGTGTCCATTGCTCCCTATCGAATGGCACCGAAGGAACTTGTAGAGCTAAAGGATTAGATTCCAGAGTTATTGGATCGTGGGTTCATCCGCCCTAGTGTGTCTCTGTGTGGAGCACCGGTACCATTTGTGAAGAAGAAAGATCGATCCATGTGGATGTGTATCGACTACCGGCAACTGAACAAGTTGACCATTAAGAATAAGTACCCCCTACCGAGGATAGATGATCTGTTTGACCAGTTTCGAGGGGTATTTTTGTTTTCTAAGATTGACCTCTGATCTGGGTATCATTAATTGAGGGCCAAGGGCTAAGGAGGCTGGCATACATAAGACGATGTTTAGGACTCATTATGGTCACTACGAGTTCTTAGTAATGCCATTTGGACTGACTGCACCGATAGCTTTCATGGATTTGATGAACCGAGTATTTCAGCCTTATCTGGATCAGTTTGTGGTGGTGTTCATCGATGATATACTGGTTTACTCGAGGACTGAGGATGATCATGACGAGCACCTTAGGGTTGTTCTACAGACTTTGAGGGAGAAGCAACTCTATGCTAAGTTTAGCAAGTGCGAGTTTTGGCTACGTGAGGTGACATTTCTAGGTTATGTGGTTTCTGCTGAGGGGATTCGAGTTGATCCTTGAAAGATTGAGGCTGTGCTGGAGTGGGAGCAGCCTAGGAACGTGTTTGAGATTCGCAGTTTTCTGGGACTGGCGGGTTATTATCGACAATTTGTAGAGGGCTTCTCTTTGATTGCAGTACCCTTGACTAAGCTGCTACGTAAGCAGCAAGAAAGCTTTGAGAAGCTCAAGACTATACTGACTGAGACCCCTGTTTTGATACAGCTAGAGTCTGGAAAGGAGTTCACCGTTTATAATGATGTGTCACACGTCGGTTTGGGATGTGTGTTGGTGCAGGATGGTAAGGTGGTTGCATATGCATCTCGTCAACTTAAGACTAATAAGGCGAATTATCCAACGTATGACTTGGAGTTGGCCGCGGTAGTTTTCACACTAAAACTCTAGAGGCATTATTTGTATGGTGAGAAGTGTATTATCTACACTGATCACAAGAGCCTCAAGTATCTCCTTACTTAGAAGGAGCTAAATCTTAAGTAGCGCAGATGGATTGAGCTGCTCAAGGACTATGACTGCACCATTGAGTACCACCCTGGCAAGGCCAATGTGGTGGCTGATGCACTGAGCCAAAGAGCTATGACAGATTTAAGGGCGTCGCTTCAGTTTATTCGATGATGGTAGTCTGTTGGCTGAGCTTCAGGTTAAACCGACATGGATTGAGCAGATTAAGGGTAAGCAGCTAGAGGACGAGTCTTTGAGTCTTTGGTTCTGGCAGGTGAGAGTGGTAACACTATAGATTTTAGACTGAATAGTGATGGGCTACTCTGTTTCCGTATGAGAATCTATATGCCAAATAATACTGATTTGAGGCGGTCTATACTGAGAGAGGCGCATAGTAGCCATTATGCTATGCATATTGGCAGAAATAAGATGTATCAAGACCTCCGTGCGTTATATTGGTGACCAGGATTGAAAGGAAAGGTTACTGATTTTGTGGCTAGATGTCTGACTTGCCAGCAGGTTAAGGCTGAACATCAGTTACCTTTGGATTTGCTGCAACTGATTAAGATTCCTCTATGGAAGTGGGAGTGTGTAACCATGGATTTTGTTAGTGGGTTGCCTCTAACACCCATTAAGAAGGATTCAGTATGGGTCATCGTGGATCGATTTACGAAGTCTGCTCACTTTATACTGGTTCATACTGATTATTCTTTGCAGAAGTTGGTGAAGCTTTATATTTCTGAGATAGTGGGTACCGGTTTTGATCATCTCTGATAGGGATCCTCATTTCACGTCTTGGTTTTGGAGAAAGTTGCATGAGGCTCTGTGTTTGAGGTTGGACTTCAGTACTGCGATCCATCCTCAGACCAATGGTCAGTCTGATAGGGTGATTCAGATACTGGAGGACATGTTGAGGAGCTGTGTTATTGATTTCTGAGGTAGTTGGGAGGATTATCTGCCGTTAGCGGAGTTTGCCTATAATAATAGTTACCAGTCCATCATCCAAATGGCATCTTACAAGGCACTATATGGTCGTAAATGTCGTACTCCCTTATGTTGGACTAAGTTGGGCCAGCGACGTGTTCTGGGTCTTGAATTGGTTTTCGAGATAGAGGATAAGGTTAGATTGATTCGAGATTGTTTGAAAGTGACTTCTGACGGGCAGAAGTCTTATGCAAACCTGAAGAGATGCGATATTGAGTATTCTGTGGGAGACTCCGTATTTCTCAAGGTCTTACCATGGAAGAAGGTTTTATTGGACCTAGATTTATTAGACCTTACCGTATTCTAAAACGAGTGGGATAGGTTGCTTATCAGTTGGAGCTACCTCTAGAGTTGGATCGTATTCATGACGTGTTTCATGTCTCTATGTTGAGGCGCTACCGCTCTGATCCTACTCATATTGTCCCTGTTGAGGAGATTGAGGTTAGGCCAGCTTGACCTTTGAGGAGGAGCATATCCAGATTCTAGATCGTGACGTAAAGGTTCTAAGGAGGAAGTCTATCCCTTTGGTGAAGGTTTTATGGTGTAATCATAGCACTGATGAGGCCACGTGGGACCCTAACGATGAAATGCATTAGCAGTATCCTCATCTATTCTGATCAGGTAAATTTCGAGGACGAAATTTTCTTTTAGGGGGTAGTATTGTAACGCTGATAAATCATAAAAGTAACATATTTTAATCCCACATTTAGTATGCTTTTGGATGATTTAAGCCTCGATTCATATAAAAAGGTGCTCTCAATCCTTTCTTTTTCATGTCTTATACCCAGGAAAGCACCCGAGGATGAAAAGAACATAAAACGGGCCCAAAACAGAGTAAATAGGCCATATCACGAAATCGACACGACCTGGCCCAAAGACCACACGGTCATGCCACGTCAATCTACTAGAACACAGCCTTACCCCCGAGTCACACAGTCGTGCCTCATTAAAGAAGTCCGAACACGGTCCAAAGACTAGTCACGCGGACGTGTGACATGGCCGTGTCCCTATCGTGGCAAAGAGCAATTTCATTCAGATTTGGATACTTTGGGGCAAAGAAACACATTTCAAGAGCTTATATAAACCCCCTAAGTACCACCTTAAAGGGGGCGGTTAGTTAGGCCAAGGAGCCAAGCCGAGAAGGTCAGATTTGTGGGAATCACTCAAAGATAGCCAGTTGATCCATCCCAAGAAGCTAGAATTCTACTCAAGACAGCGGATTTCTCCTTCAATTCCTTTAGGGAGTTTCAGGGATTTCTTATGTTTTGTTTTATCTTTTCTCCTGAGATGTTTTCTTTATTTATTATGAACTAAACCCTTCAGATACCTGAAGGGGATAAAAAACTTCTTAGGTTAGGGTACTATTGGCTGGCTTATTATGGAGAAGGGGAGAAGAACAGCCTAGATGAATTTTGTTATTGATTTTTGAATTATATGACAAATACTTAGTTTGTTCTTAATTATGTGTGCTTAATCCAAATTTGATGTGCTTATGTGGATGAGGAATAGACCCTGCCTAAGAGTAGATATAGCATAATGAAGCGGAGTTGATCGTACGCCTAGAGATAGGGTGACAAGATTTTGCCGGATTAAGGTGAAACTTAATATGGGAATCCATAGATCGATTTACTGCTATTCTAGGGGGTTATTATTCGAGAAAGAGATTTTCGTTAATTAACCTAGGGTTAGACATTATTCGCCTCGAGAGAGGGTTTAATATACGTTAGGGAGTCCTACGGATCAAACTAAGTGAATAATTCGTATGGTTCAGTGCTAGATAACAAGTAAAGTCTAGGTGGATTCTTCCTGAGGGTGTCGTCGTGATCAACTGAGTTTTCCTTCAAGTTATTTTCCAATTCATTTTTTTGTCTTCGCGTCTTTAGCTTAGTAATCGTTAATTTAGAAACTCTACTTTATTTTAGGTTAAGTAATAAAAAGAAAGTTAGTATTAGTACTTTTAGTTCCTTTGGGTTCGACAATCCTGTCTTGCCTAAACTATACTACTTTCGATAGGTACACTTGCCTTTAATCGTTGTCAGATTTCAGCGATCAAACGCCCAAAAATTTCTATGTTTGTTTTTGTGAATATGTAACACAAATATATGTCTGCTTTAGTGGCTAAGTGTTCTGGGGGTATGTGGGAGGTCCCAAGTTTAAGACATGCATTTGGCAAATTTTGAAATTTTTCTAAGTTAAGCCTCACTCTTGTTCAGTAAGCTTTTATTTAATTGTTTGCAAAACCAAATCAGAATGGGCCAACTGGTCTAGTGCTTAAGTGGAGTGTTGGAGGGCTTGTGTTCAATTCTCTATGATGGCAAGGAGTAGTATTTTTGCTTAAAGTTCGGCCAGAGTTGTGCTGAATTGGGATTCCGAGTGGTCGATGTGTAGTGGGAGTTGAGAGAGAAAATTAAAGGATTGAGATAGGGTAGGTAGTGGGATTTGAGTAAAACAGTTTCCCAAAAATTCTCTCTGCAGAAAAAACTGATCATCTTCTCCTCCACTACTTCTTTTTCATTTTTTCTTCTTCTTTCTTTCTCTTCTTCCTATTCTCTGCCGAATTCTTTCCCCATTCTTACTGTTGTTTTCGTTTTTGTTTTGTTTTCCTTACTATCGTTGTTCCGCTTCTCGTTCTTAGGTACTTTTTCGTGCATTATCAGTAAGTGTGGTAAGTATCGTTTTTCATTTTGGGTTATGGATAGTGGTCAATGGGATTTGTTTTGTGTTTGGAAAATGTTAAAGGGCTAAAGTTATTTGATCGGTACTGTGGTGGTGAAGAGGCATTGTTGTTTGATCTAAGGTTGGGGATTGCTTGGAGTTGCTTTGACGTCGAAAACGATATAGGTGTGTACTCGATTGCACAGAAAATGAGGTTTCGGCAAAACCCAAAAACCTCACTGTCGACACCACACGGGCGTGTGGTCGCCTTTGTGGTAGCCCGTGTGCCCTAACACGTGCGTGTGTTTAACGAGGCCAAGCCGTGCGCGCATGACACGGCCGTGTGATGGCCAAGTAGGCCGTGTGCGACACACAGTCTGGACTGATTTGGGTCGTGTGGGCCACACGGGTAGTTCATACAGGCGTGTGGAAATTTCGACCAAGCTGTGTGATCCACACGGGCGATGGCCAATTTGGGCGTGTGGGCCCTCATGGGTAGACCACATGGGCGTGTGAACCCATTTTTACTGAAATGTTTGCTATGGTTGAACGGGTCGCCCAAGTGAACTGTAAACCTTCCATAGGGTCGTTAAGCACTTTTTAGACCCTTAACTGTATGTTATTGATTATGTGAATTACGTACTGAGCATGTTATATACTGGCATGTATACTAAACTATATGTGTATCTGATAGACTCGTTATAACATGACATATTATTGTATGTTGCATTGCATTGGGTTGGGGTTGATATTATTCGAAGGAAGTGTTCTGAAAGGCTTTTAAGCCTAATATACTGGTAGCTCAACTGCAAATTACTGTTTTGTGCTGCATTCGGTACTACTGGAGTGTAGGGATGGGTGGGTTGATTAAATCCCCACATGGAGTATAGGGTTGGATGGAGACTGTGTGTAGAGGCTGGTTGGGTAGGACTTTGCTACTGTATATCTACTTGTAATATCCCGGGTTAGGGGGCTGTTTTGTGGCTGCATGTTATTGCATGTTTGTTGTGTGTTATGCTGCTATTTTTATGTTCTTGGGGCTTAATTTTAGCCTAGGTGTAGGCCTGAGTTAATGGAAGAATTTTAGTTTTTGAGTGTTAAGTGAAGGGAGCTAGGGAAGCTGGGGTTTAAGAATTTTCTTTGTGGTTTTATTGCACAAATAAGAAGCTGGCAAAGTGGCAAGGCATGGGACACTTGGGAGTTAGGTGTGGCGTCAACTTCAAGGGCAGGAGATCCAGAGTTCAAGCTGCAGAGTCCTCATTTTTGCCTTTAATTTTGGACGGCATAGGAGGGAAGAGGTGTATGAAATTTGAACTCTGCCTTGGACTTGGTCTTCCCATTCAAATGGGAGGTGGAGAGCAAATAGTGGAGGTTGACTAGTTCAACCAATTTGAATGTGTGGATGGGAGCTTATGGGGGGATGTGGCCGAAAATTTGGGAGTGTGGGAGGTGTTGGCCGAAACTTGGAGTGTGGCTTAGGGGAGTGGACGGTTTGGGCAAGTGGTAAGGGAGCTAGCCGAAATTCATTTTGGTCTCTTTGTGCATTTTTTTCGGTCATCAAATTGTAAAGCCAAATTCTCTCTTTTGTTACCAAATTTCCAAATAGTCTTTCATTTTCTCTCTTGAAACCGAAAGTGTAAACAACTTATACCATAGCCGAAACTTGACTTTGCTTCCTTTGATTCCATCATAGCCGAATGCCCTCCTTTGTTTTTGGATCCTTTGATCTTTTAGTTGCCGAAACTAGCATTCTATTCCTCTAGTTTTCATAGCCGGAAGTCACCCCAAAATTCTTATTCTTATTCTTTTTCTTCTCTTCAAAGCCGAAGGTACCCCCCACCCTATTTTCTTATTCTTTCTTCTTCTCAATTATCTTTGCCGAAACTTCTTTATCACCTTGTAATTTCTTCTCTTTGATCCTCTTTTCAAGCCGATTATAGGTGTGGAAAACATCTAAGCCAAATACCTCTTTTCCCTTAGTGTTTTGGGTGGCCGAATCTTCCCTCCTTCTTGATCAAGGTGCTGACCGAACTCATCTCTTCTCTCAGTGGTGGTAGTGGCCGAATATCGGTGGTGTTTGGAGGCGTTGCCTTAATCGTTGGTTATTGGTAAGCCTAGGCCGAATGGCCATATCTCCCTCTTTTGGTTCCTTGTTGGTTAGGGGTTGGTTAAAGGCCGATTATGGTCAGTTGGAAGGGTGTTAACCTTTTTGGATTATCTTGTTGTGATAGGGTCTTGGATATCGTAAAGTAGCCAGGAAGAGCCTTCGACTCTTTGAACCGATTGGTAAGTATGGCAAGGATTGGTATTGTTGGTAGTCCATTCTTTGAGTTCTCGTTTAGATAAAAGTGATTGGTGATTGACTATTTGGTTATTAGAGTGCCGATTGTTGGAAGAAGAATCACTGCTTGATTCGGAGTTGGTAGGGAATCAAGCAATAGCAAGGTAAGGATGATTCGGCAAACCCCTTTGATTTATGATTGTTGACCGAATGTTAGTGATGCCTAACCCCTATGTTGGACCGATTGTAGGAGTTAGTCATCAAGGGACTCAGAGTGATTCGTAGGGATCTTTAGACTCGTACTATCAGGTGTGTATACTAACACACTTATATTTAGTAATATTATTAATAAATCTGTATGCCTATTAAAATTATGGCAGTTGATGGATTGATATGATACCCATTTGGGAATGATTTGGACTCGGGTAAGTCCGTATCATTATTGTTATAAATTTATTGATGATTATATGATATCATGGTTTTGGATATGTGACATGGGGTATGGGATTGGACATTGGCATGATATGCATGATAGTATGATATGCATGATAGTATGATATGCATGATAGTATGATATGCATGATCACATGAGTTTGGCATGTTGATGGGTGATACGAGAGGAGGGAGTATGATATTTTGTGCTGACGAGCACCAGTGCTTTGGTAGCACAACTTTGTGACTTTGGGTCACCAGAGGTTTGGCACCTCCAGAGGTTTGGTACCTCAGCGTCTCGTCCCAGTGGCTCAGTACCACAGTGGGTTGGCCCCACAGATGATTATACGGGATTGACGCCAGTGTTTTGGTAACACACGATGGGTTGGCCCCATCACCAGATTTGTGACCACGGTCACCAGTGCTTTGGTAGCACATTGTGTCTTTGGGACACCAGAGGTTTGGCACCTCATTGCGACTTGTCCCTGTGGTTTGACCACCGTGGGTTGGCCCCACTTGAGATATGGGATCGTCTGCTAGTGTTTTGGTAACACACGATGGGTTGGCCCCATCATCATTGGATTTGTGACTTCGGTCACCAGTGCTTTGGTAGCACAACTGTGTCTTTGGGACACCAGTGCTTTGGTAGCACATTGACGGATATTGTGTCTTTGGGACACCAGTGCTTTGGTAGCACATTGTGACTATATGTCACCAGTGGTTTGGCACCACCAGTGGTTTGGTACCACACGGGGTAGATGAGGCGATATGGATGGTTAGGATCGGGTTGCATTAATCATGTTGCTATGTATGATGTGTGTTAGCATGTTGTTTCTTCGGGAGCGGGATTTACACACTGAGTCACTCGACTCACCCTCTCCTTTGACCTTTCAGGTGACTCGTAGACGCGGACTTGGAGCCGGGATGGACTCGGGGTGCATATGCCATGCTTTAATAAAGTTCACTCGGACTCTGCTATTTGGGTACTTTAGTTTATTACTTTAAATTGGGTTTTATTTCGGATTGTAAAAGGCCTTTTAAGTTATGTTTTATGATGTTTATATTTTAAGCTGATTTTAATATGCCTTAACAAAAATAAGCCGGTATAAATTTTACTAAAACCTGGAAAGATAATGTTTTCCAAACTAAAACGCAACGTGTTTTAAACCATACCATCGGGTATCACACAAAGTCTTTTTGATGAACAAATACAAATGGTTTAAAATTCAAACTTGTAGTTCTTCCAAGTTTATAAGTGTTTTACGTATCACTAAGAAACTAATAAGGTTTTAAATGGTAATAACTCGTCTTAACTACAAATCCTGGCAAAGTTTTCAAAATCCCTGGATTTCAAATACATCAACTGTTTTTCAAACAAGACGGCTCAAATCAGTTTCAAACACCCCGTGTTTTCACTCAGCTTTTAAACAAGAAATCTAGTTTTCCAAAAATGGTTTTCCCCGTAGCATACCAGATTCGGACGTGGTGTCTTGTCCGGATCTGGGGTGTTACAATTGTGGTATCAGAGCCAAGTTCAAAGGCTCGGCTGTGGGCCTGAGGCCCAAAATGTTTCCAAAAGATGTCTTAAGTGTTTTGGGTTTAAATAAATGGTTTTGAAAGGCATGGCACCGAGTCTCCGGCACCAGTTCGCCCAGGTAAGTACCCCGTACTATTACTTGTGATTTGATTGGAAATGATATGATTTGATGATTAACAGTAGTATGCTACTTTAGAGATTGAAACTGATAGGATTCTGTGAACTTGCGAGAACAAATCCTCTTTAAATATTCATAAGACTTGCTTTTTAAACAAGTGGAATAAACACTGATGCATAAAATTCTCTAATCAGATACGTAGAAAGATTAGACATGAGCACTCGAGGTGGACGTGGTCGTAATACTCGTGGTAGAGGTAGGGGTAGGATGACAGTCTCTGAGCCCGTAGGATCTGGGCAGGGTTCAGAAAATGAGATACCGGTTCCGCCACCAGCTGGAGGTGGTGAGTTCCAAGATCAGACTGGAGACGACGCAGTGTCACAGGCGATGCTGCGAGTGTTGGAAAGGGTAGCTGGGGCTAGTGGTGGTGCAGGAGTTAGGAAATCAGTTCCTGAGCGACTCCGGGCTAACGGGGCCGAATTCTTCCGAGGTGTTTCTGGTGTTGCTCCTAGCACTGCTGAGTACTGGCTAGAGGCAACTGAACGGATCATGGACGATCTGGACCTGACAACTGAAGAGAAGCTGAAGGGTATTGTGTCGCTTCTCCGGGATGAGTCATATCAGTGGTGGCTCACGGTACGGGACAGTGTGGCAGCTGAGGATTTGACATGGGACTATTTCAAGGCTGCTTATCAGAAGAAATACATCGGGGCTAGTTATATCGACTCCCAAAGAAAGGCATTTCTGAGGCTTGTTCAGGGGAGTAAATCTGTTGCTGAGTACGAGGCTGAGTTCCTGAAGCTGAGTAGGTATGCCAGAGGCATTGTAGCCACTGAGCATGAGAGGTGTGTTCGTTTCGAGGATGGTCTGCGAGACGAGTTGAGGCTGCTGATCTGATGGAACTGCCGTTTGGGGAGTTCGATCTGATTCTTGGGATGGATTGGCTGGTTAAGTACCAGGCGAGGTTGGATTGCGCGGCTAAGCGCATGGTTCTTAAGACGGGTGATGGCGATGAGGTGGCTGTGATAGGTAATAGGAGAGATTACTTATCAAATGTGGTATCTGCTCTGAAAGCGGAGAAGATGGTCAGGAAAGGCTGTGATGCGTATGTGGTTCATGTGTATGCCTTGGAGGCTAAAGGGTCTGCTGTTGAGGAGGTTCGTACTGTTAAGGAATTTGCTGATGTGTTTCCTGAGGAGCTTCCGGGTTTGCCGCCAGATCGAGAGGTAGAGTTTGGGATTGATCTGTTACCCGGGACTGCGCCAGTGTCTATTGCTCCGTATAGGATGGCACCAAAGGAATTGGTGGAGCTTAAGGCTCAGATCCAGGAGTTATTGGATCGAGGTTTTATTAGGCCAAGTGTTTCGCCGTGGGGTGCGCCAGTTCTTTTTGTCAAGAAGAAAGATGGCACGATGCGGATGTGCATAGACTACCGCCAGTCGAACAAGCTGACGATTAAAAACAAGTATCCGTTGCCACGGATAGATGACTTGTTTGACCAGCTAAAGGGTGCTGCGGTATTCTCTAAGATTGATCTGAGGTCTGGGTACCATCAGTTGAAGGTTAAGGAGGCGGATATCCATAAAACAGCGTTTCGGACTCGGTATAGGCACTACGAATTCCTGGTAATGCCATTCGGGTTGACTAACGCACCGGCAGCGTTTATGGATATGATGAACAGGGTGTTTCAGCAGTATCTAGACCAGTTCGTGGTGGTTTTCATAGACGATATTTTAGTGTACTCAAGGACGGAGGAAGAGCATGATAAGCATTTGAGGGTGGTGCTGCAGATTTTGAGGGAAAAGCAACTCTATGCTAAGTTCAGTAAGTGCGAGTTCTGGCTTAGAGAAGTGACGTTTTTGGGTCATGTAGTGTCAGCAGAGGGAATTCGAGTAGATCCTCGCAAGATTGAGGCAGTTCTGGATTGGAAGCCACCTAGGTCAGTGGCTGAGATTCGTAGTTTTCTGGGTTTGGCTGGATACTACCGAAGGTTTGTTGAGGGTTTCTCGTTGATAGCAGCGCCGATGACCAAGTTATTAAGGAAAGAGGTTCCGTTCGTATGGACTGAGAAACAGCAGGAAAGCTTCGATAAGTTAAAGAAGGTTTTGACTGAGGCTCCGGTTCTGATTCAACCTGAGGCTGGTAAGGAATACACAGCCTACTGCGATGCATCACATACGGGTTTGGGTTGTGTGTTGATGCAGGAAGGTAAGGTTGTGGCTTACGCTTCTAGGCAGCTGAGGCCACATGAGGTCAACTATCCGACGCATGATTTGGAGCTAGCGGCTGTAGTCTTCGCCTTAAAGATTTGGAGGCACTACTTATATGGAGAAAGATCGATAGTCTACACGGATCATAAGAGTCTGAAGTATCTGCTGACTCAGAAGGATTTAAATTTGAGGCAACGCAGATGGGTTGAGCTGCTGAAGGATTACGACTGCTCGATTGAGTATCATCCGGGCAAGGCTAACGTGGTAGCAGACGCGTTGAGCCGTAAGGTCGTTTCGGACTTAAGAGCATTGTTTGCCCATTTAAGTTTGTACGACGACGGGAGTATTTTGGCAGAGCTGCAGGTTAAGCCTACTTGGGTTGAGCAGATCAGAGAGAAACAGTTAGAGGATGAGGTTCTGGGTGCGCGAAGGTTGCAAGTGCAGAATGGTGGTGTGGATGGTTACAGCTTGTCGAGTGATGAGGTTCTGTGTTTCCAGGGTAAGGCTTGTATGCCTAAGGATGTTGAGCTGAGGCAGAAGATTCTTCAGGACGCACATAGCAGTCCTCATGCTATGCATCCTGGGGGTAGCAAGATGTATAAGGATCTTAGGGAGCAGTTTTGGTGGCCTGGTTTGAAGAAAGAGGTAACGGAGTTTGTTGGGAAATGTCTGACTTGTCAGCAGGTCAAGGCGGAGCACCAGTTGCCGTCGGGTTTGCTTCAGCCTGTGAAGATTCCGCAGTGGAAGTGGGAAAGGATAACCATGGATTTTGTCAGTGGGTTACCACTTACGCCAAGCAAGAAGGATTCAGTTTGGGTAGTGGTGGATCGTCTGACTAAATCAGCTCACTTTATTCCGGTGAGGGTTGACTACTCACTTCAGAAGCTAGCGAAGCTGTACGTTTCAGAGATAGTGAGGTTGCATGGTGTGCCAGTTTCGATAATCTCGGATAGGGATCCCAGGTTTACTTCAAGGTTCTGGAAAGCATTGCATCAGGCCCTGGGTACTCGGTTGGATTTCAGCACGGCTTTTCACCCGCAGTCTGACGGACAATCAGAAAGGGTTATTCAGATCTTAGAAGACATGCTGAGAGGTTGTGTCTTGGATTTCGGAGGTAGTTGGGAGGAGTTTCTACCATTAGCTGAGTTTGCCTACAACAACAGTTACCAAGCGAGTATTAAGATGGCACCGTATGAGGCGTTGTATGGCAGGAAGTGTCGCTCACCTACGTGTTGGACAGAGTTAGGGGAACGTCAGTTGGTAGGACCTGAGTTAGTAGCTGAGACTGAGGACAAGGTTAAGTTGATTCAGGCTCGATTGAAGGAAGCTTCGGACCGGCAGAAGTCTTACGCCGATCTTAAGCGAAGAGATATAGAGTTTGCTGTTGGGGATCGAGTTTTTCTGAAGGTCTCGCCTTGGAAGAAGGTTCTGAGGTTCGGGAAGAAAGGCAAGCTAAGTCCGAGGTTCATTGGGCCGTATAAGGTGTTGAGACGAGTTGGACCAGTAGCGTATCAGCTTGAGTTGCCAGCAGAGCTTAGTCAGATTCACGACGTTTTTCACGTTTCGATGCTTCGGAGGTATCGTTCGGATCCGTCGCACGTGATAGCAGTGGAAGAGATCGAGGTAAATCCGGACTTGACTATGGAAGAAGAGCCTGTGCAGATTCTTGATCGGGATGTGAAGGTTCTGCGTAGGAAGTCTGTGCCGTTGGTTAAGGTACTTTGGCGGAATCATGGCGTGGAAGAAGCGACGTGGGAACCCGAGGATATGATGAGACAGCAATACCCGCAACTCTTTTGACCAGGTAATTTCGAGGCCGAAATTATTTTTAAGGGGGGTAGAACTGTAATATCCCGGGTTAGGGGGCTGTTTTGTGGCTGCATGTTATTGCATGTTTGTTGTGTGTTATGCTGCTATTTTTATGTTCTTGGGGCTTAATTTTAGCCTAGGTGTAGGCCTGAGTTAATGGAAGAATTTTAGTTTTTGAGTGTTAAGTGAAGGGAGCTAGGGAAGCTGGGGTTTAAGAATTTTCTTTGTGGTTTTATTGCACAAATAAGAAGCTGGCAAAGTGGCAAGGCATGGGACACTTGGGAGTTAGGTGTGGCGTCAACTTCAAGGGCAGGAGATCCAGAGTTCAAGCTGCAGAGTCCTCATTTTTGCCTTTAATTTTGGACGGCATAGGAGGGAAGAGGTGTATGAAATTTGAACTCTGCCTTGGACTTGGTCTTCCCATTCAAATGGGAGGTGGAGAGCAAATAGTGGAGGTTGACTAGTTCAACCAATTTGAATGTGTGGATGGGAGCTTATGGGGGGATGTGGCCGAAAATTTGGGAGTGTGGGAGGTGTTGGCCGAAACTTGGAGTGTGGCTTAGGGGAGTGGACGGTTTGGGCAAGTGGTAAGGGAGCTAGCCGAAATTCATTTTGGTCTCTTTGTGCATTTTTTTTCGGTCATCAAATTGTAAAGCCAAATTCTCTCTTTTGTTACCAAATTTCCAAATAGTCTTTCATTTTCTCTCTTGAAACCGAAAGTGTAAACAACTTATACCATAGCCGAAACTTGACTTTGCTTCCTTTGATTCCATCATAGCCGAATGCCCTCCTTTGTTTTTGGATCCTTTGATCTTTTAGTTGCCGAAACTAGCATTCTATTCCTCTAGTTTTCATAGCCGGAAGTCACCCCAAAATTCTTATTCTTATTCTTTTTCTTCTCTTCAAAGCCGAAGGTACCCCCCACCCTATTTTCTTATTCTTTCTTCTTCTCAATTATCTTTGCCGAAACTTCTTTATCACCTTGTAATTTCTTCTCTTTGATCCTCTTTTCAAGCCGATTATAGGTGTGGAAAACATCTAAGCCAAATACCTCTTTTCCCTTAGTGTTTTGGGTGGCCGAATCTTCCCTCCTTCTTGATCAAGGTGCTGACCGAACTCATCTCTTCTCTCAGTGGTGGTAGTGGCCGAATATCGGTGGTGTTTGGAGGCGTTGCCTTAATCGTTGGTTATTGGTAAGCCTAGGCCGAATGGCCATATCTCCCTCTTTTGGTTCCTTGTTGGTTAGGGGTTGGTTAAAGGCCGATTATGGTCAGTTGGAAGGGTGTTAACCTTTTTGGATTATCTTGTTGTGATAGGGTCTTGGATATCGTAAAGTAGCCAGGAAGAGCCTTCGACTCTTTGAACCGATTGGTAAGTATGGCAAGGATTGGTATTGTTGGTAGTCCATTCTTTGAGTTCTCGTTTAGATAAAAGTGATTGGTGATTGACTATTTGGTTATTAGAGTGCCGATTGTTGGAAGAAGAATCACTGCTTGATTCGGAGTTGGTAGGGAATCAAGCAATAGCAAGGTAAGGATGATTCGGCAAACCCCTTTGATTTATGATTGTTGACCGAATGTTAGTGATGCCTAACCCCTATGTTGGACCGATTGTAGGAGTTAGTCATCAAGGGACTCAGAGTGATTCGTAGGGATCTTTAGACTCGTACTATCAGGTGTGTATACTAACACACTTATATTTAGTAATATTATTAATAAATCTGTATGCCTATTAAAATTATGGCAGTTGATGGATTGATATGATACCCATTTGGGAATGATTTGGACTCGGGTAAGTCCGTATCATTATTGTTATAAATTTATTGATGATTATATGATATCATGGTTTTGGATATGTGACATGGGGTATGGGATTGGACATTGGCATGATATGCATGATAGTATGATATGCATGATAGTATGATATGCATGATAGTATGATATGCATGATCACATGAGTTTGGCATGTTGATGGGTGATACGAGAGGAGGGAGTATGATATTTTGTGCTGACGAGCACCAGTGCTTTGGTAGCACAACTTTGTGACTTTGGGTCACCAGAGGTTTGGCACCTCCAGAGGTTTGGTACCTCAGCGTCTCGTCCCAGTGGCTCAGTACCACAGTGGGTTGGCCCCACAGATGATTATACGGGATTGACGCCAGTGTTTTGGTAACACACGATGGGTTGGCCCCATCACCAGATTTGTGACCACGGTCACCAGTGCTTTGGTAGCACATTGTGTCTTTGGGACACCAGAGGTTTGGCACCTCATTGCGACTTGTCCCTGTGGTTTGACCACCGTGGGTTGGCCCCACTTGAGATATGGGATCGTCTGCTAGTGTTTTGGTAACACACGATGGGTTGGCCCCATCATCATTGGATTTGTGACTTCGGTCACCAGTGCTTTGGTAGCACAACTGTGTCTTTGGGACACCAGTGCTTTGGTAGCACATTGACGGATATTGTGTCTTTGGGACACCAGTGCTTTGGTAGCACATTGTGACTATATGTCACCAGTGGTTTGGCACCACCAGTGGTTTGGTACCACACGGGGTAGATGAGGCGATATGGATGGTTAGGATCGGGTTGCATTAATCATGTTGCTATGTATGATGTGTGTTAGCATGTTGTTTCTTCGGGAGCGGGATTTACACACTGAGTCACTCGACTCACCCTCTCCTTTGACCTTTCAGGTGACTCGTAGACGCGGACTTGGAGCCGGGATGGACTCGGGGTGCATATGCCATGCTTTAATAAAGTTCACTCGGACTCTGCTATTTGGGTACTTTAGTTTATTACTTTAAATTGGGTTTTATTTCGGATTGTAAAAGGCCTTTTAAGTTATGTTTTATGATGTTTATATTTTAAGCTGATTTTAATATGCCTTAACAAAAATAAGCCGGTATAAATTTTACTAAAACCTGGAAAGATAATGTTTTCCAAACTAAAACGCAACGTGTTTTAAACCATACCATCGGGTATCACACAAAGTCTTTTTGATGAACAAATACAAATGGTTTAAAATTCAAACTTGTAGTTCTTCCAAGTTTATAAGTGTTTTACGTATCACTAAGAAACTAATAAGGTTTTAAATGGTAATAACTCGTCTTAACTACAAATCCTGGCAAAGTTTTCAAAATCCCTGGATTTCAAATACATCAACTGTTTTTCAAACAAGACGGCTCAAATCAGTTTCAAACACCCCGTGTTTTCACTCAGCTTTTAAACAAGAAATCTAGTTTTCCAAAAATGGTTTTCCCCGTAGCATACCAGATTCGGACGTGGTGTCTTGTCCGGATCTGGGGTGTTACACTACTAATGTTACTGATGGGCTGAGGCCCTTGTGCATATTGATTCTGATACTATATTGGACTAAGGCCTAACTGATTCTGATATTGAAATGGGCTTAGGCCCAAGACTACTATTGACTATGCACTGTGATTGTTACTTGTTTTGTTCTGTAAGATTAGACACTGAGTTTATGAAAACTCACCCCTCTTTGTTTAATGTGCACAGGTAATCCCCATACCTAAACTAATCGGTGCGGTGGAGGACTCGATGGTGACCACAGTTTTTGGACTTTGCGTTTTTTTTTTAATTTATGTTTTATGGTTTTATTATTATTGGGATGTAATTTGAGGACTTTTGGACTTTTGCTTAAATTTTGTTTTTATTTTTTTTGTGGAATTATAACTACTAGTCGTAGGAAGTTCAGTAGGAAACCTTGGTTTTCAAAAGAAACAAATGATTTTCAAAAACGCACGATTGTTTTAACTGTTTAAAAAGTTTCCGCATCGAATAACGTTTTGAAACTACCGACTAAATAAGTAACACGATTTTGGAACTAATAAGATATTAAGATAAGTAATTCAAAGCAAATGGTTTTATCACGACGGCACGGTTTTCAAACACCCTATCATGTGACATTGCGAGATCCGGCCATAGCGTTTAGGCCGGGTTTGGGGTGTTACAATTTGTATCCTATGAATTCCTAAGATTCAACCGGGACTCGATAACCATTATAGCATTGTTTTGGATATACATTATTCAATTACATGATAAATAACATGTTAACATAAAATTTGAAACAACATTAAAATGATAACTATTTACATGAACTTACCTTAACGACTAGAGGCATAGAAACGAAGTCGAACTAATCTGAGGCTTTAGCTTTTCCCCGATCTAGATTCGTACATTGTCTATCTTGACCTAAATAGACAATTTCAATCTATTTAATACTTCTAGTATTGAATTTAACCCAGATTTCATATTTATGAAAAATTAATATTTTTCCCCTAACATTTTAACTAGTAGAACACTACTTTTATCCCTTTTTACGATTTAGTCCTTTTCACTTAATTAATGATGCAAATATTAAAATTTCTTAATAAAATTTTAACACGGCCGTAATATAATCCAGTAAATATTAAAATAATAATAAAATAAAATAAAATAAATTTACTCGTCAGATTTGTGGTTTCGAAACCACTATTTTGATTTCACTAAAAACGGGCTGCTACAGTCACCCCGAAGAGCCAGTGATACTGCCGTCGTAGTAAATACTTTCCATAATACTGATTTCATGTATCCTCCTCCCATTACCTCATTTAGACCACCTAAACTTGATGCTTGAACACCGCAATGTCCCTTTCGCAAGGCCCAGAGCTTCGTTCGTGGCGATATCTAACACGTTCACTCCCTATTTTCCATCCTAACTTCACCATTTCTCCTTCTAACTTCATCTACCCCTTGAGATTTTGTAACACCCCAAACCCGGTCAAAACGCTACGACCGAATCTGGTATGCTACAGGAAAGAAAATTTTGGAAAACTAACTAAAAATCACGAGTTGGAAAAACTTTGCATATCGTTATTGTACCCTTAGAGAAAATTTAAAGTAATTGTTTAGCTTAGGCCATATTACAAGTCAAATTCCTTTGTCTGAAATCGAACTTAAGAAAATTCTATTTAAGCTATCAGTTAGAAATGATGTTGCGGTTTTTAAGTGAAAATTTTAATCGATTTGTTACTCGTTACCCATTTTTCATTAGCCAGTTTGTTCAAAGTTTTTAATCTTAGAAAAACTCCCACTGTGATTGTTTATTAGGCATGCTATATCAATTTCATAATAAAACCCAAATTAAAGTTTAAGTGGCCTTATTACAATACCAAAAATCCAAACTTAATAGTGAAACTTAAAATATTGAAGACGAAAATTACTTAGAGCATTAAGCATGGCCACCTGGAGTCCACCTCGGCTCCGAATCCGCGATCTAATGATTACTTGCAAAATTTAGCAGAGGGGTGAGTCACCAAGACTCAGTGTGTAAATCCCCATTAAACGAACTATGGGCTTTTCACCCACAGAGGCCCATTGGGCCTTAGCCCACACAAATCAATATATCAAGTATGTATGCAATGCAGCCCAGCCCCACCTACTTTCCATCCCCTACAACACCTGAATCAACCAATCGCCCGTGGCACCAAGCCACTGTGGTTCTAGACAACCGTGATACCAGATCACTGTAACATAGTCACTAATATTATGTGTGGGGCCAACCCACTGTGGTACCAAACCATAGTGGCAATCTCAAATAATATATGTGGGGCCAACCCACTGTGGTACCAAACCACAGAGACGAGTCACCGAATCATATATACGTGGTGTTAAACCACCGTGGCACCAAGCCACTAAGACTTAGTCACTGAATCAGTTATGTGGGGCCAACCCACAGTGGTACCAAACCACTGTGACAGTCCCTAAATAGCACTTCCCCTTTCGCATCATTTCCCAAGTTCATGCACATGTTAACATACTGTAATGAATGATCATGCTTTGAATGCATACAGTCAATTAATTCATACATACACATACTTTGAACATGAAATCGTAGTAGAACTTACCCAGTGGCTCCAACCTTACCCCCAAGGGCATCTCGACTGTCAATTCAGTTGTTTTGGCTTTCAACCAATACAGTTAATAATGTAATTAATATACAGAGTGTGTGAGTATTACACACATTCAAAATCTTTGACTGAATGTTGTTGATGCGACTCGAACCCCTTCCCTGTAACAGATCGATTTTGACCCTAATCGAAACGATGGTTTTGGGACCACGAATCCGAGTCTGAGAAGTATTTTAATATTATATTTTGAGTCTATTATATGTGAATTGATGTGTGTGAAAGTTTCATATGAAAATTTAATCGTTTATGTGTTTAATTTAGAAAAAGGACTTAATCGCGTAAAGCGTAAAAGTTGCTAACTATAGTGAAAAGTGCCTAATTGATTATGGCTTTTTAATTTGGGGTACTAAAAGGGAAAATAGCCCATTTTAGGAGTAAGTGGACGGTAGATGACAAATTTGTCCATGATATTATGTTATTATTAATATATTAATAAAGGTTAAAATAGTAAATGATTAATTTTATAATATATGTTAAATAAAACATAATGGAATGGCCATTATCATCTTCTCTCTTGCTTGGCTGAAAGTTGAGAAAGAAGAAGGGTTATGTTCTTTGATTTTCGGCAATTAGAAGCTTGATTTCAAGGTTAGTTTGAATTTGGTTTTTGTTAATTTTTACGTTTTTTGAGATTGTTGCTTCGAACCGTAGCTAACCCATGTTATAATTTTTGAAAATAAGCATACTTGATATTCGGCCATTGTAGTGTTCATATGATTTTTGGTGTTTGATGATTTTAAATTATAGATACGAAAAAGATTAGCATGTTTTGTATTGAAAGTTTTGGTGAAATTGAATAATTAGGGCTAATTTGCAAAAATAAAATTCTAGAGGGACCTATTTGCTAAATAAATGAAAAATATGGACTTGTATAGTCCCTAGGAGTATTCGGCCCTAAAGAATTAGGTGCAAATTATGTGTATTTTGTGTTTTGTGCAATTAGGACTAAAGTGTAAAAATGTGAAACCCTAGGGGTAAAGGGTAATTTGCCCATTTATGTGATTTGGGACTAAATTGAAATGAAATGTACTTGAATGGGCTAAATTTTAATGTGTTTAGATCAAGAACAAAGAAAAACGGATTTGGATTGGGGAAAGACGAAGGTTATTGAATAGCCGGTCTACGCGGTCCGTCGACAGTCGAGGTAAGTCCCTAAGATGGATTATATTAAAGAATGCATTATGAATGTATTTAATGACAATATTTGATAAATTTGGGTATATTTTTATGTGATAGCCGAATGTAAAGATATTACATTGAATTGGATATGTTTTGTTAATACAATGTGAATGTGTATAATCGATATGATATACAAGTTATACAATGTTATAATGATTTTATTTGTAACAACCCAAACCCGGCCCAAACACTATGGCCGAATCTGGTCTGTTACAGAGAATTTTTTTTTTTTTTCAAAATCCTTTTTGAAAACCAACTTAAATTTTGAAAACCCCTTTATTTAAGTGGGCTTGTTAAAAACATACTTAGATTTGATTCGGAAATTAAATTAAGTCAAGTTATCATAAAATTACAAGTGTGCCCGATGGCACGTTTAAAACAATTTTCGTTCAACTTAGAACATGTGATTAACTAATATTATTAATAAGGTTTAAAATAAAATATTCAACATATGGTAAATAACAAAATAAAATATAAGGAGGCCTTATTACAAAATAAACAAAGCCCGAAAATGAAATAATAATAAAAAGGAAGTATCATAACTAAAATTTAAGTTCATTTAAATTGAATCCACTGGATGGCCACCTCGAGTCCACCCGGCTCCATATCCGCGGTCTACGTATCACCTGAAAAATAGAGGAGAAGGTGAGTCACCAAGACCCAGTATGTAATCCTTCCCCCGTTTTAAAAGCAATTTCATACACATCATATAACAAGTAATATGCAGAATATTAAATATCCAACCTAGCCAACCAAATGCCACTGTCTACCCCGTTGTGGTACCAGACCACTGGTGGTGCCAAACCACTGGTGACATATAGTCACAATGTGTTACCAAAACACTGGTGTCCGTAGACACAAATTGGGTGATGGGGCCAACCCATCGTGTGATACCAAATCACTGGCAGACGATCCCATATCTCAAGTGGGGCCAACCCACGGTGGTGTTAACCACAGGGATAAGTCGCTATGAGGTGCCAAACCTCTGGAGGTACCAAACCTCTGGTGACCGTAGTCACAGTGTTACCAAAACACTAGTGCCCGTCGGCACAATATCACTGCCCCCTCCACTCAGTCAATCCCACATCAGTCACATAAGTATGTGTTACATGCCATCATATGTATAAATCAGTACATCATGCTTCCCAAAAGCATTAATAATAATTCACGTTAACAGGTACTTACCTGAATTACCATCTATACCGATATGGTATATCATCCAATGCTACATAAATCAAGTAAGCATTTACAATATTCAACACATTTAATAAGTTATAGTGTGTATGTACACACCTGTCACCAACAAAGAGTCTAAATCCCGGAAAGAAGAGTCGGCCTCCCTAGATCTGCGGATCCCTATATTCGGCCAAATACCCGGGTTAGTACTATGGCCTAATCGGCCAACCAATTAATTTGAGAGGGGTTCCTTGTGAACCCGAATCCTTACCTTCACACTTTTGGATATTAATCGCAATACTTGATTCCCGAATCTGCTCGTCAATCACCATTGATTAGTAAGTAAAACTAATAGCCTTCGGCTTTTAATCGAATTGTTATAATAAAGAAATTGATCTTACCACCACTTACCGAAATCGAATGCTAGAGATCAGGCTTTGAGTCGACTGCTTTACTTTCCTGAATACCTAGAGGAAATTGGTTACCACTCGTTTAGAAGTCTTATAACCATTACCGAAATCGGCACCTTTCCTTGTAAAAGAAATCGACAGAAAAAGAAGGAAAAGGGGAGATAGATATTCGGCCATTACTTACCTTGATCCAAATCGATTAACAAAGGAGATGCAGGAAGATACTATACTCAATATTCGGCCAAATAGGGTTTAATAAAAAGGGAAAAAGAATTTCGGCACCTTGATAGGGGTTAGATTCGGCTATGGTTGATTTTGTTATCAAACAAGGCTAGAGAGAAAAAGAAGAGAGGTAAAAGGGAGTAGATGATTCGGCTAGAGAGAAAAAATTATAGAAAAGGTGATCAGAATTTCGGCTACTGGAAAATGTCTAAAAGAAAATCAAGATGGTAGCTAGGGGTTTATAAAGGATTTCGGCACCCCCCTTTATTGCTTGCCGTCCACTCTTCATAGGAAGAGTTTAAATTTCGGCAACACACTCCAAGTTACTCTTGGCCACACATTTGTATTAATTCAAATAATTTGAATTAATCCTTATAATAAATAATAATCTCCTAATAATCCATGGAATATCCTCATTTATCTTCTATTATCTAATTAATAATCCATTAATAATTCTTTTAATCTTCATAATATCCTTGATTATCTCTTATTATCCTTAGAATAAAATCCTATTAAAGATGCTCATATTATCCTTTAATGATAATAATTAATAAAAGAGTTTAAAGGGAGAAAAATTCTCCCACTTGTGCCGTCCCTTAAATGAGCAAAAAGAGGGATTGTTGCGACTCGAACACAAGCTCCCTAGCTCCCCTTGGTGGCGTCACATGTAGCTCCTAAGTGGCCTCACTTTTGCCACTTTACCAAGGGCTTTTTAGTGCCCAATTTCCTTCATTTATTCTTATAACACCCTCCTGCTAAGACTCCCTACCTTAAAAGTTAAAAACTGAAATTTTCTACCAAACCGAGCCAACACAAAGCCTTAAATAAATCATTATTATTCCATAAATAATATCACAGTAGTTCATACATAAGAAAAATAATTAAATTCCAAATAGCCCTGTTTTTAGGACGTTACAATTCTACCCCCTTAAAATAAATTTCGTCCCCGAAATTGCCTAGTTAAAACAGATGGGGGTATTGCTGCCGTATCACATCCTCAGGTTCCCACGTAGCTTCTTCCACACCATGGTTCCGCCAAAGCACTTTCACTAAGGGCACTGACTTCCTACGTAAAACCTTCACATCTCGATCTAATATCTGAACCGGTTCTTCTTCAAAAGATAAATATGCATTCACCTCGATCTCTGCTACTGGCACAACGTGCGAAGGATCTGACCGATACCGTCTCAGCATTGATACGTGAAAGACGTCATGGATTTGATTCAGTTCTGCTGGTAACTCAAGCTGATAAGCTACCGGTCCTACTCGCTTAATCACCGTATATGGCCCGATGAACCTTGGGCTCAGCTTCCCCTTTCGGCCAAATCTCAACACCTTTTTCCAAGGCGACACCTTCAGAAAAACCTTGTCTCCCACAGCATACTCCATTTCCTTGCTTTGAGATCGGCAAAGACTTCTGCCTATCTGATGCTTCCTTGAGACGAGACCGAATCACCTTGACTTTATCCTCAGTTTCCGCTACCAATTCTGGACCCAACACCTGTCGCTCACCCAACTCCGTCCAACACGTCGGAGTACGACACTTACGTCCATATAGGGCTTCGTATGGAGCCATCTGAATACTCGCTTGATAACTATTGTTATAAGCGAATTCCGCTAATGGTAGGTACTCCTCCCAACTACCACTAAAATCCAAGGCACACCTCTTAACATGTCCTCTAAGATCTGTATCACTCTTTCCGACTGTCCATCAGACTGTGGATGGAAAGCCGTGCTGAAATCTAACCGTGTACCCAAAGCTTGATGCAAAGCTTTCCAGAACCTTGACGTGAATCTGGGATCCCTATCCGAGATGATCGATATTGGAACACCATGCAATCTTACTATCTCCGATACGTACAGCTTAGCCAGCTTCTGAAGAGAATAATCCACCCTCACCGGTATGAAGTGAGCTGACTTAGTCAGACGGTCTACTATTACCCAAACTGCGTCTTTCTTGCTGGGCGTAAGGGGTAGCCCACTGACGAAATCCATAGTGATCCGCTCCCACTTCCATTGAGGGATCTTTACCGGTTGAAGTAGCCCTGATGGCAACTGATGTTCAGCCTTAACCTGCTGACACGTCAGACACTTCCCTACAAATTCCGTCACTTCACGCTTCAACCCGGGCCACCAGAACTGTCTCCGTAGATCTCCATACATCTTGCTTCCTCCCGGATGCATAGCGTATGGGCTGCTATGTGCATCATGGAGAATTTTTCGCCTCAACTCTTCATCCTTCGGCATGCATGCTCGACCTTGAAAGCATAGCACTCCATCACTAGACAGGTTGTATCCTTCCAAACTACCATCTTGAACTTGTACCCTCTTAGCATTCAATCCTTCATCCACTAACTGCTTGACCTTAATCTCTTTGATCCACGTTGGCTTAACTTGCAGCTCTGCCAAGAGACTCCCATCATCATATAGACTCAACCGAGCAAACATTGCTCTTAAGTCCGTCACAACCTTCCGGCTCAACGCGTCAGCTACCACGTTAGCCTTACCCGGATGGTACTCGATTGAACAATCGTAGTCCTTTAAAAGTTCAATCCACCGACGTTGTCTCAAGTTGAGATCCTTCTGTGTCAAGAGATACCTCAAACTCTTGTGATCCGTGTAGACTATTGACTTCTCCCCATAAAGGTAGTGCCTCCATATTTTCAGAGCGAAGACGACTGCTGCTAGCTCCAAGTCGTGCGTTGGATAGTTCAACTCATGTGGTCTTAACTGACGTGATGCATAGGCTACTACCTTCCTCTCCTGCATCAGCACACATCCCAAACCAGTATGGGATGCATCGCAGTAGACGGTAAACAACTTTCCCGCTTCAGGCTGTACCAAAACCGGAGCTTCCGTCAGAATTTTCCTTAGCTTATCAAAGCTTCCTTGCTGCTTCTCCGTCCATACAAATGGAACACCTTTCCTTAGTAGCTTAGTCAACGGCGCTGCGATTAAGGAGAATCCTTCTACAAATCTCCGATAGTACCCCGCTAAACCCAGGAAACTTCGGATCTCCGCCACTGACCTAGGCGGTTTCCAATCCAACACCGCTTCAATCTTGCGAGGGTCTACTCTTATTCCGTCCGCTGACACTACGTGACCTAAGAAAGCCACCTCTCTAAGCCAAAATTCACACTTATTGAATTTGGCATATAATTGCTTTTCCCTTAACACTTGTAAAACTATACGTAAGTGCTTATCATGCTCCTCCTCCGTCCTTGAGTAAACCAAGATGTCGTCTATAAATACCACGACGAATTGGTCCAAGTACTGCTGAAATACCCTATTCATTAGATCCATGAACGCCGCCGGTGCATTGGTCAACCCAAATGGCATCACCAGAAACTCGTAATGTCCATACCGAGTTCTGAATGCCGTCTTGTGAACATCAGCTTCCTTCACTTTAAGTTGATGGTAACCCGACCTAAGGTCTAACTTTGAGAATACCGACGCACCCTTCAGTTGATCGAACAAGTCGTCAATCCGAGGCAACGGGTACTTGTTCTTGATCGTTAACTTGTTCAATTGGCGGTAGTCGATACACATCCGCATTGAACCGTCCTTCTTCTTGACAAACAACACGGGTGCTCCCCACGGAGATATGCTTGGTCGAATGAACCCTCTATCCAAGAGCTCCTGAATTTGAGCCTTCAGCTCCACCAATTCCTTTGGTGCCATTCGGTATGGTGCTACAGACACAGGTGCCGTTCCGGGTAGCAAGTCTATACCGAATTCGACTTCCCGATCTGGAGGCAGACCCGGAAGTTCTTCTGGGAACATATCAGCAAATTCCCCAACCGTTCGAACCTTTCCAATAACTGACTCCTTAGCTTTCAAAGCACAGATTCGAACCAAATACGCCTCACAACCCTTCTTGACCATCTTTTCAGCCTTCAAGGCAGACAACACGTTGGATAGGTAATTCCTTCTATCACCTATCATAACCACTTCATCACCTTCAGCCGTCTTAAGAACCATGCGCTTAGCCGCGCAATCCATATTCGCCTGATGCTTAACCAGCCAATCCATTCCAAGGATCAAATCGAACTCCCCAAACAGTAGTTCCATCAGATCAGCCACAAATATTACCCCTTGGAGTTCTAGGGGTACGTCTCTATAGAGTTTGTCTACTACTACAGAGTGACCTAAAGGGCTAACTACAGTCATCTCCCTAGAAGCAATCTCAGAGTCTAGGTCCATGGTTCCTACCACACTACTAGCAATGTACGAGTGCGTCGAACCCACATCAATTAATGCAACATAAGGTAAACCAAATATTAGGAACGTACCGGTTATGACGTCCGGTGTGTCTCCCTCCTCGCGACGCCTCGCTGCATAGACTAAGCCGGGCTGCCTAGCCTCTGTGTTACCCGAACCTCTGCCTTGAGTTCCACGACCTCTATTCAAACCATTTCCTCCTCGACCATTACCGCGACCCCTCTGTGGTCCCACATTTCTGTCTTGAGTACGGTTCTGCCCTTCTGGCTGATTCTTAGCTAGTTTCCGGGGACAATCTCTGACACGATGCTCCAAAGACCCACACTCAAAACATCCTCTATCACCGGTCGAACAACTTCCCCAATGGGTCTTTCCACAGCGGTTACACTGAGTCGGCCTCTGATTAGCAGTCATGGGCCTTGCCGCCTGATTTGGCCCACTTGGCCTAGCCTTTTTTTGGACACTACCACTGGATCCAGCTGACCCAAATCCTCTCTTCTGATTATTCCTACTATAGCTTTGCCTCACAGCCTCCTTGATCCCTTCGGCTACCTTAGCCTTTTCCACTAAAAATGAGAACTCACGAACCTGCTGCGGGGCAATCAGTAACCTCAAATCATCTCGGAGTCCATCCTCAAAGCGAACACAGCGCTCGTGTTCAGTAGCCACGATGCCTCTAGCATACCTACTCAGCCTTAAGAACTCCACCTCATATTCCACTACTGACTTAGTTCCTTGCACTAACCCTAGAAAGGCTTTCCTCTGAGCATCCGTATAGCTGGTGCCCACATACTTCTTTTGATAGGTGGTTTTGAAATATTCCCACGTGAGATCATCTGCCGTGGCTCCATCCCGAACCGTGAGCCACCACTGATACGCTTCATCCTTCAGGAGCGACACTGCTCCTTTCAGCTTTTCCTCATTAGACAGGTCTAGATCGTCCATGATCCGTTCAGTCGATTCCAGCCAATATTCTGCTGCACTGGGTGCCACTCCCGACACACCCCGGAATACCTCAGCTCCATTGGACCGAATTCTTCGGGAATAGATTTCCGAGCTCTTAGATTTCCACCAGCCCCAGCCACCAACTCGAGAACTCACAACACAGCTTGCGACACAGCCTCACCACCGGTCTGATCCTGCTCCTCAACTCTAAAAGTAGGAGGTGGTGGTGGCGGTGGTACCTCATTTTCAGAACCTTGTCCCGACCTGACGGGTTCAGACACCGTCATCCTACCCCTACCGCGTCCACGGCGTCCATGTCCTCTAGAACTCATTCTTTCTACCACGCTTTAATCTGATTAAGAAAATTTTTATGCATTAGCATTTGTTCTTCTTTATTAATCGCGAAGAAATTTTATGGATAAGGTTTAATCAGAGATTCTTTCGAGCAAACAAGGTTTCAGTTTCCTATCCTAGATCACACAAAGGAGTTCATGCATCCATTCCTTAATACTTTCCATACCTATTCGCTCTTCGGACATTTCTGCCCATTTCTAACCCAGGGGTATTTTCGTCATTTTTCCTACAGGGGTATTTTCGTAATAGAAGAAGTTGTAAAATTTTAATAAACAGATCACTTTGAAATTCTCCAAAACTGGAGGATGTTTCTGAAAATTTGCAAAATTTAGAGATATGATATCGTTTTGAAACCAGGGGTATTTTGGTAATTTTTGTCATTCAAAGAGATTTTGAAATTTTGATAAATCGGGGATATTTCTAACAGTTGTAAAACTCGGGGGTTTCTTTCTGAAAATGTTCCTTTTCAAATAGTGATGTTTGTAAAGATTTCCAAAACCAGGGTCATTTCGGTAACTTTTGCAACTTGAGGGCGTTTTCGTAATTTTCCAAAACCAAAAATATGCTGATGATTTTCAGAGCTAAGTTGTTGAATATTTGTAAAATAGTTGAAATTTTTGAGCAAAACCATTGAACTGATATTTTATGAGTCAGGGGCATTTTGGTAATTTTACCCCTAAGGGCATTTTTGTAATTTTCCACAATTCAAGTTTTTCGAGAAAAATGTTGTAAAAGTGATGTTCTCCGATTTGAAAGAGTTTATTGCAAAAGTTTTGAAAACATTTGGGTTTTTGTTGTTTCATTCATTTCAAAACGTGGCTAAATCCCTTTCGGGTTTTAGTCATTATATTAGGCCTATGACCGAGCCCTCTTGGTCAGGGTGAACCAAAGCTACGCACTAGGCAGGATTCGAGTGAAGAGGAGGTGGGTCACGCGGACCGCTTAAATACCAAGCTCCCACTGAACCTTTCTAGACATGCGTACAGAGGTTGCCACACCACTGAGCCCTCTGAGTTAGGGTGAACCGAAGCTACGCACCAGGTAGGATACCTGCGAAGAGGAGGTGAGTCACGAGGACTGCTTAAATACCAGGCTCTTCCGGATCCAATCCTAGACATGCGTACAGGGGTTACCACACCCTAGCTCAGTGACTAAGTCATAGGTTGGTTTAGTTCTTTAAGTCTTATGCTTCGTTTGTGTGTTTAGTAACCTATTCCTAGGGTTCAAGTTCCTATAAGTCTATCTACGTTCCATGCTTCCTACCCTTCTACAGAATATAATTCCCCAAGAGGTTTAGATGTACTTACCTGGGCGGATCGGTGCCGGAGACTCGGGCCATGCTGCTTAAAACCCAAAAACAATTCAAAAGGCCTACTAAAACATTTTTGGGCCTTGGGCCCCCACAGCCGAGCTTTGAACTGGGCTCTGATACCAATTTTGTAACAAACCAAACCCGGCCCAAACACTATGGCCGAATCTGGTCTGTTACAGAGAAATTTTTTTTTTCAAAATCCTTTTTGAAAACCAACTTAAATATTGAAAACCCCTTTATTTAAGTGGGCTTGTTAAAAACATACTTAGATTTGATTCGGAAATTAAATTAAGTCAAGTTATCATAAAATTACAAGTGTGCCCGATGGCACGTTTAAAACAATTTTCGTTCAACGTAGAACATGTGATTAACTAATATTATTAATAAGGTTTAAAACAAAATATTCAACATATGGTAAATAACAAAATAAAATATAAGGAGGCCTTATTACAAAATAAACAAAACTCGAAAATGAAATAATAATAAAAAGGAAGTATCATAACTAAAATTTAAGTTCATTTAAATTGAATCCACTGCATGGCCACCTCGAGTCCACCCGGCTCCATATCCGCGGTCTACGTATCACCTGAAAAATAGAGGAGAAGGTGAGTCACCAAGACCCAGTATATAATCCTTCCCCCGTTTTAAAAGCAATTTCATACACATCTTATAACAAGTAATATGCAGAATATTAAATACCCAACCTAGCCAACCAAACGCCACTGTCTACCCCGTTGTGGTACCAAACCACTGGTGGTGCCAAACCACTGGTGACATATAGTCACAATGTGTTACCAAAACACTGGTGTCCGTAGACACAAATCGGGTGATGGGGCCAACCCATCGTGTGATACCAAATCACTGGCAGACGATCCCATATCTCAAGTGGGGCCAACCCACGGTGGTGTTAACCACAGGGATAAGTCGCTATGAGGTGCCAAACCTCTGGAGGTACCAAACCTCTGGTGACCGTAGTCACAGTGTTACCAAAACACTAGTGCCCGTCGGCACAATATCACTGCCCCCTCCACTCAGTCAATCCCACATCAGTCACATAAATATATGTTACATGCCATCATATGTATAAATCAATACATCATGCTTCCCAAAAGCATTAATAATAATTCACGTTAACAGGTACTTACCTGAATTACCATCTATACCAATATGGTATATCATCCAATGCTACATAAATCAAGTAAGCATTTACAATATTCAACACATTTAATAAGTTATAGTGTGTATGTACACACCTGTCACCAACAAAGAGTCTAAATCCCTGAAAGAAGAGTTGGCCTCCCTAGATCTGCTGATCCCTATATTTGGCCAAATACCCGGGTTAGTACTATGGCCTAATCGGCCAACCAATTAATTTGAGAGAGGTTCCTTGTGAACCCGAATCCTTACCTTCACACTTTTGGATACTAATCGCAATACTTGATTCCCGAATCTGCTCGTCAATCACCATTGATTAGTAAGTAAAACTAATAGCCTTCGGCTTTTAATCGAATTGTTATAATAAAGAAATTGATCTTACCACCACTTACCGAAATCGAATGCTAGAGATCAGGCTTTGAGTCGACTGCTTTACTTTCCTGAATACCTAGAGGAAATCGGTTACCACTCGTTTAGAAGTCTTATAACCATTACCGAAATCGGCACCTTTCCTTGTAAAAGAAATCGACAGAAAAAGAAGGAAAAGGGGAGATAGATATTCGGCCATTACTTACCTTGATCCAAATCGATTAACAAAGGAGATGCAGGAAGATACTATACTCAATATTCGGCCAAATAGGGTTTAATAAAAAGGGAAAAAGAATTTCGGCACCTTGATAGGGGTTAGATTCGGCTATGGTTGATTTTGTTATCAAACAAGGCTAGAGAGAAAAAGAAGAGAGGTAAAAGGGAGTAGATGATTCGGCTAGAGAGAAAAAATTATGGAAAAGGTGATCAGAATTTCGGCTACTGGAAAATGTCTAAAAGAAAATCAAGATGGTAGCTAGGGGTTTATAAAGGATTTCGGCACCCTCCCCCCTTATTGCTTGCCGTCCACTCTTCATAGGAAGAGTTTAAATTTCGGCAACACACTCCAAGTTACTCTTGGCCACACATTTGTATTAATTCAAATAATTTGAATTAATCCTTATAATAAATAATAATCTCCTAATAATCCATGGAATATCCTCATTTATCTTCTATTATCTAATTAATAATCCATTAATAATTCTTTTACTCTTCATAATATCCTTGATTATCTCTTATTATCCTTAGAATAAAATCCTATTAAAGATGATCATATTATCCTTTAATGATAATAATTAATAAAAGAGTTTAAAGGGAGAAAAATTCTCCCATTTGTACCGTCCCTTAAATGAGCAAAAAGAGGGATTGTTGCGACTCGAACACAAGCTCCCTAGCTCCCCTTGGTGGCGTCACATGTAGCTCCTAAGTGGCCTCACTTTTGCCACTTTACCAAGGGCTTTTTAGTGCCCAATTTCCTTCATTTATTCTTATAACACCCTCCTGCTAAGACTCCCTACCTTAAAAGTTAAAAACTGAAATTTTCTACCAAACCGAGCCAACAAAAAGCCTTAAATAAATCATTATTATTCCATAAATAATATCACAGTAGTTCATACATAAGAAAAATAATTAAATTCCAAATAGCCCCGTTTTTAGGATGTTACATTATTGGTGAAAAGTGAATAAGCTTAGTTGAATTAGAAATGTGATAGAATTATGAAATTTATGTGATATAAGTGGTTATGATACTATTGAAATGTTCATTGAAATGTTGAAAATGTTGATATCTCGGGCTTTAGGCCTAGCAGGCCTAGTGCCGGTGACTTATTTCAGGCTTTAAGCCTAGCAGGCCTAGTGTCGGTGACTTATTTCAGGATTTAAGCCTAGCAGGCCTAGTGCCGGTGACTTATTTCGGGCTCTGAGCCTAGCAGGCCTTGTGCCGGTGTTACTTATCGGGCTTTGACGCCTAGCAGGCTTGATGCCGGTGATGTGTTTTAAAAAGGAGAAACCAAAATTTGTTCGAGGCAAAACATAGTTAATATATCTAGTTAAAGGCTCAGGTAAGTAAGTAAGGTATGTTATGTTTAATATTACTTGAGTCGAGTTAATTATATAAGAACAGTTTTATGTACAATTGAGATTAAGATTGAGATGCATGAGTATAATATGATTGAATGTGGGCTTAAATGTACTATTTGGGTAGTCTCGGATACAAATAAAAAGGTCAATGATGAAAGAGTTGAAATTGTTTATCATATGCATATAAGTAAATTTCAAAAAACAATGCCTAAGGTTGGTTTATGTGAACTGAAAAAAGAATGCGATGCATATGATATTACATGTATCGATGATATTTAAGCTAAGTGTGTGCTTGGTAATCGGCTATGTGTATTTTTTTTATCCTATTGAAATTATGCTTAATATTATAAGCTTATAGGTTAAATGTTACATGTATGTTTATTACATTTATCATGGCTTGAGACTTACTAAGCTAGTGAGCTTACTTTGTGTGTTTTTGCTGCTCGTTTTATAGATTTTGGTTCTGCTGTGGGCTCGAAGGATCATTGTTGAAGTCAGCCACACTATCATGTTTTTGGTACTCTTTTATTTTAGTCTACAAGATAAAGGCATGTATAGGGATTTGTCAAGGGTTATGTTTGAGTTATGCACTTTGTTCATGTATATATATATATATATATTAGCCATGTGAATATGGTTTATATCTTTTGATGTGTGGAAATTAGGTGAATGGTTGAAATGAACAAGTGATGGTTATGTTCATGTCATGAATGTATTAATTGTATGAAGTCTTGACTAAGTTATATTCGGCGAAGGTAAATGTGCTGACGATAGGTTTAATTTGGTCTTGTTACTAATGGCGGTTTGAACTAGGAATATGAGTTGATGAATTATGTAGGTAATCGGTCATGTTATATAAATGATATGGGTTGACTATGGGTGTTATGTTATATGTCCCTTAAATTCGGTTGGAAAATGCGGAATGGTGATTATGTAATCATATAATTACATATATATATATATATATATATATTTATAGGCATTCATACAATATATATATTGAATGAGTAGTTTGGGCCATGTGCTAATAATGTGTATGCTGGCATATTCGGCCCTTATAAGTGAATTGGTAAGTATGGAAATTGCATTAACATGTAGTTATATTCAAAAATGTAATATGTATGTTTAAATTATACTTGTGCTGGTTATGACTTAATTTTTATTTATATATATATTTAGTACTAATATGTTTCATGCATTAGATACTATTTGCTTATATGTATAGCATTATTTAATTATATTTATATTTTATATACATGGGAGTTGTCTGCTTATAATTGAATGGTTGGAATAAGATATTTATTTAAGATGCTTTTAAGGAATAAAAGTTTTGACTTCTGGTAATACCCGTAACCCTAATTCGGCGACGGATACGGGTTAGGGGTGTTACATTTGATTGGTACAAGAGCTTACGATTTAGTCTATTCTAGGACTACCGTAGCGCGTGAGGGTCTAGCTATACATGCCTTTGTTGTGTATTTGATAGTGTGGTGACTTCTGACATTCTGAACTGTGTTTTATATAGTAAATGGACACTGATCCTGAAAGAGCCGTAGCGGATGATGTAGAGAGTGTAGCGCTTGACCGTGCACGCGAATCAGTGCCGGTAGACTCTCGACCAATTTCGGGTAGCCACGAGGGGGAGGCTAAACAAGCCTTCTATCAGATGATGAACGAGTGGTTTACCCAGTTTATTCAGACTAACCCAGCTGTACACCAACCTCCACCCCCGAATAATCCAACTCTGATACCTTCAGCACCCCCGATGGTAGATCCAATGAGATCTTGTAGACCTTCAGTTGATAAAATTAGGAAATTTGGGGCCGAAGAATTCTGGGCCAATGACGATGATGACACAGAGCGAGCCGAAATGTGGCTTGATAACACTATTCGAGTACTTGATGAGCTATCTTGTACTCCAGACGAATGCCTGAAGTGTGCAATATCTTTACTTCGGGACACTGCATATCACTAGTGAATACACTAGTATCAGTGGTTCCAAAAGAAAAAGTGACGTGGGATTTCTTCCAGAATGAATTCCGCAAGAAATATATTAGCCATAGGTTTATCGACCAGAAACGTAAAGAATTTCTTGAACTAAAACAGGGGCAAATGACTGTGACTGAATATGAGCGAAAATTTGTCAGATTGAGCCGATATGCCCGAGAGTGTGTATCAACTGAAGCTATTATGTGCAAAAGGTTCGAAGACGGTTTGAATGAAGATATAAAGTTGCTTGTTGGCATTCTTGAAATCAAAGAGTTTGTGACACTAGTCGAGCGAGCTTGCAAAGCTGAAGAGCTCGGGAAGGAGAAAAGAAAGGCTGAGACAGAAGCTAGAGACACTCGTAGGAGATCGTCGGGTAAGACTTTCTATTCCACATCTAAGAAGTTCAGAGATGACTTCAGCCGACATAAAGCTACTTCAGATTTACCTAGACGTGATCGACCTCCAGTGGGCTCCCGAGCTACCTCGATGGCCAGTGTTGGTAACACTCCACAGAATCGAGTTGAATGCAAGCATTGTGGGAAATGGCATTTCCGGAGTTGTAGATTCCATGATCGATCTTGCTTTAAATGTGGATCGTCAGATCATTTTATTAGGGAATGTTCGATGTTAGTTGAGCAGAATACAGTTCAGAACATTAAGTCGAGCAACACGTCAGCGCGAGGTAGGCCACCCAGACATTCAGGCAATGTAGGTGGTAGTCAGAAAGGAACGAAGAACACTGCAATTCGATCCGAGGCTAGAGCACCAGCTAGGGCTTATGCTGTACGAGCTAGAGAGGATGCTTCGTCCCCAGATGTTATTACTGGTACTTTCACACTTTATGATACTACTGTGATTGCATTGATTGATCCTGGTTCGACTCATTCATATGTGTGTGAAACTTTAGTATCTAGTAAGACTCTACCTATTGAGTCTACTGAGTTTGTGATCTGTGTGTCCAGCCCTTTGGGTCGCTGTGTACTTGTTGATAAAGTGTGTAAAAGTTGCCCGTTGATGATTCGAGATTCTTGTTTCCCAGCTGAGCTAATGTTGTTGCCCTTCGACGAGTTTGATATAATTCTGGGAATGGATTGGCTAACTTTGTATGATGCAGTGGTGAATTGTAAAAGAAAGATCATTGATTTGAGATGCCAAAACGGTGAGATCATTCGGGTTGAATCCAATAATTTGGAGGGGTTGCCTACAGTAATATCCTTGATGTTAGCCCGAAAGTATGTGAGAAAAGGGTGTGAAGCTTATTTGGCCTATGTATTGGATAATAAAGTGTCTGAAAAACAAATTGAATTTGTATCGGTTGTGTGTGAATACCCAGATATGTTTCCTGAAGAATTACCGGGTTTACCACCAGTACGAGAGATTGAGTTTGGTATTGAATTAGTACCAGGGATGACTCCGATCTCAATAACTCCGTATCGGATGGCACCTACTGAGTTAAAAGAGTTGAAAGCACAGTTGCAAGAGTTAACAGATAGGGGCTTTGCACGACCGAGCTTCTCTCCTTGGGGTGCACCAGTTCTTTTTGTGAAAAAGAAAGATGGAACGATGCGAATGTATATTGATTATCGGCAACTGAATAAGGTAACTATAAAGAATAAGTACCCGTTACCTCGGATTGATGACTTGTTTGATCAGTTGAAAGGGGCTTCAATGTTTTCAAAGATTGATCTAAGATCGGGTTATTATCAACGGCGAGTTAGAGATTCTGATGTGCCTAAGACTGCATTCTGAACGAGGTACGGACATTTTGAGTTTTTGGTTATGCCTTTTGGGCTTACTAATGCACCTGCTGTTTTTATGGATTTGATGAATCAGGTTTTCAGACAGTTTTTGGATCGGTTTGTAGTAGTGTTTATTGATGATATACTGATCTACTCCAAGGATGAAATTGAGCATGCCGAGCATTTGAGATTAGTGCTACAAACTTTGTGAAATCAGCAGTTGTATGCGAAGTTTAGTAAATGTGAGTTCTGGATGAAAGAGGTCAGCTTTTTAGGACATGTGGTTTCAGCATCAGGTATTCGAGTTGATCCGAACAAAATCTCAGCTATACTTGATTAGAAGCCACTGAAAAATGTTTCCGAGATTCGAAGTTTTCTGGGACTTGTGGGCTACTACAGACGGTTTGTGAAGGGTTTTTCTATGATAGCTACACCTTTGATAAACCTATTACAGAAAGATGCCAAGTTTGAGTGGTCGAAAAATTGTCAGAAAAGTTTCGATCAGTTGAAAGCCCTTTTGACGGAAGCTCCAGTATTAGCTCAGCCTGAATCAGGTAAAGAATTTGTTGTGTATTCTGATGCTTCCTTAAGTGGTTTGGGCTACGTATTGATGCAGGAAGGCAAAGTAGTAGCCTACGTATTGATGCTTCCTTAATTGAAGCCGCATGAAAGAAATTACCCGACGCATGATTTAGAGCTTGCAGCCATTGTGTTCGCACTGAAGATTTGGCGTCATTACTAATTCGGCGAAAAATGTCACGTTTACTCGGATCACAAAAGTTTGAAGTACTTGATGACTCAGAAAGACCTGAACTTGAGACAGTGCAGATGGTTGGAATTGCTAAAAGAATACGAATTGGTAATTGACTATCATCCGGGAAAAGCTAACGTTGTTGCAGATGCACTAAGTAGAAAATCATTGTTTGCTCTTCGTGTGTTGAACGCACATATGGTTATGGCTGGTGATGGTTCGATCATAGCTGAGATGAAGGCTAGATCGTTGTTTATTCAGCAAATTAGTGATGCACAAAAAGTTGACAAAGATACGACTTCTAGACGAGCACAGTGTGAAAATGATACAGAGTCAGAATTTCGAATTGATAAAAATGACTGTTTGAACTATAAAGGCCGATTGTGTGTACCGAAAAATGCTGACTTGATTCAGATGGTGTTGGATGAAGCTCATAATAGTCAAATGTCGATACATCCGGGTAGCACAAAGATGTATAATGATTTGAAACAGTTCTATTGGTGGCCGGGCATGAAACGGGATATATCTGAATTTGTTTCGAAATGCTTAGTTTGTCAGCAAGTAAAAGCTGAGCATCAAGTGCCATCCGGACTACTTCAGCAAATCATGATACCTGAATGGAAATGGGATAGAATTACAATGGATTTTGTATCTGGTCTCCCTATGACACCGAGTAAGAAAGATGCCGTCTGGGTTATAGTTGATAGACTGACTAAATCAGCTCATTTTGTGCCAGTTCGTACAGACTATTCACTCGATAAACTGGCTGAATTGTACGTATCACAGATTGTGAGATTGCATGGTGTACCGAGTTCCATTGTTTCAAACAGAGACCCGAGATTCACATTGCGGTTTTGGAAGAAGTTGCAAGATGCTTTAGGTACTAAACTTCATTTTAGTACAGCCTTTCATCCGCAGTCAGACGGTCAGTCTGAGCGAACTATTCAGATACTTGAGGACATGTTGAGATGTTGCGTTCTCGAGTTTGAAGGTACGTGGGAACGATACCTACCTTTGATTGAGTTTGCTTACAATAATAGCTTTCAATCTAGTATCAAAATGGCGCCCTATGAAGCTTTGTACGGTCGTAAATGTCGAACACCGTTATATTGGACTGAGCTCAGTGAAAACAAAATACACGGGGTTGATTTGATCAAAGAAACTGAACAAAAAGTGGCTGTGATCAGAGATACTTTGAAAGCTGCCTCAGACCGACAAAAGCCTTATGCTGATTTAAAACGTAAAGATGTTGAATTTCAAGTTAGAGATTGAGTATTCTTGAAAGTTTCTCCGTGTAAAAAAGTACCCCGATTTGGTCGAAAAGGCAAACTTAGTCCGAGATTCATCGGACCTTATGAAATCACTGAACGTATTGGGCCTGTTGCTTATAGATTGAAGTTGCCCTTTGAGTTAGAAAAGATACATGATGTATTTCACGTTTCGATGCTTCGTAAGTACAGACCAGATCCGTCTCACGTGATCACACCGTTAGAGATTGAAATCTGATCCGATTTGACATATGATGAAGAATCGATCCGTATCTTAGCTCAGGAAATGAAAGAGTTGAGAAATAAGAGGATTCCATTAGTGAAAGTATTATGGAATAGACACGGAGTTGAAGAGGCTACGTGGGAGCCTGAGGATTCAATGAAGCAACAATATCCGACTTTGTTTAACGGTAAGATTTTCGAGGACGAAAATTCTTAAAGGGGGAGAGTTGTAACAGACCGATTTTGACCCTAATCGGAACGGTGGTTTCGGGACCACAAATCTGAGTCTGAGAAATATTTTAATATTATATTTTGAGTCTATTATATGTGAATTGATGTGTGTGAAAGTTTCGTATGAAAAATTAATCGTTTATGTGTTTAATTTAGAAAAGGACTTAATCGCGTAAAGCGTAAAAGTTGCTAACTATAGTGAAAAGTGCCTAATTGATTATGGCTTTTTAATTTGGGGTATTAAAAGGGCAAATAGCCCATTTTAGGAGTAAGTGGACGGTAGATGACAAATTTGTCCATGATATTATGTTATTATTATTATATAAATAAAGGTTAAAATAGTAAATGATTAATTTTATAATATATGTTAAATAAAACATAATGGAATGGCCATTATCATCTTCTCCCTTGCTTGGCCGAAAGTTGAGAAAGAAGAAAGGGTTATGTTCTTTGATTTTCGGCAATTAGAAGCTTGATTTCAAGGTTAGTTTGAATTCGGTTTTTGTTAATTTTTACGTTTTTTAGATCGTTGCTTCGAACCGTAGCTAACCCATGTTATAATTTTTGAAAATAAGCATGCTTGATATTCGGCCATTGTAGTGTTCATATGATTTTTGGTGTTTGATGATTTTAAATTATAGATATGAAAAAGATTAGCATGTTTTGTATTGAAAGTTTTGGTGAAATTGAACAATTAGGGATAATTTGCAAAAATAAAATTCCAGAGGGACCTATTTGCTTAATAAATGAAAAATATGGACTTGTATAGTCCCTAGGAGTATTCGGCCCTAAAGAATTAGGTGCAAATTATGTGTATTTTATGTTTTGTGCAATTAGGACTAAAGTGTAAAAATGTAAAACCCTAGGGGTAAAAGGGTAATTTGCCCATTTATGTGATTTGGGACTAAATTGAAATGAAATGTACTTGAATGAGCTAAATTTTAATGTGTTTAGATCAAGAACAAAGAAAAACGGATTTGGATCGGGGAAAGACGAAGATTATTGAATAGCCGGTCTACGCGGTCCGTCGACAGTCGAGGTAAGTCCCTAAGCTGGATTATATTAAGGAATGCATTATGAATGTAGTTAATGACAATATTTGATAAATTTGGGTATATTTTTATGTGATACCCGAATGTAAAGATATTACATTGAATTGGATATGTTTTGTTAATACAATGTGAATGTGTATAATCGATATGATATACGGGTTATACAATGTTATAATGATTTTATTGGTGAAAAGTGAATAAGCTTAGTTGAATTAGAAATGTGATAGAATTATGAAATTTAAGTGATATAAGTGGTTATGATACTGTTGAAATGTTCATTGAAATGTTGAAAATGTTGATATCTCGGGCTTTAAGCCTAGTAGGCCTAGTGCCGGTGACTTATTTCAGGCTTTAAGCCTAGCAGGCCTAGTGCCGGTGACTTATTTCAGGCTTTAAGCCTAGCAGGCCTAGTGCCGGTGACTTATTTAGGGCTCTGAGCCTAGCAGGCCTTGTGCCGGTGTTACTTATCGAGCTTTGACTCCTAGCAGGCTTGATGCCGGTGATGTGTTTTAAAAAGGAGAAATCGAAATTTGTTCGAGGCAAAACATAGTTAATATATCTAGTTAAAGGCTCAGGTAAGCAAGTAAGGTATGTTATGTTTAATATTACTTGAGTCGAGTTAATTCTATAAGAACAGTGTTATGTACAATTGAGATTAAGATTGAGATGCATGAGTATAATATGATTGAATGTGAGCTTAAATGTACTATTTGGGTAGTCTCGGATACAAATAAAAAGGTCAATGATGAAAGAGTTGAAATTGTTTATCATATGCATATAAGTAAATTTCAAAGAACAATGCCTGAGGTTGGTTTTTGTGAATTGAAAAAAGAATGCGATGCATATGATATTACATGTATCGATGATATTTAAGCTAAGTGTGTGCTTGGTATTCGGCTATGTGTATTTTTTTTATCCTATTGAAATTATGCTTAATATTATAAGCTTATAGGTTAAATGTTACATGTATGTTTATTACATTTATCATGGCTTGAGACTTACTAAGCTAGTGAGCTTACTTTGTGTGTTTCTGCTGCTCGTTTTATAGATTTTGGTTCTGCTGTGGGCTGGAAGGATCATTGTTGAAGTCAGCCACACTATCATCTTTTTGGTACTCTTTTATTTTAGTCCACAAGATAAAGGCATGTATAGGGATTTGTCAAGGGTTATGTTTGAGTTATGCACTTTTTCATGTATATATATATATATATATTAGCCATGTGAATATGGTTTATATCTTTTGATGTGTGGAAATTAGGTGAATGGTTGAAATGAACAAGTGATGGTTATGTTCATGTCATGAATGTATTAACTGTATGAAGTCTTGACTAAGTTATATTCGGCTAAGGTAAATGTGCTGACGATAGGTTTAATTTGGTCTTGTTATTAATGGCGGTTTGAACTAGGAATATGAGTTGATGAATTATGTAGGTAATCGGTCATGTTATATAAATGATATGGGTTGACTATGGGTGTTATGTTATATGTCCCTTAAATTTGGTTGGAAAATGCGGAATGGTGATTATGTAATCATATAATTACATATATATATATATAGGCATTCATACAATATATATATTGAATGAGTAGTTTGGCCCATATGCTAATAATGTGTATGCTGGCATATTCGGTCCTTATAAGTGAATTGGTAAATATGGAAATTGCATTAACATGTAGTTATATTCAAAAATGTAATATGTATGTTTAAATTATACTTGTGCTGGTTATGACTTAATTTTTATTTATATATATATTTAGTACTAATATGTTTCATGCATTAGATACTATTTGCTTACATGTATAGCATTATTTAATTATATTTATATTTTATATACATGGGAGTTGTCTGCTTATAATTGAATGGTTGGAATAAGATATTTATTTAAGATGCTTTTAAGGAATAAAAGTTTTGACTTCTGGTAATACCCGTAACCCTAATTCGGCGACGGATACGGGTTAGGGGTGTTACATTCCCCATGCTGCTCCCTTGTGACGCCACTTCCCTGCAACCCAAGTGGCGTCTCCTTGCCACTTTACCACATCACTTCTTGTGTCAACAAACACAAGTAATTATCCTTGAGACCCGCCTCAGCTAGCTCTCCCCTAAAGTGCCTAAAAATAAAATTTTCACCAAGGCTCAAGCTTATCCCGAGCCTACCAAACACATAGAAACATAACAAATGCAAAGCCCCTAATACCTGGATGTTACAGATGTTTCCCCGTAGTTATCATTCAATGCATACATCTAATCATCATCTATCTTAAAACAACATTAATTAGCTTTTCATGATTCAACCACATCATTCATACACATAATACTATTGATGCAATCCCTAGTTCATGCAAGCAACATATCATCATTCATCACTCAGAAGTAGGGTGTAGAAACTCACATTATTTCCTTATCCTTGTCACCTTGTCTTATCCGAACGCTAGTGGCTCCTTAGACCTGGAAGCAATCCCTTGATTTTTCTCCTCTCCGGACATTCATGCCCACAACTATTGCAACATACAAAGCCTCCTGCGGTTACAGCATCTTCTAATTCAAGGTGTAACATCCTAAAAATGGGGCTATTTGGAAATAAATTATTTTTCTTATGTATGAACTGCTGTGATATTATTTATGGAATAATAATGATTAATTTAAGGCTTTGTGTTGGCTCGGTTTGGTAGAAAATTTCAGTTTTTAACTTTTAAGGTAGGGAGCCTTAGCAGAAGGGGATTATAAGAATAAACGGGGATAATTTGGACATAAGATGAGCCTAGAATAAGTGGCAAAGTAAGCCCACTTAAGAGCTGCTTGTGACGCCACCAAGGAGCAAGGGAGAACCTTGGTTCGAGTCACAGAAATCCTCCCTTTTGTTCTTTATTTGGACGGCACAAGGGGGAGAGATTTTCTCTCCTTAAATTCCTTTCATTATCTATTTAGATAATAAGATAATGTGAGCTTTTTAATGGGATTTTATTTGTTTAATTCTAGGGATAATTAGATAATAATAGTTTTATTTTGATAGTAGTAGATAAAAGGATAATTAATGAATTATCATGGGATTAATTGATAAGATAATGAGGATATTATTTGGTATTATTTGGATTATTAAGAGATTAAAAGTGGATTATTAGGAGATTAATTCAAATAGTGTGGATATTTTTCAAATGGGTGGCTTGGAGTAAAACTAGGAATTGGTCAAGCTTTGAACTCCTTGTTGAGGGAGTGTGGACGGCAAGGTGTTGGGGGAGGGGTGCCGAATGCCTATTTAAGCACCAGTTGACCACCTTGTTGGCTTTTTGTCAGTTTTGCTTAAGTGCCGAAATTTCTAACCCTTCCTTAGTTCTTCTCTTATTTTCTCCACTCTCTCAAATCCCTTTCAAGCCGAAACTCTCATCACCCCCTCTCTTCCCATTATTCTACCTTCATAAGAGCCGAATATACCTCTTTAGAGTGCCGAAATTTCCCTCTCCTCTTTGGAAGCATTTTGCCGAACACTAAAGGTGGTACAAGATTCTTCGGGACTTTCTTTTCAATCGATTTCACAAGGTAAGGGGCATTAGCCGAATGTTTTAATATCTCCTCTTGTGTTCCTGTCGATCTAAACAAAGTGTAAGTGACGAATTTAGTATTGGTAATCAAAGGATGCTAACACTCTTTTGGAATCGATTGATTACAGAACTTTCGGGATCTTTGGAGCAAACGATCTAAGCCTAAATCTCTAGCATTCGGCTTTGATAAGTGGTAGTAAGTACTTATTCTTTTCAATAGATTATTGTCTAAGTGAATAAAAGCCGAAGGTTACTGACACTGTCTTGTGATCGGCTATGTGATAAAACAGATTCGGGTACCAAGAGTGGTGACTATTAGTCAAAAGGAAAAGGTAAGGACTTGGGATCACAAGATGACCTTTGGATTATTTTGTTTGGCCGAATAGGTCATAGTGCTAACTCCCATGCTTGGCCGTATATAGGGACAAGTAGATCTAAGCTGGCCGACTTCTCCTTTCGGGATTAGACTATTTTGTGGTGACAGGTGTGTACATACACACTATAACTTATTAAATGTGCTGAATATAGTAATGCTTACTTGATTTATGTAGCATTGGGTGATATACCATATCGGTATAGATGGCAATTCAGGTAAGTACCTGATAATGTGAATTATTATTAATGCTTTTAGGAAGCATGATGTACTGATTTATACATATGATGGCATGTAACATATAATTATGTGATTGATGTGGGATTGACTGAGTGGAGGGGGCAGTGATATTGTGCCGACGGGCACCAGTGTTTTGGTAACACACCGTGACTACGGTCACCAGAGGTTTGGTACCTCCAGAGGTTTGGCACCTCATAGCGACTTATCCCTGTGGTTAACACCACCGTGGGTTGGCCCCACTTGAGATATGGGATCGTCTGCCAGTGATTTGGTATCACACGATGGGTTGGCCCCATCAAACGATTCGTGTCTACGGACACCAGTGTTTTGGTAACACATTGTGACTATATGTCACCAGTGGTTTGGCACCACCAGTGGTTTGGTACCACAACGGGGTAGACAGTGGCGTATGGTTGGTTAGGTTGGGACACATAATATTCTGCATATTAATTGTTATATGTTGTGTATGGAAATGTTTTTAAAACGGGGAAGGATTACATACTGGGTCTTGGTGACTCACCTTCTCCTCTATTTTTTTTCAGGTGATTCATAGACCGCGGATATGGAGCCGGATGGACTCGAGGTGGCCATGCAGTGGACTTTAAATTTAAATGAACTTTATACTTAGTCTTACTATTTTAAATTCGGTTTTATTTTATATTTTGGATTGTAATAAGGCCTCCTAGGATATTTTATTATTTTCATATGTTGAATACTTGCTTTAAACTTTATAATTAATATTAATTAAAATCACATGTTTTTCCAAGTTAAAACGAAAATTGTTTTTAAAATGCCATCGGGCACGGTTGAAATATGACTTAAATATGGTTTTAAAAATAAACACTAAGTATGATTTTACCAAGATAATCAAATACGAGAAGTTTTCAACAAAACTTAATGGGTTTCAAAAAGGTTTTCCCCGTAACAAACTAGATTCGGCCATAGGGTTTGGGCCGGGTTTGGGTTGTTACAAAATTGGTATCAGAGCCCAGTTCAAAGCTCGGCTGTGGGGGCCCAAGGCCCAAAAAGGTTTTGTTTTATGCTAGTAGGCCTTTTTATGTTGTTTTTGGGTTTTGAATGGCATGGCACCGAGTCTCCGGCACCGATCCGCCCAGGTAAGTACATCTAAACTTCTTCGTGAATTATATTCTATAGAAGGGTAGGAAGCATTGAACGTAGATAGACTTATAGGAATTTGAACCCTAGGATTAGATTTCTCAAATATACAAACCAAACATAAGACTTAAGGAACTAAACCAACCTATGACTTAGTCACTGAGCTAGGGTGTGGTAACCCCTGTACGCATGTCTAGGAGTGGATCCGGAAGAGCTTGGTATTTAAGCAGTCCTCGTGACTCACCTCCTCTTCGCAGGTATCCTACCTGGTGCGTAGCTTCGGTTCACCCTAACTCAGAGGGCTCAGTGGTGTGGCAACCTCTGTGCGCATGTCTAGAAAGGTTCGGTGAGAGCTTGGTATTTAAGCAGTCCGCGTGACTCACCTCCTCTTCACTCGAATCCTGCCTGGTGCGTAGCTTTGGTTCACCTTGACCAAGAGGGCTCGGTCATAGGCCTAATATAATAACTAAAACCCGGAAGGGATCTAGCCACGTTTTGAAATGAATGAAACAACAAAAACTCAAATGTTTACAAAAATTTTGCAATAAACTCTTTCAAATAGGAAAACATCACTTTTACAACGTTTTTCTCGAAAAACTTGATTTGTGGAAAATTACGAAAATGCCCTTAGGGGTAAAATTACTAAAACGCCCCTAGTTCATAAAATCTCAACTCAGTGGTTTTGCCCAAAATTTCAATGATTTTATGACCATTCAAGAACCCTGCTTTGCAAAATAGTAATCAAATATTTTGATTTTGGAAATTACGGAAACGCCCTCAATTTGTGAAAATTACCAAAATGCCCCTGGATTTGAAATATTCACAAAACAGCCCGGTTGGGAAGGAAAACTTTCAAAAGAACCCCCAAAGTTTTACAACCGTTAAAAAGAACCCTGATTGATCAAAATTACAAAATTGCCCCTGATTGACAAAATTACCAAAATACCCCTAGTTTCCGAAACGATGTTATACCTTCAAATTTTACAAAATCTTCAGAATGCCCTCCAGTTTTGGGAATTTCAACCTGACCTGCTTTACTAAAGTTTAAAATTTCTTTTATTACGAAAATACCCCTGTAGGGAAAAATGACGAAAATACCCCTGGGTTAGAAAGGGGCAGAAATGTCCGAAGAGCAAATAGGTATGGAAAGTATTAAGGAATGGATGCATGAACTCCTTTGTGTGAACTAGGATAGAAGACTGAAACATTGTCTGCTCGAAAGAATCTCTGATTAAAACTTTATCCATAAAATTTCTTCGCGAGTAATAAAGTGAAACAAATGCTAACGCATAAAAATTTTCTTAATCAGACTAAAGCGCGGTAGATAGAATGAGTTCCAGAGGACGTGGATGCCGTGGACGCGGTAGGGGTAGGATGACGGTGTCTGAGCCCGTCAGATCGGGACAAGGCTCTGAAAATGAGGTACCACCGCCACCACCACCTCCTACTTTTAGAGCTGAGGAGCAGGATCAGACCGGTGGTGAGGCTGTGTCGCAAGCTGTTTTGCGAGTCTTGGAAATGGTGGCTGGGGCTGGTGGAAATCTAGGAGCTCGGAAATCGGTTCCCGAGCGAATTCGGTCTAATGGAGCTGAGGTATTCCGGGGTGTGTCAGGAGTGGCACCCAGTGCAGCAGAATACTGGCTAGAGTCAACTGAAAGGATCATGGATGATCTTGACCTGACTGAGGAAGAAAAACTGAAAGGGGCTGTATCGCTTCTAAAGGATGAAGCGTATCAGTGGTGGCTGACAGTGTGAGATGGCGCTACGGCAGATGATCTGACTTGGGGTTATTTCAAAACCACCTATCAGAAGAAGTATGTAGGCACCAGCTATACGGATGCTCAGAGGAAAGCCTTTCTAGGGCTATTGCAAGGAACTAAGTCAGTAGCAGAATATGAGGCGGAGTTTTTAAGGCTGAGTAGGTATGCTAGAGGCGTCGTTTCTACTGAGCATGAGCGCTGTGTCCGTTTTGAGGATGGACTCCGAGATGATTTGAGGTTACTGATTGCCCCGCAGCAGGTTCGTGAGTTCCCATCTTTAGTGGAAAAGGTTAAGGTAGCCGAAGGGTTCAAGAAGGCTGTAAGGCAAAGCTATAGTAGGAATAATCAGAAGAGAGGATTGGGGTCAGCTGGATCCAGTGGTAGTGTCCAGAAAAAGGCTAGGCCAAGTGGGCCAAATCAGGCGGCAAGGCCCATGACTACTAACCAGAGGCCGACTCAGTGTAACCGCTGTGGAAAGACCCATTGGGGAAGTTGTTCGACCGGCGATAGAGGATGTTTTGAGTGTGGGTCTTTGGAGCATCGGGTCAGAGATTGTATTCAGAAACTAGCTAAGAATCAGCCAGAAGGGCAGAACCGTACTCAAGACAGAAATGTGGGACCACAGAGGGGTCGCGGTAATGGTCGAGGAGGAAATGGTCCGAATAGAGGTCGTGGAACTCAGGGCAGAGGTGCGGGTAACACAGAGGCTAGGCAGCCTGGTTTAGTCTACGCAGCGAGGCGTCGCGAGGAGGGTGACGCACCGGATGTCATAACCGGTACGTTTCTAATTTTTGGTTTTCCTTATGTTGCATTGATTGATGTGGGTTCGATGCACTCGTACATTGCTAGTAGTGTGGTAGGAACTATGGACCTAAACTCTGAAACTGCTTCTAGGGAGATGACGGTAGTTAGCCCCTTAGGTCACTCTATAGTGGTAGACAAACTTTATAGAGACGTACCCCTAGAACTCCAAGGGGTCGTATTTATGGCCGATCTGATGGAACTACCATTTGGAGAGTTCGATTTGATCCTTGGGATGGACTGGCTGGCTAAGTATCAGGCAAATTTGGATTGCACGGCTAAGCGCATGGTTCTTAAGACGGCTGAAGGTGATGAAGTGGTTATGCTCGGTGATAGAAGGAATTACCTATCCAACGTAGTGTCTGCCTTGAAAGCTGAAAAGATGGTCAAGAAGGGTTGTGAGGCGTATTTGGTTCGAATCTGTGCTTTGGAAGCTAAGGAGTCAGTTATTGGAAAGGTCCGAACAGTAGGGGAATTTGCTGATGTGTTCCCAGAAGAACTTCCGGGTCTGCCGCCAGATCGGGAAGTTGAATTCGGTATAGACTTGCTACCCGGAACGGCACCTGTGTCTATAGCACCATATCGAATGGCACCAAAGGAATTGGTGGAGCTGAAGGCTCAAATTCAGGAGCTCTTGGATAGAGGGTTCATTCGACCAAGCATATCTCCGTGGGGAGCACCTGTGTTGTTTGTCAAGAAGAAGGACGGTTCTATGCGGATGTGCATCGACTACCGTTAGTTAAACAAGTTAACAATCAAGAACAAGTATCCGTTGCCTCGGATTGACGACTTGTTCGATCAACTGAAGGGTGCGTCGGTATTCTCAAAGATAGACCTTAGGTCGGGTTACCATCAACTTAAGGTGAAGGAAGTTGATGTTCACAAGACGGCATTCAGAACTCGGTATGGACATTACGAGTTTCTGGTGATGCCATTCGGGTTGACCAATGCACCGGCGGCGTTCATGGATCTAATGAATAGGGTATTTCAGCAGTACTTGGACCAATTCGTCGTGGTATTTATAGACGACATCTTGGTTTACTCAAGGACGAAGGAGGAGCATGATAAGCACTTACGTATAGTTTTACAAATGTTGAGGGAAAAGCAATTATATGCCAAATTCAGTAAGTGTGAATTTTGGCTTAGAGAGGTGGCTTTCCTAGGTCACGTAGTGTCAGCGGATGGAATTAGAGTAGACCCTCGCAAGATTGAAGCAGTGTTGGATTGGAAACTGCCTAGGTCAGTGGCGGAGATCCGAAGTTTCCTGGGTTTAGCAGGGTACTATCGGAGATTCGTGGAAGGATTCTCTCTAATAGCAGCGCCGTTAACTAAGTTACTAAGGAAAGGTATTCCATTTGTATGGACAGAGAAGCAACAAGAGAGCTTTGATAGGCTAAGGAAAATTCTGACGGAAGCTCTGGTTTTGGTGCAGCCGGAGGCAGGGAAGTTATTCACCGTTTATTGCGATGCATCCCATACTGGTTTGGGATGTGTGTTGATGCAGGATGGGAAGGTAGTAGCCTATGCATCCCGTCAGTTAAGACCACACGAATTGAACTATCCAACGCACGACTTGGAGTTAGCCGCAGTCGTTTTCACTCTGAAGATATGGAGACATTACCTTTATGGGGAGAAGTCAATAGTCTACACGGATCACAAGAGTTTGAGGTATCTCTTGACCCAAAAGGATCTAAACTTGAGACAGCGTCGGTGGATTGAACTTTTAAAGGATTACGATTGTTCGATCGAGTATCATCCAGGGAAGGCCAACGTGGTAGCTGACGCGTTGAGCCGGAAGGTTGTGACGGACTTGAGAGCGATGTTTGCTCGGTTGAGTCTATATGATGATGGAAGTCTCTTGGCGGAACTTCAAGTTAAGCCAACGTGGATCGAGGAGATTAAGGACAAACAGTTAATGGATGAGGGGTTGAATGTTAAAAGGGTGCAAGTTCAGGATGGTGGTCTGGAAGGGTACAATCTATCTAGTGATGGGGTACTATGTTTTCAAGGGCGAGCATGTATGCCGAAGGATGTGGAGTTGAGGCGGAAAATTCTTCAAGATGCACATAGCAGCCCATACGCTATGCATCCGGGAGGAAGCAAGATGTATGGAGATCTACGGAAACAGTTCTGGTGGCCCGGGTTGAAGCGGGAGGTAACTGAATTTGTGGGAAAGTGTCTGACGTGCCAGCAGGTTAAGGCTGAACACCAATTGCCATCAGGGCTACTTCAACCGGTAAAGATCCCTCAATGGAAATGGGAAAGGATCACTATGGATTTCGTCAGTGGGCTACCCCTTACGCCCAGCAAGAAGGACGCAGTTTGGGTAATAGTAGACCGTCTGACTAAGTCAGCTCACTTTATACCAGTAAGGATGGATTTCTCTCTTCAGAAGCTAGCTAAGCTGTACATATCTTAGGTAGTAAGATTGCATGGTGTTCCAGTATCGATCATCTCGGATAGGGATCCAAGGTTCACGTCAAGGTTCTGGAAAGCGTTGCATCAAGCTTTGGGTACACGGTTGGATTTCAGTACAGCCTTCCATCCACAGTCTGATGGACAATCGGAAAGGGTGATACAGATCTTAGAAGATATGTTAAGAGGATGCGTCTTGGATTTCAGTGGTAGTTGGGAGGAGTACCTACCACTAGCAGAATTCGCTTATAACAATAGTTATCAAGCGAGATGGCTCCATATGAAACCCTATATGGACGGAAATGCCGTACTCCTACATGTTGGACGGAGTTGGGGGAACGACAAATTCTGGGTCCAGAATTGGTAACAGAGACTGAAGACAAAGTCAAGGTGATTCGGTCTCGTCTGAAAGAGGCATCAGATAGGCAGAAGTCCTATGCTGATTTAAAACGCAAGGAAATGGAGTATGCTGTAGGAGACAGGGTTTTTCTGAAAGTGTCACCTTGGAAAAAGGTGTTGAGATTTGGCCGGAAAGGGAAGCTAAGCCCAAGGTTCATCGGGCCATATACAGTTGTAAAGCGAGTAGGACCGGTAGCTTATCAACTAGAGTTGCCGGCAGAACTGAATCAGATCCATGATGTATTTCATGTATCGATGTTGAGACGGTATCGGTCAGATCCTTCGCATGTTGTGCCAGTGGCTGAGATCGAGGTGGACTCGGACTTATCTTTTGAAGAAGAACCAGTCCAGATCTTAGATCGTGATGTGAAGGTTCTACGTAGGAAGTCAGTGTCCTTAGTGAAAGTGCTGTGGCGGAACCATGGTGTGGAAGAAGCTACGTGGGAGCCCGAGGATGTGATGCGGCAGCAATACCCCCATCTTTTCTGATCAAGGAATTTCGAGGACGAAATTTATTTTTAAGGGGGGTAGAATTGTAACATCCTAAAAATGGGGCTATTTGGAAATAAATTATTTTTCTTATGTATGAACTGCTATGATATTATTTATGGAATAATAATGATTAATTTAAGGCTTTGTGTTGGCTCGATTTGGTAGAAAATTTCAGTTTTTAACTTTTAAGGTAGGGAGCCTTAGCAGAAGGGGATTATAAGAATAAATGGGGATAATTTGGACATAAGATGAGCCTAGAATAAGTGGCAAAGTAAGCCCACTTAAGAGCTGCTTGTGACGCCACCAAGGAGCAAGGGAGAACCTTGGTTCGAGTCACAGAAATCCTCCCTTTTGTTCTTTATTTGGACGGCACAAGGGGGAGAGATTTTCTCTCCTTAAATTCCTTTCATTATCTATTTAGATAATAAGATAATGTGAGCTTTTTAATGGGATTTTATTTGTTTAATTCTAGGGATAATTAGATAATAATAGTTTTATTTTGATAGTAGTAGATAAAAAGGATAATTAATGAATTATCATGGGATTAATTGATAAGATAATGAGGATATTATTTGGTATTATTTGGATTATTAAGAGATTAAAAGTGGATTATTAGGAGATTAATTCAAATAGTGTGGATATTTTTCAAATGGGTGGCTTGGAGTAAAACTAGGAATTGGTCAAGCTTTGAACTCCTTGTTGAGGGAGTGTGGACGGCAAGGTGTTGGGGGAGGGGTGCCGAATGCCTATTTAAGAACCAGTTGACCACCTTGTTGGCTTTTTGTCAGTTTTGCTTAAGTGCCGAAATTTCTAACCCTTCCTTAGTTCTTCTCTTATTTTCTCCACTCTTTCAAATCCCTTTCAAGCCGAAACTCTCATCACCCCCTCTCTTCCCATTATTCTACCTTCATAAGAGCCGAATATACCTCTTTAGAGTGCCGAAATTTCCCTCTCCTCTTTGGAAGCATTTTGCCGAACACTAAAGGTGGTACAAGATTCTTCGGGACTTTCTTTTCAATCGATTTCACAAGGTAAGGGGCATTAGCCGAATGTTTTAATATCTCCTCTTGTGTCCCTGTCGATCTAAACAAAGTGTAAATGACGAATTTAGTATTGGTAATCAAAGGATGCTAACACTCTTTTGGAATCGATTGATTACAGAACTTTCGAGATCTTTGGAGCAAACGATCTAAGCCTAAATCTCTAGCATTCGGCTTTGATAAGTGGTAGTAAGTACTTATTCTTTTCAATAGATTATTGTCTAAGTGATTAAAAGCCGAAGGTTACTGACACTGTCTTGTGATCGGCTATGTGATAAAACAGATTCGGGTACCAAGTGTGGTGACTATTAGTCAAAAGGAAAAGGTAAGGACTTGGGATCACAAGATGACCTTTGGATTATTTTGTTTGGCCGAATAGGTCATAGTGCTAACTCCCTTGCTTGGCCGTATATAGGGACAAGTAGATCTAAGGTGGCCGACTTCTCCTTTCGGGATTAGACTATTTTGTGGTGACAGGTGTGTACATACACACTATAACTTATTAAATGTGCTGAATATAGTAATGCTTACTTGATTTATGTAGCATTGGGTGATATACCATATCGGTATAGATGGCAATTCAGGTAAGTACCTGATAATGTGAATTATTATTAATGCTTTTGGGAAACATGATGTACTGATTTATACATATGATGGCATGTAACATATAATTATGTGATTGATGTGGGATTGACTGAGTGGAGGGGGCAGTGATATTGTGCCGACGGGCACCAGTGTTTTGGTAACACACCGTGACTACGGTCACCAGAGGTTTGGTACCTCCAGAGGTTTGGCACCTCATAGCGACTATCCCTGTGGTTAACACCACCGTGGGTTAGCCCCACTTGAGATATGGGATCGTCTGCCAGTGATTTGGTATCAAACGATGGGTTGGCCCCATCAAACGATTCGTGTCTACGGACACCAGTGTTTTGGTAACACATTGTGACTATATGTCACCAGTGGTTTGGCACCACCAGTGGTTTGGTACCACAACGGGGTAGACAGTGGCGTATGGTTGGTTAGGTTGGGACACATAATATTCTGCATATTAATTGTTATATGTTGTGTATGGAAATGTTTTTAAAACGGGGGAAGGATTACATACTAGGTCTTGGTGACTCACCTTCTCCTCTATTTTTTTTTTCAGGTGATTCATAGACCGCGGATATGGAGCCGGATGGACTCGAGGTGGCCATGCAGTGGACTTTAAATTTAAATGAACTTTATACTTAGTCTTACTATTTTAAATTCGGTTTTATTTTATATTTTGGATTGTAATAAGGCCTCCTAGGATATTTTATTATTTTCATATGTTGAATACTTGCTTTAAACTTTATAATTAATATTAATTAAAATCACATGTTTTTCCAAGTTAAAACGAAAATTGTTTTTAAAATGCCATCGGGCACGGTTGAAATTTGACTTAAATATGGTTTTAAAAATAAACACTAAGTATGATTTTACCAAGATAATCAAATACGAGAAGTTTTCAACAAAACTTAATGGGTTTCAAAATGGTTTTCAAAAAGGTTTTCCCCGTAACAAACTAGATTCGGCCATAGGGTTTGGGCCGGGTTTGGGTTGTTACACAAGGTAACTGCAGAAGATGATGACGTTTTTGGAGAGAAGAATGGGTAAACAAAATTAAGAAAATTCCTCCTTCTCCCATCCTCCTACCTATATATATACCCTTATGGTGCAACCTTCACAAACCGTCACCACCACATAGTCCTAATTATTATGTTTCCCACTATGTAAGTAATTGATCCCAATCTAACCAAACCAAATTCAGAGTCTAACTTTCTCCTAACTAGCCACTTACTTCTCTAAACCGCTAGTGCCCCCCCCAACTTCCTATTACTACTCAATCAGCTCCCCTACTCCTCCTTGAGTTTGGGTATTCTATGAAATTAAGTGTGACAATTTCAAACCTAATCCATTCAAATCTAAACAATGGTAACTTTCAAAAACTTTAACAATTTCATAGATTGCTACATGAGCTAGCTAAACCAAGCTCCCATGATTCAATTTTCATAAAAATCAAAGAAAAATGGCTAGGAACTTACTTGGCATTAATGGTTAAATATCACTAAGATTTTGAAGCTTTCTTCTTTGTTTTCTTAAGAGTGGACTGTTTCAAATTGGAGAAAATGATGCCTTCTCCACTTATTTTTGGTTTATAACTATGGTTTAATTGTAATTAAACTAATTTAATCAAGTTAACCTTAATTACTTAAGCTTTCATTACCAATTAACTTAATTTAATAACACCATCCATTACCATCCACTAACATCCATTTAGAATTGGTCAATTAATCATTTGATTCCTTTGGATAATTGTTATATAAGTCCCCAAGCCTTATCCTAATTAAAAATCTTTAGCGATTGAACTTTTACAATTTATTCCCTTAGCCTTAATTAACCACATTTTCGACCAAATTGATTAATTAAATTTCAATTCAATAATATTATAACTTTGTAAATATCTCTATTCAACAATTACAGTCTTGGTTTATAGAAATGAGGTCCTGAAACCGCGTTTTTCGACACCATTAGAAGCCGGGTTGTTACATATCATGCATAATATAATTCAATAAATGAATCTTTCTCTATCAAAAGATGTAGATATCTATAGAAAAAGCGAATTCATACAAAATATAAATTTCCTCATTCATAATTTCAATATGAGATCCATTACAGATAATATCTTTTAAAACAAAATAATTTCTTTGAGATTGATTGAGCATAATGCATTAATTATTATTTTATTTCTTCGGATAACAATGTATTAGCTCTTTTAGAACCTTGAATTAACATAGGGTAGCAATATATTGGCTCTTCTAGAGCCTTAAACAAATTTTGTACTATTAAAGTTTATTTTGTTTCAGTACTAAATAAGATAAACACTTTCTATTTAAAAAGATAGTACTCATTACTGCATTGTCAGCAAGAAATAAATATTGTTAAAGAATATTAGTATAGTTGGACAGAATATTTGGAGGTACGAAAAATGCGTGATCGATGATATTTTGTATCACATTGATAAGTTATATCTACCATTTAAATGATTATTTTAAGAACTCTCATTGTTCTTTTATTTTTTACTATGTTTCCACTTCTAGTGATTATTATTATGTCACTTATCACATCCATGATTATATCTTTAAATGTTTATGCTTGCATTCACTTTGTGGGATGCGATAAGTCTAGTTGGACAGATTTCTAAACGTCCCAATATATTTTTTATTTAAAGGGGACCAATAGCACAAATTTATATAATTTCTCAATGCTTCATCGACAAGCATGTAACACCCCAAACCCGGTCAATACACCATGACCGAATCTGGCATGCCACGGAGGAAAACGTTTTAAAGAGAATTGTGTTACCAATTAAATTATAGTGAAAAACTTTGTTGCTCTATGTTTGAAGAAATCAGGTGTATAATAAGTTAAAAACTGATAATTTACTTTGAAATTCCATAAATAAAACTTTAAAACTTAGTTGCAGATCCATAGATTAGAAAACCTTTTATAATTTTAAAAGAAACCCAAGCGATTAATTTGAAAATCGTTTCTAATTGAAATTTGGAAACTTAAATTTTGGAAAATAATAGGAGTTATCAAAAACACTTAAGTTGTTAAATATTATCAAATGATTTATATTACCCGATAGTAACGTTCTGAAAACCATTGCATTTTGTAGTTTAGAAAACTTTGTGCTCAATTTATTATATCAGCCAAGTAATCTATAAGCCATATTTAAAATAAGTCCAAAGCATATAAATAATAATAATAATAAACATAATTAAAGAGGCCTTATTACAATTCCAAATAAAGATGAAAAACCAAATTTAAATAAAATATAGTACCCAAACCAAAATCCGTGTAAATCGAATTTTTATTGCATGGCCACCTCGAGTTCATCCGACTCCTCATCCGCGACCTACGAATTACCTGAAAAGATAAGGGAGAAGGTGAGTCACCAAGACTCAGTGCATAAATCCTTCCCCCGATTAATGCAACATACTTACACAATTCATAACCAAGCAATATATGTAATGCACCCAAACCTAGCCATCCATAACTCCTTTTCTACCCCGTGTGGTACCAAACCACTGGTGGTGCCAAACCACTGGTGACCCAAAGTCACGATATCCAATAATGTGGTGTCAAACCACTGGTGACCCAAAGTCACGAATAATCCATCTGTGGGGCCAACCCACATGTGATACCAAATCACTGGCGACGATCCCGTAATATCAACTGTGGGGCCAACCCACTGTGGTGTTAAACCACTGGGATGAGTCGCTATGAGGTGCCAAACCTCTGGTGTCCCAAAGACACGGAATATCAAAAATCCAAGTGTGGGGCAAACCACGTGTGATACCAAATCACTGGCGACGATCCCAAAATATCAAATGTGGGGCCAACCAACTGTGGTGTTAAACCACTAGGACAAGTCGCTATGAGGTGCCAAACCTCTGGTGACCCAAAGTCACGAAATCAACTGTGGTACCAAACCACTGGAGGTGCCAAACCTCTGGTGTCCCGAAGACACGGATATCAAATCCTTCCCCCTCCTCTCATATCACCCATAACAGTGCAATTATTATGCAAATCATGCCATCATGCTTTATTATGAATCATATAGAAATCTATATCACATATCATGGTAATAAGTATCATATAGCAAAACATATCGAAACAGACTTACCCGAATCCTTGCTCATACCCTTACGGTATCATAACGAGAATCTCATAGTTTTTGGCTTTAAAACATGATCAAGTTATTAATATATTACCAAGTTATAAAGTGTGTAAGTTACACACCTGACACTAGCGCAAGCACTAAATCCTGAAGACCCGATCTATAGCACTAGATCTCATTGCCCTACATTCGGTCAATACTTAGATCAATAACAAAGATCATTCGGCCAACAACAAACCTTAGCCTCAAAGCCTTCAGCTTTACATCCACTTAAAGAATAATAAACTATCATAAATCCTTACCACTTGACTTACCAACTTCGTTTGCTAGAGAAATAGGATTAAATCGATTGCTTCCAAAGTCCCGAAGAGCCTAAAAGAAATAAGTTCCTATAGTTAAAACCTTACTAACAAATACCCAAAACTTGGCTTTTTCCCTCATGAGAAACGATAGAGAGGAAAGAAAAGAAATAAGGAAATTCGTTCAATACACTTACCTATCTTCCAAAACCGATTATAGATGAACCCAAAGAAAATCTATCCTTGTTGATATTTGACCAAGACAAAACAAAAAGAAATAAAGAAGATTCGGCTATGGTGGATAGAAGACAATCAAATGAATTTGGCTAGAGTGGAGAAAGAGAAAGGAAAAGAGAAAAGAAAGAAAATTGGAGAAGGAGGATTCGGCAATAGAAGAAAGAAGAGAATGGAAAGAAGAAAATAAAATGGGAAAGGGATGCTTTCAACTTTGAGCAAAAGTGGAAGAAAGAAAAGAGAGTTGGGGAGAAAGAAGATTCGGCCAACCACTAAAGAAAAAGAAAAAGATGAAGGGGAGAGGGTTAGTTTTCGGCTACAAAGAAAATAAAATATGAGAGAGGCTCAAATGAAGATTCGGCCAAATGCCTAAGAGATGGACATTCAGCTTTTGGTTCACTTTGGTGCACTAGGGAGAAATTTGCAAAAACTCAAAAGGTTTTCGATTATAACACAAAACAAAGAATGAAGGCCAAAACCAAAACAAAAATTCACCTTATTGCCAAGAACATATTCAGCTATAGAGGGTGTTTGTGGAGAGAAGAAATTGATGCTCAAATGCTTAGGAAAAATGGCCAACTAGCTACCAACCTACCGAAGCCTCTAACAAAAATCGGTCAACCCCTCCCCTAGACCAAAATGCCGTCCACATACATGGACTAATGGCCATAGAAGAGTTTCCAAAACAACTCTCCAACATTCAAGCCTTTTGTCCCCCTAACCTTCCTTAATCCATAAGATTCTTATCCCAAAATACAAGCTTTCCTAATCTATTATTCAACTTGCCATAAAATTTAAAGTCCAACTTACCATATGTAAAACTTGACCAACACTTAATGTAAGGATGCATAAAAAATAATGTCTTCAAAATGCACTCCATGCTATTCGAACCACTTCCCTCAAGCAACCCTTCATGCGCCCTATCCACTATGCCACTAACTCCCCATGTGCTAGAATTAGACACTTAAATTAACTTAAGTGTCAGGATCACCTAATCCACTTCACTAAATTTTCAATACTAAAAAAATTATTCTAACTTAGCTAATAATTCCAAGCCTTCACAAAACTATACTAAGTACACAATAAAATCATACCCAAACTATCACAAGCAACAAGATGACACTCAAATTTTTCCTAAAACCCAATTAAACCCGAGAATTCATAGAAACCTCGAAACCTTCCAAATCCACTTAACTAATAAATCCAATTTGCAAAAACACCATTTTCATATTCTTAAAGATTTTAAACTCTCCTAAACCCAAGGCCCAATCGGCCCAATCCTACTAGGCCCAATTTCGGGATGTTACAATTCTACCCTCCTAAAAAAATTTCGTCCTCGAAATTTCCAACCAACTAATAACACAATGCTCAAATCACACCACTATGCTTTCGCTGCGCACTCTGCCCTTAAAAACCACAATGTACTTTTTAACATAAGCTTGAATCCTTTTTCACACAACCAAACATACTTGACTTGAGGGTGAGAAAACAATCCCGAGCCTTATGCTCATTAAACCCGCATCTCAAGCATGCTCCAAACCTTGTAATGGCCTAAATTCGAGATTATCAGAATAATGGTTTCGCAACCATAAATCCGATTTAAATAGAAATTTATTTCAATATGTTTGCATGAGTCTTTATATGATAGGAAATATTTTTATAAATATTTATAAAATGTTAGTAATGTGGTATTAAACTTTCGTTAGAAAATTTTAACGTTTGGGTAGGTAATTAAATGAAAATGACTAAATTGAAATGAAAGTAAAAGTTTAATTATAGATTAAAAGAAAGTATAAAGGACCAAAATGGCAATTAAGCCATTTTGTCTAGATTGAGGCGGTGAATTGAAGAAAATCTGAGATTTTTAGTATATTATTATATTATTATATTATTATATTATTATATTATTATAAATATATATATAAAGAAAAGAGAAAAGAAACAAAAGAGATAGAAACAGAAAAGAAACAGAGAGCAAACGTGAAAGAAGAAAGAAAAAGAGAAAAGAAAGAAGAAAAGGGAAAATTGAAAGTTTGAAGCTTGGAGTTTAATTTGGTAAGCTAATTTAGTCCTTTTCTTTTAATTTTGATGCTTTATAAGTTTTAGAACAAAGTTTTGATGAATTTAAGTTGAAATTTTTGAAGTTTCAGAGTTTTTGAATATAGCATATGATGAATAAAATGATGAATTAGTGGTTTAATTGAAAGAATTTGAAGTTAGAATTGGGTAAAGGATTTAATTGTAAAAAAATAAGCTATAACAAAACTGTTTTGGACAGCAGCAGTAGAGTAAGTTTGAAAAATCACTAAAATTCGTAGAAGTGGAATTAGAAGTTGAATGAGATATGAAATTAAAGCTTATTGAGTCTATTTTTATATGAAAGAAACAGGAAAAGCAAAGGAATTCTGTAATTTGAGATATTGATATTTTTGTAAGACTGGTTCAGAGGGATTTCGGGATCCCCTGTTCTAACTTTGAAAAATCATAAAAAATTGGAGAAAAATAATTAGGGGCTTAAATTTATATGTTTAGAATCCTGAATGAGTCTATTTTCAAATGAAATAAATAAGAAGGTTATATGAATTCTGTACGAAAAGTAATTTGATTCGTAGTGAAGAGAGGTCAGAACAGTCAAACAGTAAAATAGGGGAAACTTTAAGAATAATCTGGTATTGATTGGCCATACGAAAAATTCTGAAAATTTTATGTGAAGAAGATATGTGAATCTAGTTTCAGGGAAAATTAACGGTTCTTCATTTGGAGCTCTGTATCTCGAGAAATAAATAATTTAGTGACTGTGACTCAAGTAGACAGCTTTGAATAAGCTAAAAATAATAATAGAATTATAGAAAATGCTACATGTGAACATGAAATGTATTGAATTGATGATTGACTTTATTTATTTAGATCCGGAAAACTCAAATACAAAGCTAGATTGAGGAAAGGAAAAAGTCCCGGATTAGTAGATTTTATAAACGAACTAGCATCGAGGTTAGTTCGTGTAACTTGAATTATATTCTTAAATGTTTGAAATGTATGTTATTGATATGAATATGATTTGAATGTCCATTGTATGAAATTTGATGAAACATTGGTATATTTGATAAAAAGGGAAAGAAATCCCGGTTGAATGAAAGGAAAATTCGATGGATCTCTGAAAAGGAATTGACGGTAAAAAGGATCTAGCCCGGACGGGTGATCCTATCCTGATATAGCCCTCCCGAAGAATATGTGGAAAATGGATTTAGCCAGGACGGGTAATCCGAATTAGGGTCTGAATTTAGCCTGGACTGGTAATTCAGATCCAAGCTCATTAGAGTAATTGTCGTTGCAGGGGATTTAGCCTGGACTGGTAATCCCGACAATACTCTATGAGTTTATATTACAGGAGATTTAGCCTGGACTGGTAATCCCGCTGTAAAGATGAGGTTCGCGGGAGTGTGCTCTCTGAAATAAAAATGTGCGCACATGAATATGAATTGACGGACCCGGATTTGTACACAAAAGTGTACCTCTGAAAATCCATCGAAATTCCGAGTAATTCAACGGGATAAATATAAAAAGAAAATATTAAAGAAATGGAAATCATGGTATTGATGAGCTCATCAATCATAATATATATTATTGATATATGGAAATTATTGGACTGACTTGAATGTTGAGTTTGTAAATGTTAGGGTAATAATGCATTGAATGGGTATATGAATGTTTATCGCTTGTATTGTAAATATTAGGTAAGTATAATTCTTGTTACATGGGCTTACTAAGCACAAAGTGCTTACCCTATTTCCTTTTTCCCTGTTTTGTAGTGTTAAGAGCTCGGAGGTCGGATCGGTGGGAGACTAATCACACTATCAACCCCAGTATTTCGGTATTTTAAGAAACTTATTTTGGAAATCAATGGCATGTATAAGCTAATAAAATAAATGTTAATATGAAATGAATATAAGGTTAGCCACTGATATGGCTTATGTGTTGAAATTATTTTATAAATATCCATGAATTTTATTTTGAAAATATGTTGAATTAGAATGGTTTCGGTTTCAAAAAAAAAATTGTAAACTCCGGTAATGCCCCGTACCTTATTCTGACAACGAATACGGGTAGGGGGTGTTACATTTGTTGGTATCAGAGCTACGGTTTAGCCGGTTCTAGGACCGATATAGCGAATACGGATTAGCTATATATGCCATTTAAATTATTTTTGATAGTGTGATATCTCCTAACCATTTAAATTGTGTTTTCTTATAGTAATGTCATCTGACCGAGCTCAATCTGAGGAAGCTGGGAGTCATGCTCCGGCTTCAATACAAGGAGAAGAAACTAGCAGTAGAAGGCCCGGTATAGAGGGTCAAGGGGAGGAGGCAAAAATAGCCTTCTTTCAAATGATGAATGAATGGTTTACTCAGTACATAAGAACTAACCCTACAGTGCAGCAAACTCAAGCTCCCCCTCCTGTTCCTCCACTGGTTCCCGAGATTCCACAGGATACAGGTACTGAATCTGTCAGAAAAGGAAAAGCTCCGGTCGATAAAATCCGAAAATATGGGGCGGAAGAATTTCGAGCAGCAGTTGATGATGATCCCGAAAGAGCTGAATTTTGGTTAGAAAATACTACTCGGGTTTTGGAGGAATTATCTTGCACGCCAAAAGAATGTTTGAAATGTGCTGTTTCACTGCTAAAAGACACAGCTTATCATTGGTGGAATACTAAAGCTTCAGTTGTTCCGAAAGAAGAAATTACATGGGAATTCTTCCAGACCGAGTTCAAAAAGAAATATATCAGCCAGAGATTCCTTGATCAGAAAAGAAAAGAATTTCTTGAGCTGAAACAGGGCAATAGATCAGTATCCGAGTATGAAAGAGAATTTGTTCGGTTGAGTAAATATGCTCGAGAATGGGTACAGTCGGAAGCTGAAATGTGCAAACGATTCGAAGAAGGGTTGAATGAAGAAATTAAGCTACTTGTTGGAATTCTTGAAATTCGAGAGTTTGCTACACTAGCAGAACGAGCTTATAAAGCAGAAGAATGGAGCAAAGAAAAGAAACATGCTGAGAGGGAAGCTCGAATTTTTAGTAAAAGGTCAATGGAAAAATCTCAGTTTTCTACTCCAAAGAAATTGAAGAAGTACCAGGATCGTTCTACCTCAACTACTGGGTATTCGGATAGAGTGCGAAGTTCACAGCGCACTAATTCAAGACCTTCCACTCCATCAGTGACCAGTGTTGGCAGTGTTGGTACCCCTAAGCCGAGATGCCAGTATTGTAATAAAGCTCATTTTGGTGAATGTCGATTTAAGAGCGGGGCTTGTTACCGATGTGGTTCTTTTGACCATTTCCTCAGAGATTGTCCAGAAAGAAATAAAAAAGAAGATGAATATATATCGAAGCCAAGTAATCCATCTTTGAGGGGTAGACCATCTCGACCATCCGGTAATGTCAGTGGTAGCCGAGGAGCTACAAAAGATACTGCAAGTAGGCCTGAGACACGAGCGCCTCCTAGGACATATGTCATGCGTACCAGAGAAGATGCCTCAGCACCCGATGTTATTACTGGTACATTTTCTTTACTTGAAACTGATATTACTGCATTAATTGATCCCGGTTCTACGCATTCATATATATGTGTAAAACTTGCATGCGTTAAAGATTTATCTGTTGAACCTACTGAATTTGCGGTTAAAGTCTCGAACCCCTTTGGCCAATCTATTTTGGTGGATAAAATTTGTAAAAATTGTCCACTGATGGTAAGAGGTTATTGTTTCCTGGCTGATTTGATGTTACTGCCATTTGATGAGTTTGATGTGATATTGGGGATGGATTGGTTAACTCAGCATGATGCAGTAGTAAACTGTAAACAGAAATATATTGTGTTGAAGTGCCAGAATGGTGAATTACTTCGGGTTAAATCCGATCAGACAGAGGGATTATCTGATGTGATTTCAGTTATTACTGCTCAGAGGTATGTCAAAAAGGGGTATGATGCTTTTCTTGCTTATGTATTAGATACTAAGGTATCTGAGTCAAAGGTTAAAGCAGAACATCAGGTACCTTCGGGGTTACTTCAGCCAATTACTATACCGGAATGGAAATGGGAAAGAATCACTATGGATTTTGTATCGGGGTTACCGTTGTCTCCGAGGAAAAAAAGATGCTATTTGGGTGATTGTTGACCGATTGACAAAGTCAGCACACTTTATTCCGGTACGTATGGATTATTCTTTAGATAAACTGGCTGAATTGTACATATCTGAGATTGTCAGGCTACATGGAGTGCCTATCTTCATTATATCAGATAGAGATCCCCGATTTACGTCTCGTTTCTGGGATAAATTGCAAGAAGCTTTGGGTACTCAGTTGTATTTCAGTACTGCATTTCATCCTCAGACAGATGGCCAATCTGAGCGTGTAATTCAAGTATTGGAAGATATGCTTCGATGTTGTACACTAGAGTTTAAAGGTAATTGGGAGAGGTATCTACCTTTGATTGAATTTGCTTACAATAACAGTTATCAGTCCAGTATTAAAATGGCTCCATATGAAGCTTTGTATGGTAGAAAATGTAGAACACCATTGTATTGGACAGAGCTCAGTGAAAAGAAGATACATGGGGTTGATTTAATCCAGGAAACAGAAGAAAAAGTAAAGGTTATTCGGGATAGTTTAAAAGCAGCTTCCGATCGCCAAAAATCATATGCCGATCTTAAACGAAAAAAGATTGAATTTCAGGTCGGTGACAAGGTATTTCTGAAAGTGTCTCCTTGGAAGAAAGTTCTCCGGTTCGGTCGAAAAGGTAAATTGAGTCCAAGATTTATCGGGCCATATGAGATCATAGAAAGAATTGGACCGGTCGCTTATCGGTTGGCATTACCACCAGAACTTGATAGAATCCATAATGTTTTTCATGTGTCTATGCTACGACGATATCGGTCAGATCCTTCACATGTTATTTCTTCGACAGAAGTGGAGATTCAACCGGATATGAGTTACAGTGAAGAACCGGTCAAGATATTGCAACGGGAAACAAAGGAGCTTAGAAATAAAAAAAATAAATTTGGTGAAGGTATTGTGGCAAAAACACGGGATCGAGGAAGCGACATGGGAACCGGAGGAGGCAATAAGGAAACAATATCCAAACCTCTTTACTGGTAAGATTTTCGAGGACGAAAATCCTTAAAAGGGGGGGGAGAGTTGTAATGGCCTAAATTCGAGATTATCAGAATAATGGTTTCGCAACCATAAATCCGATTTAAATAGAAATTTATTTCAATATGTTTGCATGAGTCTTTATATGATAGGAAATATTTTTATAAATATTTATAAAATGTTAGTAATGTGGTATTAAACTTTCGTTAGAAAATTTTAACGTTTGGGTAGGTAATTAAATGAAAATGACTAAATTGAAATGAAAGTAAAAGTTTAATTATAGATTAAAAGAAAGTATAAAGGACCAAAATGGCAATTAAGCCATTTTGTCTAGATTGAGGCGGTGAATTGAAGAAAAATCTGAGATTTTTAGTATTATATTATTATATTATTATATTATTATATTATTATAAATATATATATATATAAGAAAAGAGAAAGAAACAAAAGAGATAGAAACAGAAAAGAAACAGAGAGCAAACGTGAAAGAAGAAAGAAAAAGAGAAAAGAAAGAAGAAAAGGGAAAATTGAAAGTTTGAAGCTTGGAGTTTAATTTGGTAAGCTAATTTAGTCCTTTTCTTTTAATTTTGATGCTTTATAAGTTTTAGAACAAAGTTTTGATGAATTTAAGTTGAAATTTTTGAAGTTTCAGAGTTTTTGAATATAGCATATGATGAATAAAATGATGAATTAGTGGTTTAATTGAAAGAATTTGAAGTTAGAATTGGGTAAAGGATTTAATTGTAAAAAAATAAGCTATAACAAAACTGTTTTGGACAGCAGCAGTAGAGTAAGTTTGAAAAATCACTAAAATTCGTAGAAGTGGAATTAGAAGTTGAATGAGATATGAAATTAAAGCTTATTGAGTCTATTTTTATATGAAAGAAACAGGAAAAGCAAAAGAATTCTGTAATTTGAGATATTTATATTTTTGTAAGACTGGTTCAGAGGGATTTCGGGATCCCCTGTTATAACTTTGAAAAATCATAAAAAATTGGAGAAAAATAATTATGGGCTTAACTTTATATGTTTAGAATCCTGAATGAGTCTATTTTCAAATGAAATAAATAAGAAGGTTATATGAATTCTGTACGAAAAGTAATTTGATTCGTAGTGAAGAGAGGTCAGAACAGTCAAACAGTAAAATAGGGGAAACTTTAAGAATAATCTGGTATTGATTGGCCATACGAAAAATTCTGAAAATTTTATGTGAAGAAGATATGTGAATCTAGTTTCAGGGAAAATTAACGGTTCTTCATTTGGAGCTCTGTATCTCGAGAAATAAATAATTTAGTGACTGTGACTCAAGTAGACAGCTTTGAATAAGCTAAAAATAATAATAGAATTATAGAAAATGCTACATGTGAACATGAAATGTATTGAATTGATGATTGACTTTATTTATTTAGATCCGGAAAACTCAAATACAAAGCTAGATTGAGGAAAGGAAAAAGTCCCGGATTAGTAGATTTTATAAACGAACTAGCATCGAGGTTAGTTCGTGTAACTTGAATTATATTCTTAAATGTTTGAAATGTATGTTATTGATATGAATATGATTTGAATGTCCATTGTATGAAATTTGATGAAACATTGGTATATTTGATAAAAAGGGAAAGAAATCCCGGTTGAATGAAAGGAAAATTCGATGGATCTCTGAAAAGGAATTGACGGTAAAAAGGATCTAGCCCGGACGGGTGATCCTATCCTGATATAGCCCTCCCGAAGAATATGTGGAAAATGGATTTAGCCCGGACGGGTAATCCGAATTAGGGTCTGAATTTAGCCTGGACTGGTAATTCAGATCCAAGCTCATTAGAGTAATTGTCGTTGCAGGGGATTTAGCCTGGACTGGTAATCCCGACAATACTCTATGAGTTTATATTACAGGAGATTTAGCCTGGACTGGTAATCCCACTGTAAAGATGAGGTTCGCGGGAGTGTGCTCTCTGAAATAAAAATGTGCGCACATGAATATGAATTGACGGACCCGGATTTGTACACAAAAGTGTACCTCTGAAAATCCATCGAAATTCCGAGTAATTCAACGGGATAAATATAAAAAGAAAATATTAAAGAAATGGAAATCATGGTATTGATGAGCTCATCAATCATAATATATATTATTGATATATGGAAATTATTGGACTGACTTGAATGTTGAGTTTGTAAATGTTAGGGTAATAATGCATTGAATGGGTATATGAATGTTTATCGCTTGTATTGTAAATATTAGGTAAGTATAATTCTTGTTACATGGGCTTACTAAGCACAAAGTGCTTACCCTATTTCCTTTTTCCCTGTTTTGTAGTGTTAAGAGCTCGGAGGTCGGATCGGTGGGAGACTAATCACACTATCAACCCCAGTATTTCGGTATTTTAAGAAACTTATTTTGGAAATCAATGGCATGTATAAGCTAATAAAATAAATGTTAATATGAAATGAATATAAGGTTAGCCACTGATATGGCTTATGTGTTGAAATTATTTTATAAATATCCATGAATTTTATTTTGAAAATATGTTGAATTAGAATGGTTTCGGTTTCAAAAAAAAAAATTGTAAACTCCGGTAATGCCCCGTACCTTATTCTGACAACGAATACGGGTAGGGGGTGTTACAAACCTCCTCCAGTATTCTCCCGGATGACGCCTTTTGCAAAAATCACAAGCCGAATAATTTGGTCGTGCCTTGACATGTTTTACAGAACGAGATTGTGACCCTAGAGAACTGTGATCTCTTTTCCTCTTACAGTCCACTGACCCAACTCAAAGTGCTTCACCGATTCCTTTAACCTCCTCCAATACTTCTTTAACTATCTGAGTCAGCTCATCAATTCGCCTCAACCACTAGCGATGCTAACGCCTCCTTTTTAGAAATACGCCTTGGTGCCGAAGATCTAGCCCTAGCACATCGGCCTTTACCACGTCCACGACGACCACGTTCCTAGAACTCATGTCTAAAGTCTCGACTTATCCGATTTTACGAAAATTTTATGCATTAGAGTCTTTTCACTTTCTTGTTTAAAGAAAATTTTATGCAACATAGTTTTAATAAGTGGTTTTTTCCGTAGAAGTACACATATACCTAGGGTCCATGTCTCTAAAGTATAGTCTACTATCACTAGTCATTCAAAGTTTATAACATCCAAAAATCACAACCAAAGGCTACGGGTACTTACCTGGGCGGATCGGTGCTGGAGACTCGGTGTCATGCTTTTCAAATCATATAATTTCAAACAAAAACATTTTACAATCATACTTTAAAACATTTTGGGCCTCGGGCCCATAGCCGAGCCTTTGAACTTGGCTCTGATACCAATTTGTAACACCCCAAACCTGATCAATACGCCATGACCGAATCTGGCATGCCACGGAGGAAAATGTTTTAAAGAGAATTGTGTTACCGATTAAATTATAGTGAAAAACTCTTTGTTGCTCTATGTTTGAAGAAATCAGGTGCATAATAAGTTAAAAATTGATAATTTACTTTGAAATTCCAAAAATAAAACTTTAAAACTTAGTTGTAGATCCATAGATTAGAAAACCTTTTATAATTTTAAAAGAAACCCAAGCGATTAATTTGAAAATCGTTTCTAATTGAAATTTGGAAACTTAAATTTTGGAAAATAATAGGAGTTATCGAAAACACTTAACTTGTTAAATATTATCAAATGATTTATATTACTCGATAGTAACATTTTGAAAACCATTGCATTTTGTAGTTTAGAAAACTTTGTGCTCAATTTATTATATCAACCAAGTAATCTATAAGCCATATTTAAAATAAGTCCAAAGCATATAAATAATAATAATAATAAACATAATTAAAGAGGCCTTATTACAATTCCAAATAAAGATGAAAAACCAAATTTAAATAAAATATAGTACCCAAACCAAAATCCGTGTCAATCGAATTTTTATTGCATGGCTACCTCGAGTTCGTCCAACTCCTCATCCGCGACCTACGAATTACCTGAAAAGATAAGGGAGAAGGTGAGTCACCAAGACTCAGTGCATAAATCCTTCCCCCGATTAATGCAACATACTTACACAATTCATAACCAAGCAATATATGTAATGCACCCAAACCTAGCCATCCATAACTCCTTTTCTACCCCGTGTGGTACCAAACCACTGGTGGTGCCAAACCACTGGTGACCCAAAGTCACGAATAATCCATCTGTGGGGCCAACCCACATGTGATACCAAATCACTGGCGACGATCCCGTAATATCAACTGTGGGGCCAACCCACTGTGGTGTTAAACCACTGGGACGAGTCGCTATGAGGTGCCAAACCTCTGGTGTCCCAAAGACACGAAATATCAATAATCCAAGTGTGGGGCCAACCCACGTGTGATACCAAATCACTGGCGACGATCCCAAAATATCAACTGTGGGGCCAACCCACTGTGGTGTTAAACCACTAGGACAAGTCGCTATGAGGTGCCAAACCTCTGGTGACCCAAAGTCACGAAATCAACTGTGATACCAAACCACTGGAGGTGCCAAACCTCTGGTGTCCCGAAGACACGGATATCAAATCCTTCCCCCTCCTCTCATATCACCCATAACAGTGCAATTATTATGCAAATCATGCCATCATGCTTTATAATGAATCATATAGAAATATATATCACATATCATGGTAATAAGTATCATATAGCAAAACATATCGAAACAGACTTACCCGAATCCTTGCTCATACCCTTACGGTATCATAACGAGAATCTCATAGTTTTTGGCTTTAAAACATGATCAAGTTATTAATATATTACCAAGTTATAAAGTGTGTAAGTTACACACCTGACACTAACGCAAGCACTAAATCCCGAAGACCCGATCTACAGCGCTAGATCTCCTTGCCCTACATTCGGCCAATACTTAGATCAATAACAAAGACCATTCGGCCAACAACAAACCTTAGCCTCAAAGCCTTCGGCTTTACATCCACTTAAAGAATAATAAACTATCATAAATCCTTACCACTTGACTTACCAACTTCGTTTGCTAGAGAAATAGGATTAAATTGATTGCTTCCAAAGTCCCGAAGAGCCTAAAAGAAATAAGTTCCTATGGTTAAAACCTTACTAACAAATACCCAAAATTTGGCTTTTTCCCTCATGAGAAACGATAGAGAGGAAAGAAAAGAAATAAGGAAATTCGGTCAATACACTTACCTATCTTCCAAAACCGATTATAGATGAACCCAAAGAAAATCTATCCTTGTTGATATTCGGCCAAGACAAAACAAAAAGAAATAAAGAAGATTCGGCTATGGTGGATAGAAGACAATCAAATGAATTTGGCTAGAGTGGAGAAAGAGAAAGGAAAAGAGAAAAGAAAGAAAATTGGAGAAGGAGGATTCGGCAATAGAAGAAAGAAGAGAATGGAAAGAAGAAAATAAAATGGGAGAGGGATGCTTTCAACTTTGAGCAAAAGTGGAAGAAAGAAAAGAGAGTTGGGGAGAAAGAAGATTCGGCCAACCACTAAAGAAAAAGAGAAAGATGAAGGGGAGAGGGTTAGTTTTCGGCTACAAAGAAAATAAAATATGAGAGAGGCTCAAATGAAGATTCGGCCAATTGCCTAAGAGATGGACATTCGGCTTTTGGTTCACTTTGGTGCACTAGGGAGAAATTTGCAAAAACTCAAAGGGTTTTCGGTTATAACACAAAACAAAGAATGAAGGCCAAAACTAAAACAAAAATTCACCTTATTGCCAAGAACATATTCAGCTATAGAGAGTGTTTGTGGAGAGAAAAGAAATTGATGCTCAAATGCTTAGGAAAAATGGCCAACTAGCTACCAACCTACCAAAGCCTCTAACAAAAATCGGTCAACCCCTCCCCTAGACCAAAATGCCGTCCACATACATGGACTAATGGCCATAGAAGAGTTTCCAAAACAACTCTCCAACATTCAAGCCTTTTGTCCCCCTAACCTTCCTTAATCCATAAGATTCTTATCCCAAAATACAAGCTTTCCTAATCTATTATTCAACTTGCCATAAAATTTAAAGTCCAACTTACCATATGTAAAACTTGACCAACACTTAATGTAAGGATGCATAAAAATAATGTCTTCAAAATGCACTCCCTGCTATTCGAACCACTTCCCTCAAGCAACCCTTCATGCGCCCTATCCACTATGCCACTAACTCCTCATGTGCTAGAATTAGACACTTAAATTAACTTAAGTGTCAGGATCACCTAATCCACTTCACTAAATTTTCAATACTAAAAAAATTATTCTAGCTTAGCTAATAATTCCAAGCCTTCACAAAACTATACTAAGCACACAATAAAATCATACCCAAACTATCACAAGCAACAAGATGACACTCAAATTTTTCCTAAAACCCAATTAAACCCGAGAATTCATAGAAACCTCGAAACCTTCCAAATCCACTTAACTAATAAATCCAATTTGCAAAAACACCATTCTCATATTCTTAAAGATTTTAAACTCTCCTAAACCCAAGGCCCAATCGGCCCAATCCTACTAGGCCCAATTTCGGGATGTTACAAAGCACCTACGTCAAACTATTTCAATTTATTGAGATCTCTATCATTCAACAACTCCACAAATTTGGTTGAAGATAGGAAACCAATTTGGAGAGAGAATACAGCCTCACAATACATGCATATAAATATTGTTTAGACAATATAAATTTTTAACATCAGAAAAATAAATCAATATAATCGGCCAAAGGGGATCATAATTGTTTTATTCATTAATATAGCACGTGGAAAATCACTTTAAAATTTCAATATATACCAGGCTAATAGAAAAACATATCTAATAAACAATTATGTCTTAAAAAAAACAACTTGTAGAGGTAGAAGTCAAATACCATTAGGGTTTGAAATTTATGTTAAATAAAAATTAGTATTAGTTACACCACAATTAAAAAAAATGGTCAAAATATAAAAGCTCCTGACCAAATCTAAACTTTGCATGTGCTTATACAATAAAAAAAATCAAAAATCAAGAATAAGAACCAAGATCCATTATGAGATCGAATATTTCAACATCATTAATAACATAGAAATAAAACAAGTTGATCATAATTAATCACAGAATAAAATAATAATCTCAGTTTGAAATATTAAATAAAAACTTCCAGCAAATTTGTGCACAACTTCGAGTCTTTTCCCAACAATTTTAGTTCTTTTCTTCTGTGCGACAGAAAACTAGTTTTATAAACATCTTGGCTCATATAGTGTAAAAAGCCTTGAGTGGTTGAGTACAAAGGTGTATTCGGTTCGGTTTTTAGACAAAAATTGATTGAATCGTTTCATCCAGTTTTTTGCTTTTGAAACAGAATCGAAACTGTATAGAATAAAATCGAAATATCTGAAATCGATAATTGGTGTTTGGTAGTTTTTACCAAATTTGGGATTTGTAAAAAAAATAATATCACTTTGTGTTGGGCTCAAAAAATCTAATGTTGCAATTCTTGATTTTTTTTCCACAACAATCATAATACATGCTCTAGTTTTCTTTATACATTTATAAAGTGAATTAAATAATTAAATTAATATCATATCATCAATAAGACTATTCAAAAAAATCATTTTAAGTTAAGCTATTAAGTTGATAAGTCATTCAAAGTTGTTAAAAGGAAAAAATACATAAATCACTGGTATATCTAATTTTTTTTGTGTCATTTTAAATCACTAGTATATCTAATGTTTTTTTGTGCCATTTTTTAATTAGTTTAATTAGTTATAACTGAGTGATTACAATGTCATATAATTGGTTAAATTCATAACTATCAAACATATAAAATTGTGAAAAATTGTGTAACGCCCTAAAATTTTAATTTTTGATTTCGTGTACATGTAACACACAATGTCTATCTGCTTCAGTGGTTGTAACACCCCTAAGCCGAAATCGTCGCAGGAATAGGGTTAAGAGGCATTACTGAACATTCGAAACATTTCACATCCACTTAATCAATACCAAGTCAATCACCAATCAAACATATGCCAATACAAACATATAGTCCCTTATCGAGGTCTACGAGACCTTAAACGTGCTAAAAAGAGGTCGGGACCAAACCAAACACATACAAAAATTCTCGAAACTTTAAACTTTTTCAAAACTGTAGAGGTCACACGCCTGTGTAGGTAGGCCGTGTGCCTCACAAGACCATGGACACACTCGTGTATCCAAGTCGTGTCAAAACAAGGCATACATACTGACTTGTCCACACGGCCTGAGACACGCCCGTGTGCCTCACCCGTGGTGGACTCGTACTTACACCACATGGCCAGTCACACGTCCGTGTGTCCAACCTGTGGTCGCTACTGACTTGTTTCACTTAGTAAACTTAAACGACACAGTCGAGCCACGTGCCCGTGTGCTCAACCGTGTGGGCAGTTATAGGCCATTTTCAAGGTCAAACTTACCTCCCACACATTCAATCACCTATATGCATTAAACCATTACCATTTCGTGCCTCAATTGCAACCAAAACATACCATTTCAAGGATCAATTAACCATCAACAATACCATCTATAGCCATACTCAAATTTATCTCAAATAAGTCCAACTAAAATACAAATTTCACATTCTAAATCATGTTAGCCAAACATCATATAATCAAGCCACAAATTCACATATAAAGCACTATTTCCTTCAATTAACCCAAGCATGAAAGATACCATATTTACCATATGCATATCCCACACATATATTACTACACCATTCAACCTTTAAACCATATATCATGGCAATATTTACACAACTCCAAAACATGCCTCATAAACTAACCTATACATGCCATATTCAATATACACATCTTACAAAAGCACCCAAAATAGATTGCCGATAATGTGATAGAGAAGCTGACGGTCCCCGGATCCGAGCTAGATTTACTGACAATGTAATACAGAGAAACAAATCACACAGTAAGCTTTCAAAGCTTAGTAAGTTCAAAATACAATACATACAACTCAATAATACATTCACCATATACAAATATAATCCATCACATAGATCGATTTACAAATACACATATATCATGTCATCCATAACTAATATACTTACTCCACTATCAATAATCTGTTCACAATTTCATCAACCACATAGGTTCCGTACGTACCTTAGCCAACACTTAGATACGATCACACATGCTACTTACAGCTCAATACTTCATTTCGACCAAACTTCGTTATCTCCCCGATTCAATTGCACACACAGTGCCCAATCATAGCCGAAGCTTAATTAATATTGTAAGAACCCAGTTTTGACCGGGCTAAAATAAACCAGAATGAAAAATAAATAAAATGTCCATGAACAGTCCATTTACAATTACAAAGCCCAAAACCAAATAACTACCCAATTAACCAAACCAAACCCGATTAGCCCATTACACCCTCATCCCAAAACTACCTACCAGACACTACCTAAACAGACCCCCTAACCCAACTAACCTACGAGGCCTGAAAGGCCCAAGACCTAAATCAGAAATGAGGGTTTCTGAAACCCTACGATTCTCCCTCGCGTCGCAACACCCAGCTCAGCAGTATCTCAATAGTCGCGCCACTATCAACACCTCAATCCATGCCCGAATGTTGTCCCATCACCGCCGCGCTCTCGTCACCTACACAAAGAGGAAAGAATCGCAACAGAAAGACAAACATGGCAACAAGATTTTATTTCCTTTTTACTTTTTATTTTAAGGCTATAAAAGCCTTGCATGTACCTGTAAAATAGGAGGGGGGACACACAGAAAAGCAGAAAATATACAGAAATAAAAAAGGAACAAATTTTTCACAAATACAGAGGTGATTTTTCATTTTCTATTCATATTATTCTTTTTATTTTTATTTTCTTTTGTTCTTTTTTCTGCAAACAATAAAATAAGAAAGGGCGAGAAAAATTACCCTTGAGATGGAGGTTTTAGGCATCCTGCCACCGACCACGGAGGCGCGTGCAGCGAGAGGCTCGCGAACCTGACGAACGAGTTTTGGACAGGGGAGGGGACGATTTCAGAGAAGTTTTTGGATTTCTTTTTTAAAACAGTTTTAAAAATGAATTTTTTAACCCATTTTTTTACTTATATAATGATGCAGAAACGACGTCGTTTTTGCTTGATTCAATAAGCATTTTGAAAGAGGATCCGCGCGTTGACCTAACCCGGCCCTCCGGATCCGCGCATTTTATAAAAAGGGGGAATTTGCGGTTTCAATCCTTTGGAAATTTTATTTATCTTAATTTAATACAATTTAAATTTCTATTTTTATTAAATTAACTCTTAAGTTTATTTTCGTTCCAATTTAGTCCCATAGATTCTTTGAAAGTAAAAACCGGAATGACACCGTTTTAAAAAAAGGCATAATTGCCATATTAGACCCTGTAGTTTAATGAGCGTTTTTTATTCAATCCTTTTGATCTGTTTTAATTGCTCTTTTAACCCTTGCTTTTTTTAATCCTTTATTTTATTCTTATATTAAATTCTTTTATTATATTAAATTGTCCATACTATTTCTTATTATTAATATATTAATATATGAATAGTTTAAATATATATATATAAATTTTTATATATTAAATTATTATTATTTATTTTCATTTAGCTCAAAATTATTTTCATTACATATTATTTTTAAAAATTTTTTGTTATATATTATATTATATCATATATTATTTTTAAATTTTATTTTTTTCTCATATAAAATTTATTTATATTTTATAACATACTTTATTACATATTAATGTATTATATATATGTATATGTGATAAACCGTAAAAGTAACATATTTTAATCCCACATTTAACATGCTTTTTGATGATTTATCCTTCGATTTATATAAAAAGGTGCTTGTAATCCTTTCTTTTCATGTCTTATACCCAGGAAAGCACCCGAGGATGAAAAGAACACAAAACGGGCCCAAAACGGAATAAATGGGCCTTAGCACGAAATTGACAGGGCCTGGCCCAAATCACACACGACCGTGCCTCACCGATCACCTAGAGCACGGCCTCAACCCCAACTCACATGGCCATGCCTCAAGTTAGAAATCCGAACACGGTCTAAAGTCGATCCACACGGGCGTGTGCCATGGCCGTGCCTGTGTCGTTGGAAAGAGCAAATTCAGTCGGAAAAGATACTTAGGGAGAAAAAATCGCATTCCAAGAGCCTATATATATCCCCCAAGTGCCACCTTTCAAAGGGTGTTAAAGCTAGGCGAAGGAGCCAAGCCTAGAAGGTCAGATTTAGGGAATAACACGAGGATAGCCAGTTGATCCATCCCAAGAAGCCGGAGTTATACTCAAGATGGCAGATCTCTCCTTCACTTTCTTCAGGGAGTTTTAGGGATTTCTCTTGAGATGTTTTCTTTATTTGTCATGAACTAAATCCTTTAGATACCTGAAGGGGATCAAACCTAGATGAATTTTGTTATTTCATTTCTGAATTATATGATAATTACTTGTTTGTTCTTAATTATGTTGCTTAATCCTAATCTGATGTGCTTAGGTGGAGGAGGAATAGACCCTGCCTAAGAGTAGATCTAGCATAATTAAGCGGAGTTGATCGAACGCCTAGAGATAGGGTTATGAGATTTTGCCGGATTAGGGTGAAACCTAATATGGGAGTCCATAGATCGGTTTACTGCTATTCTAGGGGGTTATTATAAGAGAACGAGAGTTCCACTAATTAACCTAGGGTTAGACGTTATTCGCCTTGAGAGAGGGTTTAATATAGGTTAGGGAGTCCTACGAATCAAGCTAAGTAAAGAAATCATATGGTTCAGTGTTAGGTAGCAAGATAAGTCTAAATGGATTCTTCCTGAGGGTATCGTCATAATCAACTGAGTTTTTCTTCAAAGATATTTTCCAATTCATTCTTTTTGTCTTGTGTCTTTAGCTTAGTAGTCATTAATATTAGATTAAAGCAACTTCACTTTATTTTTAAGGATAAATAATAAAAAGAAAGTTAGTATTAGTACTCTTAGTTCCTTTGGGTTCGACAATCCGGTCTTGCCTAAGCTATACTACTGTTCGATAGGTATACTTGCCTTTAATCATTGTCAGGGTTAGTTTCCAGGTTTGATCATTTATTTTTATAAATTTTAAAGCTCTGATTTCAGCGATCAAGTTTTTGGCGCCGTTGCCGGGGAACTAAAATATTAAGAACGCTCTACTTTTATTACTTTAGCCATTATTTTTTTCTTTATTTTTCGTAATTTTATTTTTTAGGTAAAATTTTAATTTTTGCTAACTTTTCTTCCTTTCTTCCTTTTCCTAGAAGGTACCTCTAGTTTATGACTAGAAGGAACCCAAGAGGACCTTTGGTATACGACAGCGAAATCGAATCTACCGCTCGCAGGAATCGTCGAGAAACCAGGCAAGCCTTAGATTACACAGACATAGAAGAAGAAGGTAGATCCAACCCTACTGAAGGGATGGAGGAGAATAACCCACCACCACGGGATGTGGGGGAAAACAATGCTCCACGCACAATGCTTGATTATGCAAAACCGCATTTAACTGGAGCAGAATCGAGTATTGTTAGGCCTACTATAGCTGCTAACAATTTTGAATTAAAGCCTAACACAATACAAATGATTGAACAATTTTTTCAATTTGATGGTTTGCAAGACGAAGATCCAAACACGCATATAGCTAATTTTTTAGAGTTCTGTGATGCCTTCAAAATAAATGGTGTTTCTGATGATGCCATACGTCTTCAGTTATTCCCTTTTTCGTTAAGGAATACAGCCAAACAGTGGTTAAACTCGTTACCACGAGGGTCAATCACTACATGGGAACAAATGACAAAAAGTTGTTATTAAAATATTTCCCACCGGCCAAAACGGCTAAATTACGAAATGATATCTCTTCTTTTGTGCAGATGGATTTAGAGACATTATACGATGCATGGGAGAGATACAAAGATCTCTTGAGAAGGTGTCCACACCATGGTCTACTCTTGTGGCTACAAGTCCAAACTTTCTACAATGATGTAAACCCTTCAACGAGGCAACTAATTGATTCAACTGCCGGTGGAACCGTAAACAACAAAACTCTTGAAGTAGCCTACGAGTTCATTGAGGAGATGTCATTGAACAATTAACAGTGGCATGTTACAAGGACGAAACCAACAAAATTAGCGGGAGTTTACAACATCGATGCAATAACCACACTATCAACACAAATGGAGATGATGAATAAAAAGATTGATAGTCTGTGTTCTTCGCAGGTACACCCAGTCATGCAGTGCGACGCAAGTGGAACCGTGGCGAATCCTGAGTACCCACCCTACCAACCAGAAGCAGAGGGCGAACAGATGAATTACATAGGTAACAATTTCAGATCCAATAATAACCCTTATAGTAATACTTACAATCCAGGTTGGAGGAACCACCCAAATTTTTCATGGGGAGGTCAAGGAAATCAAAGGCTCTTCCTCAAAATTTTCAAAATCAACCCTATCCACAAGAGAAGAAACCAACCCTCGAGGAGATGCTGGCAAAACTCTCAGCAGACACAGAAAAATGTTTCCAAGAAACTGAGAGAACAATCAAAAGCAACGAGAGCCGAATCGGGGAAATTATTAAGTTAGTCAAGGAAATCACTAATGCAGTCAAACAACTCGAGAAGCTGATGTCAGAACAACTGCAAGGACGTCTACCAAGTAACACAGAGATTAACCCTAAGGAGCAAATTCAAGCCATCACAGCTCAGGATAGTAAGGGGTTAGGTGAACCCGATCCGATACCAAAAAACAAGGTAGACGAAGGTAAAGTAGAGGTACCACAAGAAAAGCCAAAACCATTAATCAAAGAGTACCAACCTTGCATACCTTATCCTGAAGCCATAAAAAGAGACGATTCAGAGGAACAGTTCGGTAAGTTTCTTATGCTGTTAAAGAAATTACATATTAACTTACCTCTTCTTGAAGCTCTTTTTCAGATGCCAGACTCGAGAAAATTTTTAAGACAGCTTTTGACCAACAAACGCAAAATAGATGAAGAGCAACACGTGGAACTAACCGCAACATGCTTAGCAGTGTTACGAAATAGACTACCATAGAAACTAAAAGATCCAGGGAGTTTTACAATTCCATGTTTAATTGGTAGTTTAAATATTGATAATGCGTTAGCTGATTTAGGGGCAAGCACAAATGTCATGCCTTATACATTGTTTAAACAATTAGGTCTAGGGAAGCCCAAGCAAACTAGGATGAGCATTCAATTAGCTGATAAAACTGTCAGAATTCCTAAGGGCATTATTGAAGATGTTCTTGTAAAAATCGATAAATTTGTTTTCCCAGTAGACTTTGTTGTTTTAGACATGGATGGGGATAATTAAATCCCCTAATCCTAGGAAGACCCTTCTTAGCAATTGCCAAGACTAAAATTGATGTTGCCACAGGAGAACTTATACTTCGTGTAGGTGATGAATCAATCAAGCTGCAAGCTCTTGACTCGGCCAGGACAACAGACGATGAAGGTAAGAAAGTCACTTCAAATGATAATCAAATTATTCAACTTCCATTGCAGGAAACATCACAAGGACTCAAACCTGAGCCGACTCATAGACCCCAAATCAACAAAGAGGAATTACACAAGGATCAAAGCCTTAAGGTCGACAAATTAGAAGAGCAGAAGACTCACATCAAGGAAGAACCGAAACCACACGAAGTAAAACCGGAAGAACCACCAGAGGAACTCGTAGGAACATCAAATCACTTTAAAATAGGAGATCAGGTACTGTTAGACCACACAGATCCTTACATCACTACCACAGACCTGAGAGCAAAGGGAGAAATTCTTCTTAAGGTACACGATATCTTCCCACACGGAACAGTCGAGGTAAGCAATTTAATATTCGTCACTTTCAAGGTAAACGCTCCTCGACTTAAACTTTGTCAAGAAAATAGAACTATAAGAATGAGGGAAGATATTCAAACCTTTAAACCTCCCTAAAATTTTCAAACACAAGAAAAATTCTAGCTTAAGACTATAAACGAGCGCTTCTCGAGAGGCAACCCGAGTACTAACCCTATTTCTTTTTAAAGTTGTTTTCATTCCTTTTTATTTTTCTTTCTTTTTCTCATTTTAAACTAACCAAAAGTGCAAGTTTCCAGGTCACACAGCCTTAGCCGTGTGGACCACCGGAACCACTGCACTGACAGAGTAGAGGCCGCGCGAATTAGATCCTATCTAACCCCAACATCACGGATCCAACCACCTTCCCCACGGGCACCAACAGAATGGCACGACCGTGCCCCACAACCGTGTAAAGCTACTGACTTGCACACCACAAGCAGAACACACCCGTGTCCCACAACCGTGCGAAGCTACTGACTTGACCAGCACGTGCAAGACACGCCCGTGCAGCCCGACCGTGCTAACATACAAACTTCACAAACACGGGCGTGGGTTGAGGAAACACTGACATGGGGTAACAACACACCCTAACACACGGTCATGCGAGGCGGCCGTGTAAATCGACATGCCCTAGGAACACGGCTGTGGGGACATGGTAGATTTGAACCCCTATTTAAACCCTACAACCCTTCCCCTTCCCTCCATCTGGTTTTATCTTTATTTTCTTTTCTTTTCTTTTCACTCTTCTCCCTCTCAAACTTTTCACTAACAAGTCTCTTAAACCCTTGAGCTACGCAAGGAACCATGCCGAAGAAACGGAAGAAGGCCAAACACAGTCTCCTCAAAGGAAACCCTACACATGAGTTTATGCCGGCAGCTTCATCTCAACATCAAGCCAAGGATCTTTGAGACTAATTAGTTTTTATTTTTCTTTTCTCTTTTGTTTCAATTTCCTTCTCTTTGACAATCTTATGCTTAGTTTAGTTTAACTTATTTTAGTTTCTTAGTGTCAGGTTAACCAGGCTGCTAGGGAATCACGCCACTTCCGCCACCGCAAGCACCTCCGTAGCCCTAGAAGTCACACCCACCTTGCGAACCATTCGTCAATAAGGACTTCTCAGTCCATTAGTATTTTCTTTTCGTTTTAGTTTTCTTCTTATTCTCCTTTCCTTTTTCTTTCTTGTTTTTAATTATAAACTTAGGTTATTTTAAATGTGTCTTAATAATCCCTGGCTAATCCTCTATGAGCTCCTCAATTTCTTCATCTAGCATAGGTTTGTCACCCAGACCGGCCTCCTCCGGGAACTCATCCATAATTCAGGGAGTACACCTTCCCCTTCTCTTTTGATTTATCCTATAAATGCTATAACTATCTTTGTACATTGAGGGCAATGTACATCTTAAGTGTGGGGGTGAATATTTATCTAAAGAAAGGGCCTAACTTTCTGCATTATTCTCAAATCTTGCCTAACTTTCTGCATTATTCTCAAATCCCTGAATTTAGGCTTGTTTTTTTTAAGCAAATTTGTCATATTACTAATTAGGATGAAATTTCTGATGATTTATGATTGTTATTGACATGTTTTAGAATAAGTCATTGATAATTGTGCAATGATGATTAAATTTTAAGATACTAGAGAATCAAGAATGATAAAGTCTAATTTTCAAATAAAAAAATTGATGCTAGGCTGTTAACCTAAATTTGAATATTGCTTTGAAGTTTGAAATTTATGAGATTGATGTCAAAACACCCATAATTTTTGTGAGATTTTGAGCCTTACAGAGCATATATTCTTTTTCGTGCTCATCTTTTGATTATGTGTGTGTCAACTTTGAACTGTTATTCTAGAACTTGCCTCGTTTATACATGTTGAGACCACAATTATGATTTGATATACAGAAATGATAAAGGCACCTAGGACTTAACCCACTTACTCCACTAAAAAGCCTACCTTCATAAATTAACCCCTAGTGAACCCCATTGATCCTAACACCCTTTTTATTGATTCACCCATTAATAACCCAAAAATCCCTTTGTATTTGTTATCACCATTCCTTTTTAACTACCCTTTGATCGAGATATGATTTGATTAGTTACCGAATTATATTATACTATGAGCTGAATTCATCCTTAATTACTTAGTTTGTTCTTATTAAATTAGAAATTTCAAAGTTTATCCAATATTAGTAGTGAGCTTATACAGTTAAAGTTTATATTTCGAAAGAAAAGCTCGTATTATTAGGATTATTATTATTATTATCAGTTGATGTAAATATTATTTCAATATTCATTAAGTAGGTACTTGTCAATTCAATCTCGATCTAACCTTTTAACTTCAGCCTTTATCCACACCTTAACCCTTGCCCCGTTACAACCCTAACAAAGACCTTTTGATCTGTTTATCTTCTCATTTTACAGTGGTGGAGATTTGATTTTCAGGCAAGCCTATGGGATTAACTTTTTAGGTTCGACGTATGAGTGCTTCCTTTTATGAACCTTAAACACTTTGAGTGATTTGAGTGAATCTATAGTGAGGATGTCAAACTCTTGTCAATTTTGAATTAAAGGTAATTATTCAGATAAGAGGAAACACCTACGTTTTCAAATTACAAAAGAATGACTCATCATTGTTTGAATCTTTAAGACTCTATGAATTGAATTATCCATGTATGAATTATCTATGAATTATGATGAGGCGTTGTTGATAGGAATTGTGAACCATGGAAAGTTCATTTTTATTGTATGTTGAGAATTTTGCTTGAGGACAAGCAAAAGCTTAAGTGTGGGGGTATTTGATAAACCGTAAAAGTAACATATTTTAATCCCACATTTAACATGCTTTTGGATGATTTATCCTTCGATTTATATAAAAAAGGTGCTTGTAATCCTTTCTTTTCATGTCTTATACCCAAGAAAGCACCTGAGGATGAAAAGAACACAAAACAGGCCCAAAACGGAGTAAATGGGCCTTAGCACGAAATTGACACGACCTGGCCCAAATCACACATGGTCGTGCCTCATCGATCATCTAGAGCACGGCCTCAACCCCGCCTCACACGGTCGTGCCTCAAGATAGAAATCTGAACACGGTCTAGAGTCGATCCACACAGGCGTGAGCCATGGCCGTGCCTCTATCGCTGGAAAGAGCAAATTCAGTCGGAAAAGGATACTTAGGGAGAAAGAATCGTATTCCAAGAGCCTATATATATCCCCTAAGTGCCACCATTGAAAGGGCATCAAAGCTAGGCCAAGGAGCCAAGCCTAGAAGGTCAGGTTTAGGGCATAACACGAGGATAGCCAGTTGATCCATCCCAAGAAGCCGGAGTTATACTCAAAACGACGGATCTCTCCTTCACTTCCTTCGGGGAGTTTTAGGGATTTCTTATGTTTTGTTTTATCTTTTCTCTTGAGATGTTTTCTTTATTTGTCATGAACTAAATCCTTCAGATACCTGAAGGGGAAAAAACCTAGATGAATTTTGTTATTTGATTTCTGAATTATATGATAATTACTTAGTTTGTTCTTAATTATGTTGCTTAATCCTAATCTGATGTGCTTAGGTGGAGGAGGAATAGACCCTGCCTAAGAGTAGATCTAGCATAATTAAGCGGAGTTGATCGAATGCCTAGAGATAGGGTTATGAGATTTTACCGGATTAGAGTGAAACCTAATATGGGAGTCCATAGATCAATTTACTGCTATTCTATGGGGTTATTATAAGTGAACGAGAGTTCCACTAATTAACCTAGGGTTAGACGTTATTCGCCTCGAGAGAGGGTTTAATATATGTTAGGGAGTCCTACGGATCAAGCTAAGTAAAGAAATCATATGGTTCAGTGTTAGGTAGCAAGAGAAGTCTAGGTGGATTCTTCCTGAGGGTATCGTCGTAATCAACTGAGTTTTTCTTCAAAGATATTTTCCAATTCGTTCTTTTTGTCTTGTGTCTTTAGCTTAATAGCCGTTAATATTAGATTAAAGCAACTTCACTTTATTTTTAAGGCTAAATAATAAAAAGAAAGTTAGTATTAGTACTATTAGTTTCTTTGGGTTCGACAATCCGGTCTTGCCTAAGCTATACTACTGTTCGATAGGTACACTTGCCTTTAATCGTTGTCAGAGTTAGTTTCCAGGTTTGATCATTCGTTTTATAAATTTTAAAGCTCTAATTTCAGCGATCAATATGCATTTATTTAAAATTATTATTTTGTTACTTACTAATTATTTTTTAATATGTACTAAATTATTAAATTATGTATATATTTTTTATAAGTATTTTTTTTTTATATATATTAAATCATTTTAAAAATCATCATTTTCTTTTTATTTAATATTTAAATATGTTTTTTATTTTTATTATTTCATAGAAATTTCAATTATTGTTATATTATATTCTTTTGATTGTTTATTGTTGCTTAACATAGTATTTTATTTATTCATGATATTACATAGTGTTTCATTTATTTTTGTCATATTATTTCTTTTTCAATATTAATTGTTAGCAAAATTTGTAATTATGTAAAATTGTTATTAAACATGTATGTTATAATGTATTATTCAATGTCTTACTCATACCATTTTTATAAAAATACTTTTTAAATTAAGGATTTTTTTTTAAAACGATGATATGTGATATTTGAGGACTTCGAGAAGATTTTTGCCCTAACTTACTGGGTCTCGATTTTTCTCATGGAACTTCAAATATTAAATATCCCTTCTTATTTCAAATAAAAACTTATTCTTGGGAATTCAAAATGTCGTGTCCTAACGTGCTGGATGTGACATTATGTTATCTCGAGGTAAGGTTTTTGAAAATAAGGCAATGTTTTGGTATTTAGAAATTCGGGAATTAGTGCCCTAACGTATTGGGTTGTGATTTTTCGTTTGGCTAAATAACTAAATATCCTTTTACAAGTTTTATAAACCGTGAGATGACTTTGATCACGAAGGTTTTAAAATACCGTGTCCTAACGTACTGGATGTGATATTTGTATTCCCTCGAAACAAAGAAATCTTAAGTGTTAACTTAAATGGCTCGAAGTTTTTAAAAGAAATCATATTTTTAAATACTTTAAAATTTAAAACATTTGGACATGATTTTATCGATTAGGTACCAATTTTTGGGCGTTATGAGGGTGCTAACCCTTCCTCATACGTAACCGACTCCCGAACCCGTTTTCTTGTTTTTTGTGGACCAAAATCAAATGTTTTAAAATAAAACGTTTTACAAGGTGATCCAATCACACCTAAGTAAAAAGGGGATTGGTGGCGACTCCCATTTTCGTTTTTTAAAAGTCGATCCCATTTTTTAAAAATTTTAAAAATGGTTTCGACAGCTTGGCGACTCCACTGGGGAACAATAAGAGAGTCAAGCCGTAAAATTGATAGTTTCATATCTTTATGTCTGAGTTTAAAAAAATCTGGTTTAAAAATTATGATCCTTTTTATTTTCATGCGATTCTGTTTGAATAAAATATCTCTGCATTGCATTGCATGACTGTTGTAGTCACACCCTTAAGTGGGAGCGAGAAGCTACTCCTTCATAAGGGTTTCACCTCCGTGCAGGATAGTGAACCGCTTTCGGAATACATCCGTACCTATGTCTTCGTGAGATCTCCATCTCCGTGTAGCCATAGAGAAATTTATTCCCCTGAACTGAACTTGGTCCGTATAAGCCTATAATGCGTGAGGATCGAGGAATCTGCTGGTTCAGGTACCTCAACTTTAGATCGAAACCGCATATAGTAAACCCTAAGAACCCACCTTAGGTAGAGCTATGCCGAACTTTAGTAGTTACCCAGATAGGTGTGCGTTATTTCACTTGCCTTGTATTTTATTCTATGGTACTAACTCGTTGTATTTCATTTTTTGTGCATATCATTTCATACTTTAAGAGGTATCGATTCACGGCCAGTTTCTAAGTTAGAAAGTAGGTTATGGAGAACGACTTCCTTGATAAAGTGGAAGACAATGCAATCGTTTACATGTAGCAAAGGTAGTTAGAGAAAGAGGGTTATGGATTCGTTTGAGCAAGAAGGAAATAGGGCAGCGCTGGAATCCCTGTCTCCTCCGCCACTTGTGCCTCTTGATGTTGTTCCGATCAAAACAGAATCGAATGTGAAGAAGATTATACGATACTATATGGCAAGGCATGGTGTCGGAACTAAAAGGTAGAAGGTAACTATACTCACCAATCACTTCAAAGAGAGTATGGGGAGTACAGATGGGCACTTCTACCATTACAGCGTTTCTCTTTCATATGAAGATGGCCGTCTAGTTGATGGCAAAGGTGTTGGAAGAAAAGTGATAGAGAGGGTGCAAGAGACCTATGGCAATGAATTGGCTGGAAAAGACTTTGCTTATGATGGGGAGAAAAGTTTATTTACTGTTGGTGCTCTTCCTAATAACAAGCATGAGTTTATAGTTGTATTTGAGGATGTTTCAACTAACAGAAACAACGGGAATGCAAGACCTGATGTCCATGATAACTCAAATGGGCAAGACAGGAAGAGAATTAAATGACCTTATCAGTCAAAGATCTTTAAAGTGGAGATCAGCTTTGCTGCAAAGATTCCTATGCAAGCCATTCAAAATGCTCTGCATGGACAGGAATCAGAAAACTCACAATAAGCCCTAAGGGTGTTGGATATCATTTTACTGCAGCATGCTGCAAAACAGGGATGTCTACTTGTTCGCCAATCATTCTTTCAAAATAATCCTGATAATTTTACAGACATTGGAGGAGGTGTCATTGGCTGTAAGGGTTTCCATTCAAGTTTTAGAGCCACTCAAGGAGGCCTTTCACTAAATATCAATGTATCAACTACCATGATAATTCAACCTGGTCTGGTAGTTAATTCGCAAATCAGAATGCTAGAGATCCTTACTCTCTTGATTGGAACAAGGCAAAACAGGTGCTGAAGAATTTGAGGATAAAAGTTAGTCCGTCTAATCAGGAGTACAAGATTACTGACTTGAGTGAACAACATTGCAAGGGATTTGATTCGGAGAAATGAAAGGAATTCATAGTAATCCCCCATTTGATTTATTCAATGAGATGAACTGGAATAGACACCTTTCAGCTGTGGTTAAAGTTGAAAAAATGTTTGAATAGATACAATTTATACTTCCTGGAGCTCCACAGTTCCTTCTTTGTCTAAAAAATTCTGATCTTTATGAGCCATAGAATATCTTTGAGTATGGCGCTAGCTAGGGTGTATGATTAATACTTTACAAATCTTCTTATGAAGATCAATGCTAAGCTTGGACCGTCTTTTCTTCACCATTGAAATCATAATTTCGAGGTAAAGTCAAATCTGATCAAGATCGAGGGCAGGATTGAAGAATTAGAATTGGCATTACACAACTGTGAGCTCCCGATCAAGCTTCTTGAAACAAATAAAGGGTGTTGGAAGGAAGAACTTCTCCATTCTCATGATCCAATCAGAAGTCGGAATAATCTCACTGGTGATGTAACACCCCAAACCCGGCCCAAACATTACGACCGAATTCAATTTGTTATAGAGAAACATTTTGTAAAATCCCTTTAAACCGATCTAAGTTTTGCCGAAAACCTTTCATTTTCAAGTGTTTTGCTAAAACCTTACTTAGTTTTGTTTAAAAATACTTATTAAGTCGGGTTATTAAAGATTTCAAATGTACCCGATGGTACTTTAAAACATTTTGCGTGTAACTTGAGAAATCATGTGTACTTATTTTAATATCTTTAAATAGTTAAACAAATTATCAAAACATGTAAAATGATAAAAATAATTCTAGGAGGCCTTATTACAACTTGATTAAAATAAAACCAACAATAAAATAAAATAAAATAAGCTAAAGTTTAAAGTTCATTTATATCAAATTTCCACTGCATGGCCACTTCGAGTCCATCCGGCTCCTCATCCGCGATTTACGAGTCACCTGAAAGTGTTAAAGGAGAAGGTGAGTCACCAAGACTCAATGTGTAACCTTTTCCTGATTTAGTGCAGCAACATACACAATTTATAACAAGTTAACATGCACTAAATCATGCACCCAACCTAGCCATCCAAACGCCTTTCTCTACCCCATGTGGTACCAAACCACTGGTGGTGCCAAACCACTGGTGACTTAAAGTCACGAAATCCGTCATATTGTGGTGCCAAACCACTGGTGACCCGAAGTCACAAATCAAATGATGGGGCCAACCCATCGTGTGATACCAAATCACTGGCGTCAATCCCATAATGTAAACTGTGGGGCCAACCCACTGTGGTGCTAAGCCACTGGGACGAGACGCTATGAGGTGCCAAACCTCTGGAGGTGCCAAACCTCTGGTGACTGTAGTCACGAAATGTGGTACCAAACCACTGGTGTCCGTCGACACGAATATCACTGCCCCCTCCTCTTATCAACCCACATCAATCAATTACATGCATATACAGAAACCATGCTAATAGGTCTATTTAACAACATCCAATAGATTTATCATTAGCCATATATTATATGCCACACATACCAAATGTGCCATGCTTCCCAAAAGCATCAAATAGTAAACTCATACAAGGACTTACCTGAATCCTCGCTTATACCATTTATGGTATTCAATCCAAATCTACACAAATTCGATTTAGCTTACACAAACACTTAGCACATTAATAGTTATAAAGTGTGTATGTACACACCTATCACCAACGATAGTCCTAAATCCCGAAAAGTCACTCGGCCACCCTAGATTCCTTGCTCCTAGATTTGACAAAACACAAGAGTTAGTGACATGGCCTATTCGGCCAAACCAAATAAATCCAAAGGGTTATCTCTTGAACCCAAAACCTTACCTAACCGCTTCTGAGTACCAATCACAGTATACGTTTTACCACTCTGCTATATCACCCTACAATCGGCAATCACCAATATTAGTAGCCTTCGGCTTTTGAATACTCAAAAGAATAATCCTTTAAAATAACTCCTTACCATCTTACCAAAATCGATTGCTAACAAATGGAGACTAAACACTTCACAAATCCTGGAGCCCTACAACAATCGGTTTCAAAACAGGTGATTAGCACCCTTGCTATCAAGTGCCGAAATCGGCTCTTTCTCCTTCATCCAAATCGACAGAGAATCAAGAATATGGAAAAGAAAGTTTTGGCACACTTACCTTCCTCTATGACCGATTGGGAAACACTAAAAAGAGATCACCCCTTGCTTTGATATTCGGCCAAGGTACTTCTAAATGGGAGAAGAGAGTTCGGCACACCCAAAGGAGTATATTCGGCTATAGTGGAAGAAAGAAAATAATAGGAAAGGGAGATAGAGTTTTGGCAAAGAAGAGAGAATGAGATTTTTTTTTTTTGTGTTTTAAGCAAACAAATAGAAGAGAAGAATGCTAAAGGAGGTTTCGGTTTTGAGAGAATGAGAAGGTGAAAAAATAAAAGATGAAGAAGGGGAAAAATTCAGCTATTTGGAAAAAGAAGAGAAAAGAGTCAAATGATGGATGGTGCCTTAAGAAAATTCGGCACCCTCCCCCTAACACCTTGCCGTCCACTCCTCTCCAAAGAGTTCAACTTTTGGCAATTTCCTTAATTCACTCTAGGCCTCTCATTTGAATTAATTCAAAATAATTTGAATAATTCAAATGCCTAAATTTTCTCTTGCCAACTATTATTGATTATTCATAAAAATAAATCCAAATAAAATCCTTATTATCCATATTATCATGGAATCAAAATTGAGCCTTTTACACTCTCCCTATGCCGTCCAAAATAAAGAGCAAAAAGGGGAATCTGTGACTCGAACATAGGCTCCCCCTTGCTCCTTGTGGCGTCAACTCTAGCACCTAAGTGGCCTCCCTTTTGCCACTTTTTCCAAGTCCTTTTTAATGTTAATTGTTCCCTCCTTTAACTTGTAACCCTTGTCTACCAAGGCTCCCTAATCTAATGCTTACAAATAATATTTTTCCCACTACTCGAGCCTACTCAAAGTCCATAATTAAGCCTTACTACATCACAATTAATATCACAGCAATTCAAACACATGAAAGAAAAAATAATTCAATCTCAAATAGCCCCAATTTTAGGATGTTACAGTTCTACCCCCCCTTAAAAATAATTTCAGCCTCGAAATTACCTGATTAGAAAAGATGGGGGTATTGCTGCCGCATCACATCCTCGGGTTCCCACGTAGCTTCCTCTGCACCATGGTTTCGCCATAGCACTTTCACCAAGGGTACTGACTTCCTACGCAGAACCTTGACATCTCGATCTAATATCTCAACTGGTTCTTCCTCGAAAGATAAGTCCGAGTTTACCTCAATCTCTGCCACTGGCACAATGTGTGATGGATCTGACCGATATCGTCTAAGCATCGACACATGAAAGACGTCATGAATCTGACTCAACTCTGCCGGCAGCTCGAGCTGATAAGCTACCGGTCCCACTCGCTTCAGCACGGTTTATGGGCCGATGAACCTTGGGCTTAGCTTCCTTTTTCGCCCAAATCTTAATACTTTCTTCCAAGGCGACACCTTCAGAAAGACTTTATCTCCTACTGCATACTCCATTTCCTTGCGCTTAAGATCAGCGTACGACTTCTGTCTATCTGATGCTTCTTTGAGACGAGCTCGAATCACCTTAACTTTGTCCTCAGTTTCTGTCACCAACTCTGGACCCAAAACTTGTCGTTCACCCAACTCCGTCCAACACGTAGGAGTACGGCATTTCCGTCCATACAGTGCTTTATATGGAGCCATCTGAATACTTGCTTGATAACTATTGTTATAAGCAAATTCCGCCAACGATAGATACTCTTCCCAACTACCACTGAAATCCAAAACACACCCTCTCAGCATATCCTCTAAGATCTGTATAACCCTTTCCGATTGCCCGTCAGACTGTGGATGGAAAGCTGTACTGAAATCCAATCGTGTACCCAAAGCTTGATGCAATGCTTTCCAAAACCTTGACGTGAACCTAGAATCCCTATCTGAGATGATCGATACTGGCACACCATGCAACCTTACTATTTCCGACACATACAGCTTAGCTAGCTTCTGCAGTGAGTAATCCACCCTTACTGGTATGAAGTGGGCTGACTTGGTTAGTCGATCCACAATTACCCAAACCGAGTCCTTTTTACCAGGCGTGAAGGGTAGCCCACTGACGAAATCTATAGTGATCCTCTCCCATTTCCACTGAGGGATCTTTACTGGTTGAAGTAACCCTGACGGCAACTGGTGCTCAGCCTTTACCTGTTGACACGTCAGACACTTTCCCACGAATTCAGTTACCTCACGCTTCAATCCTGGCCACCAGAACTGTTTCCGCAAATCTCCATACATTTTGCTACTTCCCAGATGCATAGCGTATGGGCTGCTATGTGCATCTTGGAGAATTCTTTGCCTCAACACCACATCTTTCGGCATACAAGCTCGCCCTTGAAAACATAGCACTCCATCACCAGACAAACTGTACCCTTCTAAGTCACCATCTTGAACTTGCAACCTCCGGGCATTCAACCTATCATCTACCAATTGTTTTTCCTTAATCTCCTCAATCCAAGTCGGCTTAACTTGAAGTTCTGCCAAAAGACTTCCATCGTCGTATAGACTAAGGTGAGCAAACATCGCTCCTAAGTCCGCCACAACCTTTCTGCTCAAAGCGTCAGCCACCACGTTAGCCTTACCCAGATGGTACTCAATTGAACAGTCGTAGTCCTTTAACAGTTCAATCCAACGACGCTGCCTCAAGTTCAACTCTTTCTGAGTTAAGAGATACTTCAAACTTTTGTGATCCGTGTAGACTATCGACTTCTCCCCGTACAAGTAATGTCTCCATATTTTCAAGGCGAAGACCACTGCCGCTAACTCCAAGTCGTGAGTCGGATAGTTAACCTCATGCGGTCTTAGCTGACGGGACGCATAGGCCACTACCTTCCCTTCCTGCATCAACACACATCCCAAACCAGTATGGGACGCATCACAATAAACTGTGAACAACCTCCCTACCTCAGGCTGTACCAGAACCGGAGCTTCCGTCAAAATCTTCCTTAACTTGTCAAAACTTTCCTGCTGCTTCTCTGACCAAACGAATGGAAATCCTTTCCTTAATAACTTAGTCAACGGCGTTGCAATTAAAGAGAATCCTTCCACAAATCTTCGATAATACCCTGCCAGACCCAGAAAACTTCGAATTTCTACCACTGACCTAGGCGGTTTCCAATCCAATACCGCTTCAACCTTGCGTGGGTCCACTCTAATCCCTTCAGCTGATACGACGTGACCCAAGAAAGCCACCTCCCTAAGCCAAAATTCGTACTTACTGAATTTGGCATATAACTGCTTCTCCCTCAACACTTGTAGAACTATACGCAGATGCCTGTCATGCTCCTCCTCCGTCTTTGAGTAAACCAATATGTCATCTATAAACACCACGACAAATTGATCCAAGTATTGTTGAAACACCCTATTCATTAAGTCCATGAACGCTGCCGGCGCGTTGGTCAACCCAAACGGCATCACTAGAAACTCGTAATGCCCATACCGAGTTCGGAATGCTGTCTTGTGCACATCACCCTTCTTCACCTTAAGTTGATGATAGCCCGACCTAAGATCTATCTTCGAGAACACCGATGCACCCTTCAGTTGGTCAAACAAGTCATCGATCCGAGGCAACGGATACTTGTTCTTGATCGTCAACTTGTTCAGTTGGCGATAGTCGATACACATCCGCATTGAATCGTCCTTCTTTTTGACAAACAGCACAGGTGCTCCCCACGGAGATATACTTGGTCGAATAAACCCTCTATCCAAAAGCTCCTGAATTTGAGCCTTCAGCTCCACCATTTCCTTTGGTGCCATTCGGTACGGTGCTATAGACATAGGTGCCGTTCCGGGTAGCAAGTCTATACCAAATTCAACTTCCCGATCTGGAGGCAGACCCGGGAGTTCTTCTGGGAACACATCAGCGAATTCCCCTACCGTTCGGACCTTCTCAACTGCTGACTCCTTAGCCTCCAAGGCACAAATTCGAACCAAAAACGCCTCACAACCCTTCTTGACCATCTTCTCAGCCTTCAAAGCGGACATCACATTGGATAGGTAATCTCTTCTATTACCTATCATGACCACTTCATCACCCTCAGCCATCTTTAGAACCATGCGCTTAGCAGCGCAATCCAACCTCGCCTGATACTTAACCAACCAGTCCATTCCGAGGATCAAATCGAACTCTCCAAACGACAGTTCCATCAGATCAGCCACAAACACTACCCCTTGGAGTTCTAGGGGTACATCTCTATATAGCTTGTTTACAACTACAGAGTGTCCTAGAGGGCTAAGTACTGTCATCTCCCTAGCAGTAGTCTCAAAGTCTAAGTTCACAGTCTCTACCACACTACTAGCAACGTATGAATGCGTCGAACCCACATCAATTAATGCAACATATGGAAGACCAAAAATTAGGAACGTACCGGCTATGACGTCCGGTGTGTCACCCTCCTCTCGACGCCTCGCTGCGTAGACTAAACCAGGTTGCCTTGCTTCTGTGTTGCCTGCCCCTCTTCTAGGAATTCCGTGACCTCGGTTAGAGCCATTACCTCCTCTACCATTACCACGACCCCTCTGTGGTCCTACATTTCTAGCCTGAGCACGGTTCTGACCCTCTGGCTGATTCTTAGCTAACTTCTGTGGACAATCCCTTACCCGGTGATCCAAAGATCCACATTCAAAACATCCCCTTTCACCGGTCCAACAACCTCCCCAATGTGATTTTCCACAGCGATTACACTGAGCCGGTCTCTGATTAGTAGCCATGGGCCTTGTTGCCTGATTTGGCCCACTCTGCCTAGCCCTTTTCTGTACATTACTACCACCCGATCCAGATGACCCAAAGCCTCTTTTCTGCTTGTTCCTATCATAATTCTGTCTCACAGACTCCTTGACCCCTTCGGCTACCTTAGCCTTTTCTACCAGAATGGCGAACTCACGCTCCTGCTGTGGAGCAATCAGCAACCTTAAATCATCCCTAAGTCTGTCTTCAAAGTGGACACACCATTCATGTTCAGTAGCCACGATGCCTCTAGCATATCGACTCAGCCTTAAGAACTCTGCCTCATACTCAGATACCGACTTATTTCCTTGTACCAATCCCAGAAAAGCTTTCCTCTGAGCATCAGTGTAGCTGGTGCCCACATACTTCTTCTGATAAGCTGCTTTGAAGTACTCCCAAGTGAGATCATCTGCCGTAGCACCATCTCGAACCGTGAGCCACCACTGATACGACTCATCCTTTAGAAGCGACACCGCCCCTTTTAGCTTCTCCTCATTTGTCAGATCGAGGTCGTCCATGATCCTCTCAGTCGATTCTAACCAGTATTCCGCCGCCCTGGGTGCCACTCCCGATACGCCCCGAAATACCTCAGCTCCGTTAGCTCGAAGTCTCTCAGGTACCGACTTCCGAGCTCCTCCACCTCCACCCATTCCAGCTACCCTTTCTAGAACCCGCAGCATCGCTTGTGACACTGCGTCATCACCCGTCTGATCCTGCTCCTCAGCTCCAAAAGTTGGGGGTGGTGGTGGCGGTGGTATCTCGTTCTCAGATCCCTGACCCGACCCTATGGGTTCCGATACGGTCATCCTGCCCCTACCGCGTCCACGACGGCCACGTCCTCTAGAACTCATTCTAACTACGGCGCTTTAATCTGATTAAGAAATTTTTATGGATTAGTAATTGTTTCACTTGGTTACTCGCGAAGAAATTTTATGGAAAGAGTTTAATAGAGATTCTTTCGAGCAATCAAGTTTTAAGTCCTCTATCCTAATTCACACAGAAAAGCACATCCATTCCCTAATACCTTTCATACTTATTCACTCTTCGGGCATTTCTGTCCGTTTCTATCCCAGGGGTATTTTCGTCATTTCCTACAGGGTATTTTTATAATAAACCGAAGAAATTTTGGAAACTTTTGTAAATCAAGACATTTTGTAATTTCTAAAACTGAAGAGTATTTTCGAAAAATTCTCAATCTGAAGGTATGGCAGAATTTTGAAAACTAGGGGTATTTTGGTAATTCTTGTCAATCAGGGGTAGTTTTGTAAATTCCAAAAGTCAGGGTATTATTTTGAAATACAAAATTTTGGATACTTTTTCAAGGTAAGAGAATTTTATTGAAATCGGGGTAGTCTGGTAATTTTTAGAAATCAAGGGCATTTTCGTAATTTTGCCACTAGGGGCATTTTGGTAATTTTGGTAAATCAAAATATTTTGAAAATCTGACAAAAACCAATTTTCCGCTATTACTAAGAAGAGATGCTCTAATGATTTTAAAACTAGAGTTTTCATCAAAACATGGCTAATCCCTTTCGGGTTTTATTTAGTGTGTTTAGCCTATGACCGAGTCCTCTTGGTTAGGGTGAACCGAAGCTACGCACCAGGTAGGATTCCTGCGAAGAGGAGGTGAGTCACGAGGACTGCTTAAGTACCAAGCTCTTCCGGATCCAATCCTAGACATGCGCACCAAGGTTACCACACCCTAACTCGGCGACTTGGTCGTAGGTTGGTTTAATTAAGCCATTTAAGTCTTATGTGTTTTGTTGGGGTGGACTAGTCCTAAGGTTCAACACCTATCACACTAACTACGTTCCATACCTACCCTTCTACAGATAATTAATTCACACAAAAGTCAGAGATACTTACCTGGGCGGATTGGTGCCGGAGACTCGGTGCCATGCTTGTTCAAACCCAAAATATTTCAAAAAGGCCTACCAAAAATTTTGGGCCTTGGGCCCCCACAGCCGAGCTTTGAACTGGGCTCTGATACCAATTTTGTAACACCCCAAACCCGGCCCAAACATTACGACCGAATTCAGTTTGTTACAGAGAAACATTTTGTAAAATCCCTTTAAACCGATCTAAGTTTTGCCGAAAACCTTTCATTTTCAAGTGTTTTGCTAAAACCTTACTTAGTTTTGTTTAAAAATACTTATTAAGTCGGGTTATTAAAGATTTCAAATGTACCCGATGGTACTTTAAAACATTTTGCGTGTAACTTGAGAAATCATGTGTACTTATTTTAATATCTTTAAATAGTTAAACAAATTATCAAAACATGTAAAATGATAAAAATAATTCTAGGAGGCCTTATTACAACTTGATTAAAATAAAACCAACAATAAAATAAAATAAGCTAAAGTTTAAAGTTCATTTATATCAAATTTCCACTGCATGGCCACCTCGAGTCCATCCGGCTCCTCATCCGCGATTTACGAGTCACCTGAAAGTGTTAAAGGAGAAGGTGAGTCACCAAGACTCAATGTGTAACCTTTTCCCGATTTAGTGCAACAACATACACAATTTATAACAAGTTAACATGCAGTAAATCATGCACCCAACCTAGCCATCCAAACGCCTTTCTCTACCCCGTGTGGTACCAAACCACTGGTGGTGCCAAACCACTGGTGACTTAAAGTCACAAAATCTGTCATATTGTGGTGCCAAACCACTGGTGACCCGAAGTCACAAATCAAATGATGGGGCCAACCCATCGTGTGATACCAAATCACTGGCGTCAATCCCATAATGTAAACTGTAGGGCCAACCCACTGTGGTGCTAAGCCACTAGGACGAGACGTTATGAGGTGCCAAACCTCTGGAGGTGCCAAACCTCTGGTGACCGTAGTCACGAAATGTAGTACCAAACCACTGGTGTCCGTCGACACGAATATCACTGCCCCCTCCTCTCATCAACCCACATCAATCAATTACATGCATATACAGAAAGCATGCTAATAGGTCTATTTAACAACATCCAATAGATTTATCATTAGCCATATATTATATGCCACACATACCAAATGTGCCATGCTTCCCAAAAGCATGAAATAGTAAACTCATACAAGGACTTACCTGAATCCTCGCTTATACCATTTATGGTATTAAATCCAAATCTACACAAATCCGATTTAGCTTACACAAACACTTAGCACATTAATAGTTATAAAGTGTGTATGTACACACCTGTCACCAACGATAGTCCTAAATCCCGAAAAGTCACTCGGCCACCCTAGATTCCTTGCTCCTAGATTCGGCCAAACACAAGAGTTAGTGACATGGCCTATTCGGCCAAACCAAATAAATCCAAAGGGTTATCTCTTGAACCCGAAACCTTACCTAACCGCTTCTGAGTACCAATCACAGTATACGTTTTACCACTCTGCTATATCACCCTACAATCGGCAATCACCAATATTAGTAGCCTTCGGCTTTTGAATACTCAAAAGAATAATCCTTTAAAATAACTCCTTACCACCTTACCAAAACCGATTGCTAACAAATGGAGATTGAACACTTCACAAATCCCGGAGCCCTACAACAATCGGTTTCAAAGCAGGTGATTAGCACCCTTGCTATCAAGTGCCGAAATCGGCTCTTTCTCCTTCATCCAAATCGACAGAGAATCAAGAATATGGAAAAGAAAGTTTCGGCACACTTACCTTCCTCTATGACCGATTGGGAAACACTAAAAAGAGATCACCCCTTGCTTTGATATTCGGCCAAGGTACTTCTAAATGGGAGAAGAGAGTTCGGCACACCCAAAGGAGTATATTCGGCTATAGTGGAAGAAAGAAAATAATAGGAAAGGGAGATAGAGTTTTGGCAAAGAAGAGAGGAGGAGATTTTTTTTTTTGTGTGTTTTAAGCAAACAAATAGAAGAGAAGAATGCTAAAGGAGGTTTCGGTTTTGAGAGAATGAGAAGGTGAAAAAATAGAAGATGAAGAAGGGGAAAAATTCGGCTATTTGGAAAAAGAAGAGAAAAGAGTCAAATGATGGATGGTGCCTTAAGAAAATTCGGCACCCTCCCCCTAACACCTTGCCGTCCACTCCTCTCCAAGGAGTTCAACTTTCGGCAATTTCCTTAATTCACTCTAGGCCTCTCATTTGAATTAATTCAAAATAATTTGAATAATTCAAATGCCTAAATTTTCTCTTGCCAACTATTATTGATTATTCATAAAAATAAATCCAAATAAAATCCTTATTATCCATATTATCATGGAATCAAAATTGAGCCTTTTTCACTCTCCCTATGCCATCCAAAATAAAGAGCAAAAAGGGGAATCCGTGACTCGAACATAGGCTCCCCCTTGCTCCTTGTGGCGTCAACTCTAGCACCTAAGTGGCCTCCCTTTTGCCACTTTTTCCAAGTCCTTTTTAATGTCAATTGTTCCCTCCTTTAACTTGTAACCCTTGTCTACCAAGGCTCCCTAATCTAATGCTTACAAATAATATTTTTCCCACTACTCGAGCCTACTCAAAGTCCATAATTAAGCCTTACTACATCACAATTAATATCACAGCAATTCAAACACATGAAAGAAAAAATAATTCAATCTCAAATAGCCCCAATTTTAGGATGTTACAGGTGAAGCAATAGTCCAGATTCGACTTGGGTAATATAGGCGGATACATTAAGCACGAAGTATGAGCTACGGTCAGATCGTGGTCAAGAGTTGGCTTTGTTGTGTAGGAAAGTCAGAACATTGGGACTTAGAGCAAAAGCATATAGTAGTCCGTTTTATGTAAGGATTTTGTTTTCTAATAAAGTTTTCTAAAATGAAGTTGATCAGAATCAATACCTCTTTGCATTCATGCATTTGCATTACATGGTATCATTTGCATTAGACTTTTATAAAAGGACCCCAATTAGGTAAAAATATTTCAGTTGACCTGGAAAACATGGAGCAAAGGTAGGAAAGAATAGAGCAAATGCAAATACAGATGCAGGGGCAATTGACTGAGATCTAACAAGAAATGCTAGAATTCTGAAGGAATATGATAAGCTAGCTAACTCAGTTACTAGCCAGAGGACTTGGAAAAAGAAGTGGTTCAGTGGACAATAGTGAGGATGATGAGGAAGACATCGTTTATTCTCCAATAGGCATTATGACTCAACAAACACGCATCTGCATGGGGGACCCGTCATTATTGGACCCCGATGTCATACTTCAGCCCTATTGAATTCTCCAATGGGTTTAGGTTTTAACCCGAGTGATGATCAAGCCAAACCGGTTGCTCTGGTAGAAACAAAGGAAGGAGGAGAATGGACCTCAAAAGCCTTGAAGAAGAAGGAAAAGAAAACGAATAATGTCGGTAGGTATAACAAGAGCCATTCAGAGCCGATTACATAAACCAGCCAAGGATGGTAGTTACCAGTAATCAAGTTTCCTCAAGGCAAAACTCTGAAAGGCTCCAATTTATGCCAATCCCCATGACGTATAAGGAGCTATATCAAAGTTTGTTTGACGCACACATGGTGTCTCCATTTTATCTGAAACCGTTGCAACCTCCGTTCCCAAAATGTTATAACAAGAACGCTCAATGTGACTACCATGCGGGAATAACGGGACATTCGATTGAAAATTGTACTAAGTTTAAAAAGTTGGTTGAAAGGTTTATTAAAATGGGAGTTGTGAAGTTCGACGATCTATCAAAACCTGATCACTTTAATGAGGTAGTGAATACGATAATTGAAGGAGGAGACAAGAAAGTTGCTACTCCTTGAGGAAATCAAAGAGGGAATCAAAGAACGAAGTTTCCAAACCCTTGTGTACTTGGGAGTGTTTTGAATAATGAGACTGTGGAAGAAATCCCTGTAATTTTAGGGCTAATTTAGAGTAATGTCCGAAACATGCTTGTTGTCTTGAGCCTAGAGGCAACAAGAACTCTTTTGTGAAATAAACTTATGTTCAAAATTTTATTTCAATAAAATGCATCTGTTTGAGCACATATTCTTTTATTCTTTACATTTAATACTATACATTCTTTTATTTCTAGAATATTCTTTCATGTCCATACCAATAATCATCCTTAGAATCATTTATTCTTTGGATTTCTTGCCTTCATACCTAGGTACCCAGATATCAACGACGTAAGCGACGTTGTTACAGACTCCCTTCTTAAATGAGATATGGGTTTAGGGGATCTAAGGACTTCGAAGATAATAGGGATTGTAACCTACCTTCTGATTTGTTAAAGATGGTAGAACAAGATGAAAAAACAGACCTTACTCTACAATGGGTCATTGGATATTATGAACCTAGGGAAAAGGTGAAGACTGAAGCCTAGCTCACCACAAAAATAAGGCAAGACATCATTGAGTTTTTTTCAAGAATTCAAAGATGTTTTCGCATAATTATATCAGGACATGCCTGGACTAATAAGACGCGAGCTAAACAAAGAGGATTGGGCACTGTTGGTCTACCATAGAAGGGGATTGCATCAATTATACCATAAATACTGAATTAAAGAAGATGAGATTTATGTGACTCTTCTATTTTCTTCACAGACTTTTCTATATGTAGGGCATGGATACTATGGGTCCAATCTTGTCAAGTGCTTCAAGTTGTCATCAATTTACCGTCAGGGTCGTCGTCTACTTCGCTAAGAGGGTGGAAGTAGCTTCATATGTCAATGTTACAAAGTCAATAGCCATCAAATCGCCAAAAAAAAAACAAAAAAAAAAGAGATCAAGATGCTAGCAGGATGCCATAAAAGATCGCATTTAAATAACTGTACAAAGTCAAAGTTTACAGTTTGTACAAAAAAAAAAGGGAGGTGGCTAATACTTGTAAAGATTCGCATAGGAAGCTACCATTTACCCTCTGTCTCATTGAGCATCAGCCAAAACTTCGTTGGGGCAACATCTTACCCATCGGTTTATGGAATTGAAGCATTTTGCCAATTGAACCTAGTTGAAGAAAAGGTTAAAGTTATCCATCATGATCAGATGATGCAAACTTGTGACAAAGAAGTTAATTTCAGGGAATTCCACGAAAAAACCTGATGTTAAAAGAGATTTTTCTTCTACAAAACAATTTTAGAAGAAAGCATATGCCAAACTGGGAAGGACTTATGTAGGGCCTGTTTTAGAGGAGCATTGATATTGACCGAGATGAACGGCAAAGACTTGCCCAATCTGACGAATTCAGGTTTAGTCAAGAGATATTTTACCTGAAAGAGGAAAGACCAAGGTGAAAACCCGTAAAGGGCACCTCGAACAAAAAAAAAAAGAAGGAGAGGCCAAGGCGAAAACTCACAAAGGGCACTTTAAGACCAAAGGGGATTTGAGTTGAAAACCCGAAAAGGGCGGCTCAAATTTTGATCAAACATCGGGGCATACAGTAGTCTTGCTACATTTGAAGTAACAATAAGGAAGTATGTTACGTCTTGGGTCATCGACAGAGTACTCCGGATCCCCTAAACACATATTGAGCTTAAAATGGTCCTCAAGAAGTTTGAACAAGAGAAGCTCAAGCTGCGATATCTGGGGCACCTAGTTTCCCATCTTACCCATTTTAAATTTTAAATCTTTGATTACTTTATTCTTTTCAAAGAAACACCCCAATTAATCTTCTTTTATAGCCTTTACTATATTTACTTTATTCTTTTTAAGATATGCCAATCAATTTTCATTTATTACCTTGGTTATCTTTGATTAACTTATTTGTTTCGAGCTATGCTCCTGATTAATTTCTTTCTTGTCCATTGCTGTAATCTTTTTCAAGCATTTTATATTGAAATAACGATTTATGGACTAATAACACTTTCATAAAAGGAGTTTCGCATATTACTGTAGAAGCTTCTAAATAATACGAGAAATCTGATACATGACTATTGTTCAGAACTCACCAAGCCTAAGGGCTGGAAACATTAAAAAAATGATTATCTCTTCAAATTCTTATTGGATAAGACAAATTCGTTGGTGACACCATATTGGAAAATGACGAACACGGTCAATCCAAGTGTAAAAGGGGATCATTGTCGGGATACCCTGCATCCATTCAAACACATACATCTGGTCATTACACCCAGGGAATGGTGTAACAGATTGAAAGTGATACAATTTCTATACCTCTTAGTGGTAACAGAAATATAAAAGAAACCAAATGTTATTCCCCTGAAGTTGCAGCGAGAGATTCCAACTTCATGTCCCAAGGTTCAAGCAAGGCTGACTAAGAAATTACATTGGGGAAAGCTGGTTGAGCAGAACGTGATTGATGAACGAGAATGAAAAACTAATGAGTGATAACACCTAGAATAGGGATCATACTCATAACATTTTTGTATCATAGCAAATTTCATTAGGAGCATTTGATTCATTTTGGTCATTGCATCCTAATCCTTTAAAAGGAAGCATCTTCATGACATGTTACATGTAGCTAGAAATATTTGATTCATTTTGATTATAGCATTTTAGTCATGTAATATAAACATACTAAACTAGGTCTACAAGACATGTCCCTCAGCAAATGATTTGCAGATCTCATCTTCCTAAAGTTGTAGGAAGCAGATTGAAGACCATTTCAGCCTTATCTCCTTGAAGTTGTAGGGAGTAGACTGAAGACAACAGATCTTATCTTCCTGAAGTTGTAGAAAGTAGATCAAAAGAAGATTTTAGTCTTATCTCCCTGAAGTTGTAGGGAGCAGACTGAAGATAAAAGATCTCATCTTCTTGAAGTTGTAGGAAGCAGATTGAAGACCATTTCAGCCTTATCTCCCTGAAGTTGTAGGGAGTAGACTGAAGACAATAGATCTTATCTTTCTGAAGTTGTAGGAAGTAGATCAAAAGAAGATTTTAGTCTTATCTCTCTGAAGTTGTAGGGAGCAGACTGAAGATAAAGGATCTCATCTTCCTGAAGTTGTAGGAAGCAGATCGAAGAGAATTTCAGCCTTATCTCCCTGAAGTTGTAGGGAGTAGACTGAAGACAAGAGATCTCATCTTCCTGAAATTGTAGGAAGCAGATTGAAAAGAATTTCAGCCTTATCTCCCTGAAGTTGTAGGGAGTAGACTGAAGACAGAAGATCTCATCTTCCTGAAGTTGTAGGAAGTAGATCGAAAAGAATTTCAGCCTTACCTTCCTGAAGTTGTAGGAAGTAGACTGAAGATGGAAGATCTCATCTTCCTGAAGTTGTAGGAAGCAGATTGAAAAGAATTTCAGCCTTATCTCCCTGAAGATGTATGGAGTAGACTAAAGACAAGAGATCTCATCTTCCTGAAGTTGTAGGAAGCAGATCGAAAAGAATTTCAGCCTTATCTCCCTGAAGTTGTAGGGAGTAGACTGAAGATAGAAGATCTCATCTTCCTAAAGTTGTAGGAAGTAGATCGAAAAGAATTTTAGCCTTATCTTCCTGAAGTTGTAGGAAGTGGACTGAAGATAGAAGATCTCATCTTCCTGAAGTTGTAGGAAGCAGATCGAAAAGAATTTCAGCCTTATATCCCTGAAGATGTATGGAGTAGACTAAAGATAAGAGATCTCATCTTCCTGAAGTTGTAGGAAGCAGATCAAAAAGAATTTCAGCCTTATCTCCCTGAAGTTGTAGGGAGTAGACTGAAGACAGAAGATCTTATCTTCCTGAAGTTGTAGGAAGTAGATCAAATACAGAAGATCTTATCTTCCTGAAGTTGTAGAAAGTAGATCAAAGACAGAAGATCTTATCTTCCTGAAGTTGTAGGAAGTAGATCAAAAAACAGAAGATCTTATCTTCATGAAGTTGTAGGAAGGAGATCGAAGACACTTTCAGATCTTATCTTCCTGAAGTTATAGGAAGCAGATCGAAGATATTAGCCTGTTTTCCTGAAGTTGCAGCGGAGCAGACTGAAGACAACAGATCTTATCTTCCTGAAGTTGTAGGAAGTAGATCGAAGACACTTTCAGATCTTATCTTCCTGAAGTTGTAGGAAGTAGATCAGAGATACTAGCCTCTTTTCCTGAAGTTGCAGGAAGCAGATCGGAAAATAATAGATCTGGCATTCCTGAAGTTGTAGGAAGCAGATTGAAAACATCAGACTAATTGAAATCAAAATGAAGTTCCAGTACCCTTGAAGATGCAGTTGGGATGGGAGTCATTTGAAGAAGACAAGGATCAAGAAGTCGAGGCTTGGCTAAGACCGGTCAAAGTTGGTCCTTTTATAGTCTTTGCTCTATTCTCGTTACACGACAATGAGCAAAGAGGGGTAGCTATAAGAACCCAATTTTGATCAGGCTAAAATAAACCAGAATGAAAAATAAATAAAATGTCCATGAATAGTCCATTTACAATTACAAAGCCCAAAACCAAATAACTACCCAATTAACCAAACCAAACCCGATTAGCCCATTACACCCTTAGCCCAAAACTACCTACCAGACACTACCTAAACAGACCCCCTAACCCAACTAACCTACGAGGCCCAAAAGGCCCAAGACCTAAATTAGAAATGAGGGTTTCTGAAACCCTACGGTTCTCCCTCGCGCCGCAACACCCAGCTCAGCAGTATCCCAATAGTCGCGCCACCATCAACGCCTCAATCCATGCCCGAATGATGCCCCATCACCGTCGCGCTCTCGTCACCTGCACAAAGAGGAAAGAATCGCAACAGAAAGACAAACATGGCAACAAGATTTTATTTCCTTTTTACTTTTTATTTTAAGGCTATAAAAGCCTTGCATGTACCTGTAAAACAGGAGGGGGGACACACAGAAAAACAGAAAATATACAGAAATAAAAAAGGAACAAATTTTTCACAAATACAGAGGTGATTTGTCATTTTCTATTCATATTATTCTTTTTATTTTTATTTTCTTTTGTTCTTTTTTCTGCAAACAGTAAATACACGAACAATAAAATAAGAAAGGGCAAGAAAAATTACCCTTGAGATGGAGGTTTTAGGCATCCTGCCACAGGCCACGGAGGCGCGTGTGGCGAGAGGCTCGCGAATCTGACGAACGAGTTCTGGACAGGGGAGGGGACGATTTCAGAGAAGTTTTTGGAGTTTTTTTTAAAACAGTTTTAAAAATGAATTTTTTAACCCATTTTTTGACTTATATAATGATGCAGAAACGACATCGTTTTTGCTTGATTCAATAAGCATAAAACGGCGTCGTTTTGAAGGAGGACCCGCGCGTTGACCCTGTAACACCCCAAACCTGGCCCAAACACCACGACCGGATATGGTATGTCACTAAGAAAATTTTGGAAAACATGTCGTATTTTCAGAAAATATTTTTCTAAAGTTTATCCTTTTATTCGAAAAAAATTAAATAGTTGATAGTTTAAATAAAATATGCCTTTATGAATTAAAAACCCAAAAGTTAAATACATGCATTAGTTCAATAAGAATTTAAATAACTAAAAGTAATTAAAGCCCAAAATAAAACAAAACATAAACTAGTGGCCCATGGCCTTATTACAACGAGATTTAAAATCCATTAATTAAAAATATAAAATAATTAATTTGAGTCTTTTTGCCAAATCTACATATTCTTCTGCATGGCCACCTTGCGTTCCTCTCCAGCCCGGTCTAAAGCACTAGGTGTCACCTGAAATGTTAATTAAAAGGGTGAGTCACGAGACTCAGTGTGCAACCCTCATACACCATTAGATTTTTGGCCTTAGGCCCATAAAGCAGAATATAACACATAATATAGCAAATAACATACAATATGCAAGGCCCAACCCGTTTTGCCTAGGTTTCCATCTGCTACACGCCCCCGTACCAACCGTTCACACCATTGGGGATTTCTACAATCGACCCACACCGCTACACGCCAAGATGGCAGTCATGCTGCTCATCAACATATTATGGCCGAAGCCCTTATAGCAGATCACGGCATTAGCCGCTACAACAGATAACAGATCACGGTATAAACCGCTACACATATAACGTATAACTTCCTCCTTTCATCAACCCAACCCATGCAATCATATACAAGCAAATTACATATAACATTTAATCAGATTATTCACTGACCTGGCGATTTGCGTTACCCTTTTTGGGTTTCCAACATTAAGCCGAGATTTCGACATTTATTGTAACATATAAAACTTATAAACATGTACATATTAATTAGATCTAGATGGTGGGGAAGTATTACACACCTAATTAATGTCGATACCCTTGCTAGACCGATCTACAACTTTGCTCAAAAAGCCAGAAAGATGTGAAAATAGGCCTCTCCTATATTCGGCCATAGTTAGTATTCTACCCGATTTTATATATATGAATAAACAAACCCTCTTACCTTGAAATCCCAAATGTAACACGAATCTATAACTTAGAGATCTATGAGTTTCGGCTTCTAGGAAAAATCCCGGAAAGATGATCTATCGCGCTTTCGGCTTTTGAAAGAACTAAAAATTGAAAAGATGGCTAAGGGAGATTCAGCCAATGAATATTAAGGAGAAGAATAGGTGTAGTTTCGGCTTTTGAATCAAAGTGAAGATGAGGGAATAGGCTTAGAGATTTCGGCTTTTGCAGAGAATGAAGAAGAAGATGGAACTTTAGGAGTTTTCGGCTTTTACTCAGAGAAGAAGAGAAAAGAATGAGAGAAACCAAATGCTGAAATTGAAGAAATATTCCCCCTATTTATAGAAATTTCGGCACTTACCTAACCTTGCAGATAAATCCTATCTTTTCTCCTTTATATTAATCTACTAGCTCATCTAAAAGAGACTTAATTATCTCTAACTCCTCCCTCCTTTATCAACATATTATCCACATATTTTAATCATTAAAATCCCTAAATTTTAGCCTTTATCTGCTTATTATCCACATAAAATAAATTCCTAAATAATAGCCTTTATCTGCTTATTATCCACATATTTTAAACATTAAAACCCCTAAATTTTAGCCTTGTTGCCATCCACTCCACCTAATCCTAATGCCCAAAATTTAGCTAACTTAAATTAAAAGAATTGGGCTCCATGAAACTTAAATTTGGGCCCCTTACTCCCTTGTGTGGCGTCACCTCCTAAGATTGGGCCACAAGCCCACTTTGGTATTTTAAACATAGATACTACCTTTTAAAACCTATAATGCCCAAACAGATAATTTTAATCAATGCCTCTGCCTAAGCCTGAGCCCAATTTGTACCCCTAACACTTAAATTAACACATTAAACATATCCACCCATTAAACGCATAGGCCCAAAAATTCGGGATGTTACAGACCCGACCCGGCCCTCAGGATCAGCGCGTTTTATAAAAAGGGGGAATTTACAGTTTCAGTCCTTTATTAATTTTATTTATCTTAATTTAATCCAATTTAAATTTCTATTTTTATTAAATTAACCTTTAAGTTTATTTTTGTTCCAATTTAGTCCCACAGATTCTTTGAAAGTAAAAACCAGAACGACACCGTTTTAAAAAGAGGCATAATTGCCATATTAGACCCTGTAGTTTATTGAGCATTTTTTTATTCAATCCTTTTGATCTGTTTTAATTGCTCTTTTAACCCCTTGCTTTTTTTAATCCTTTTATTTTATTATTATATTAAATTATTTTATTATATTAAATTGTCCATATTATTTTCTTTATTATTTATATATTAATATATGAATAGTATAAATATATATAGATTTTTATATATTAAATGATTATTATTATTTATTTTCATTTAGCTTAAAATTATTTTCGTTACATATTTTTTCAAAAAAAAATTTATTTTATATTATTATATTATATCATATATTATTTTTAAATTTTATTTTTTTCGTATAAAATTTATTTATATGTTATAACATACTTTATTACATATTAATGTATTATATGTATATGCATTTATTTAAAATTATTATTTTGTTACTTACTAATTATTTTTTAATATGTACTAAATTATTAAATTATGTATATAGTTTTTATAAGTATTTTTTTATTTTTATATATATTAAATCATTTTAAAAATCATCATATTCTTTTTATTTAATATTTAAATATGTTTTTTTTATTTTTATTATTTCATAGAAATTTCAATTATTGTTATATTATATTCTTTTGATTGTTTATTGTTGCTTAACATAGTATTTTATTTATTCATAATATTACATAGTGTTTCATTTATTCTTGTCATATTATTTCTTTTTCATTATTAATTGTTAGCAAAATTTATAGTTATGTAAAATTGTTATTAAACATGTATGTTATAATGTATTATTCAATGTCTTACTCATACCATTTTTTATAAAAATACTTTTTAAATTAAGGATTTTTTAAAACAGTGATATGTGATATTTGGGGACTTCGAGAAGATTTTTGCCCTAACTTACTAGGTCTCGATTTTTCTCGTGGAACTTCAAATATTAAATATCCCTTCTTATTTCAAATAAAAACTTATTCTCGGGAATTCAAAATGTCGTGTCCTAACGTGCTGGATGTGACATTATGTTATCTCGAGGTAAGGTTTTTGAAAATAAGGCAATATTTTGGTATTTAGAAATTCGGGAAATAATGCCCTAACATACTGGGTTGCGATTTTCCGTTTGGCTAAATAACTAAATATCCTTTTTCAAGTTTTATAAAACGTGAGATGACTTTGATTACGAAGGTTTTAAAATACTGTGTCCTAACATACTGGATGTGATGTTTATATTCCCTCGAAACAAAGAAATCTCAAGTTTTAACTTAAATGGCTCGAAGTTTTTAAAAGAAATCATATTTTTAAATACTTTTAAATTTCAAACATTTGGACATGATTTTATCGATTAGGTACCAATTTTTGGGCATTATAAGGGTGCTAACCCTTCCTCATACGTAACCGACTCCCGAACCCATTTTCTTGTTTTTTGTAGACCAAAATCAAATGTTTTGTAACAACCCAAACCCGGCCCAAACACTATGGTCGAATCTGGATCGTTACGGGGAAAATCTTTTCTTAAACCATGTTGAAGCCCATTAAGCTTTGTTGAAAACTTCTCGGATTTGTTTATCTTGATAAAATCATACTTAGTGTTTATTTTTTAAAAACAAATATTTAAGCCCATTATAAAACAAGTTCCAACTGTGCCCGATGGCATTTTAAAATATTTTCGTGTTTAATTGGAAAAACATGTGAATTTAATTTAAATTTTAATAATATAGTTTTAAGCAAAATATCCTATGTATGAGAAAAATAACAAAAATAAAGTTTAGGGAGGCCTTATTACATCCAAAATAAAATAAACCAATAATAAAAATAAAATGACTAAATTTGAACTTCAATTGGTTCAAGTCCACTGCATGGCCACCTCGAGTCATCCCGGCTCCACATCCGCAATCTAAGTGTCACCTGAAAAATATAAAGGAGAAGGTGAGTCACCAAGACTCAGTATGTAACCCTTCCCCCGATTTAAAGCATTTTCATACACATCAAATAACAAATTAATTATGCAAATCATCATGTGTCCCAACCTAGCCAGCCATACGCCACTGTCTACCCCGTTGTGGTACCAAACCACTGGTGGTGCCAAACCACTGGTGACATATAGTCACGATGTGCTACCAAAGCACTGGTGTCCGTAGACACAAATCGAGTGATGGGGCCAACCCATCGTGTGATACCAAATCACTGGCAGACGATCCCGTATCTCAAGTGGGGCCAACCCACGGTGGTGTTAACCACAGGGACAAGTCGCTGCTGAGGTGCCAAACCTCTGGAGGTACCAAACCTCTGGTGACCGTAGTCACAGTGTGTTACCAAAACACTGGTGCCCGTCGGCACGATCAATACTGCCCCCTCCACTCAATCAACCCACATAGGCAATGATCATAACAGATTTATAAAATATATTATCACAACATGCTTCCCAAAAGCATCAAGTAGCAATCATATGCACAGGTACTTACCTGGTTACCCCGTATACCGTTACGGTATTCAAGCCTTTGCTATATATATATCAAAATAGCAATCACATTACTTAGCATAATTTAATGAGTTAAATGGTGTGTATGTACACACCTGTCACCACGGTATTCTCAAATCCTGAAGAAAGCCAATCGGCCACACTCTAAGTCCTTGCCCCTATATTCGGCCAACTAACAAGGTTAGTATTATGGGCCATTCGGCCAAATCCAAATTATTCAAAGGGTTAATATTTAACCCGAAAGCCTTACCTTAACACCCTTGAGTACTAGCCACCAAGTGTTTCTGCTTCCCTAATCGGCAATCATTAAGTTAGTAACCTTCGGCTTACTCGAATATCATGAATAAAGAAAACAGATCTTACCACCTTACCCCAAAATCGATTGCTATAGGTTTGGAGGATTCAACCTATCGCGTGGAGATCCCGAAGTCCTAGATGAAATCGGCTTCAACCAACAAGATTAGCCCATCATTAGCTTATGCCGAATTTCGGCTTTTCCTTAAGTCCAAATCAATAGATCATAAGAGTGAATACTAAACATTCGGTTAGAACCCCTTACCTTCTCAACCGATTGGAAAGAAAGTCCCGAAACGTCCTGTACCACCTTTGGTATTCGGCCAAAGTGCCTCCAAGTAAGAGAAAAGATTTTCGGCACTGCAAGGGGGTGTATTCGGCCTAGGGAAAAATAATGGAAGAAGGGGATGAAGTTTTGGTAATAAGAAGTGAATGTTCGGCCAGCAAAGAAAAGAAGAAGAAGGACTTGAGGATGGAATTTCGGCAAAAGAGGGACAATAGTGAAGAAAAGGAAAATAGGATGATAGCTAGGAGCCTTAAATAGAATTCAGCCTCCCCCTAATTGCCTTGCCGTCCACTTCTATTAACCAAGGAGTTCAAACTCCATTAATCTCCTTGAATTGCTCTTGGCCACTCCTTTAATTTAATTCAATATAATCTTGAATTAATCTACATAATCCATCAAATATCCCTTTTTATCTTCTATTATCATGAAATAATAATAACTAATTAATCATTTAAATCAAATAATCCTCTTAATATCCAATTAATAATCTATTTTAAAACTTAATAATATCCCACATATTATCCTTAGAACTTTAAGGAAATTAAAGCTCATATTATCACTTAAAAAATAATTAAAGAGAGAAAAACTCTCTATATGTGCCGTCCCCCTATAGTGCCCAAAAAGAGGGATTTCCGCGACTCGAACACAAGCTCTCCCTTGCTCCTTGGTGGCGTCACATGTAGCTCTTAAGTGGGCTTACTTTGCCACTTAGTCTAGGCTCATTTTATGTCCAAATCCTCCCCATTTATTCTTATAACACCCTCCTGCTTAGGCTCCCTGTTTTAAAGCTTGAAAATAATATTTTTTCCCACTACTCGAGCTTACCAAAAATCCATAATTAAACCTTATCATTCAATAAATGATATCACCACAGTTCATACATATGAAAAATAATTACATTCCAAATAGCCCCATTTTCGGGATGTTACAGTTCTACCCCCCTTAAAATAAATTTCGTCCCCGAAATTACTTAACTAGAAAAGGTGGGGGTATTGCTGCCTCATTATATCCTCGGGTTCCCACGTAGCTTCCTCTGTACCATGGTTCCGCCATAGTACTTTCACCAAGGGCACTGATTTCCTACGTAGAACCTTCCTATCTCGGTCCAAGATCTGAACTGGTTCCTCTTCAAAAGATAAATCTGGATTCACCTCGATCTCTGCCACTGGCACAACGTGCGATGGGTCTGACCGATACCGTCTCAGCATTGATACGTGGAAGACATCATGGATCTGGTTCAGTTCGGCCGGTAACTCAAGCTGATAAGCTACCGGTCCTACTCGCTTAATCACCGTATATGGCCCGATAAACCTTGGGCTTAGCTTCCCTTTCCGTCCAAATCTTAACACCTTTTTCCAAGGCGACACTTTCAGAAAGACCTTGTCACCTACCGCATACTCCATCTCCTTGCGCTTCAAGTCAGCATAAGACTTTTGTCTATCCGATGCTTCCTTAAGACGAGACCGAATCACCTTGACTTTATCCTCCGTCTCTGTCACCAACTCTGGACCCAAAATCTGTCGTTCGCCTAATTCTGTCCAACATGTCGGAGTACGACACTTCCGTCCATACAATGCTTCGTATGGTGCCATCTGGATACTCGCTTGATAGCTATTGTTGTAGGCAAATTCCGCTAATGGTAGGTACTCCTCCCAACTACCACTGAAATCCAGGACACATCCTCTTAACATGTCTTCTAAGATTTGTATCACCCTTTCCGATTGTCCATCAGACTGTGGATGGAAAGCTGTACTGAAATCCAATCTTGTACCCAAAGCTTGATGCAACGCTTTCCAGAACCTCGACGTGAATCTGGGATCCCTATCCGAAATTATCGATACTGGCACACCATGCAATCTTACTACCTCCGATACGTACAGCTTAGCTAGCTTCTGAAGAGAGAAATCCACCCTCACCGGTATGAAGTGAGCTGACTTAGTCAGACGGTCCACTATCACCCAAACGGCGTCTTTCTTGCTAGGCGTCAGGGGTAGCCCACTGACGAAATCCATAGTGATCCGCTCCCACTTCCATTGAGGGATCTTTACCAGTTGAAGTAGCCCTGATGGCAATTGGTGTTCAGCCTTAACCTGTTGGCACGTCAGACATCTTCCTACAAATTCCGTTACTTCACGCTTCAACCCAGGCCACCAAAACTGTTTCCGTAGATCTCCATACATCTTGCTTCCTCCCGGATGCATAGCGTATGGACTGCTATGTGCATCTTGGAGAATTTTCCGCCTTAATTATGTATCCTTTGGCATGCAAGCTCGCTCTTGAAAACAAAGCACTCCATCACTAGACAGACTGTACCCTTCCAGACCACCATCCTAAACTTGTATCCTCTTAGCGTTCAAGCCTTCATCCACCAATTGCTTTTCCTTAATCTCCTCGATCCACGTTGGCTTAACTTGAAGTTCCGCCAAGAGACTTCCATCATCATATAGACTCAACCGAGCAAACATCGCTCTTAAGTCTGTCACAACCTTCCGGCTCAACGCGTCAGCTACCACGTTAGCCTTACCCGGATGGTACTCAATTGAACAATCGTAGTCCTTTAAAAGTTCAATCCACCGACGCTGTCTCAAGTTGAGATCCTTCTGTGTCAAGAGATACCTCAAACTCTTATGATCCGTGTAGACTATTGACTTCTCCCCATAAAGGTAGTGTCTCCATATCTTCAGTGCGAAAACGACTGCGGCTAACTCCAAGTCGTGAGTTGGGTAGTTCAGTTCATGTGGCCTTAACTGCCGTGATGCATAGGCTACTACCTTCCCCTCCTGCATCAGCACACATCCCAAACCGGTATGGGACGCATCACAATACACGGTATACAACCTTCCTGCTTCAGGCTGTACCAAAACCGGAGCTTCCGTCAAAATTTTCCTTAGCTTATCAAAGCTTTCTTGCTGCTTTTCCGTCCATACAAATGGGACTCCTTTTCTTAGTAGCTTCGTCAACGGTGCTGCGATTAAGGAAAATCCTTCCACAAACCTTCGATAATACCCCACTAGACCCAGAAAACTTCGGATCTCCGCCACTGACCTAGGCGGTTTCCAATCCAACACCGCTTCAATCTTGCGAGGGTCTACCCTAATTCCTTCCGCCGATACCACATGTCCTAAGAAAGCCACCTCTCTCAGCCAAAATTCGCACTTGCTGAATTTGGTATATAATTGCTTTTCCCTTAGTACTTGCAACACTATTCGCAAATGCTTGTCATGTTCTTCCTCTGTTTTAGAGTACACCAAGATGTCGTCAATGAATACCACGACGAATTGGTCTAGGTACTGCTGAAATACTCTGTTCATCAAGTCCATAAATGCCGCCGGCGCGTTGGTCAACCCGAATGGCATTACTAGAAACTCGTAATGTCCATACCGAGTTCTGAATGCCGTTTTATGGACATCAACTTCCTTCACCTTTAGTTGATGGTACCCCGACCTAAGGTCTATCTTTGAAAACATCGAGGCACCCTTCAGCTGGTCAAACAGGTCATCGATCCGAGGCAACGGATACTTGTTTTTGATCGTTAACTTGTTTAACTGACGGTAGTCGATGCACATCCGCATGGACCCGTCTTTCTTCTTGACAAATAGCACAGGGGCTCCCCACGGAGATATGCTTGGTCGAATAAACCCCCTATCCAAGAGCTCCTGAATTTGAGCCTTTAGCTCCACCAATTCCTTAGGTGCCATTCGGTATGGTGCTATAGAAACAGGTGCCGTTCCGGGTAGCAAGTCTATACCGAATTCAACTTCCCGATCTGGAGGCAGACCTGGAAGTTCTTCTGGGAATACGTCAGCAAATTCCCCAACCGTTCGAACCCCAACTACTGACTCCTTAGCTTCCAAAGCACAGATCCGAACCAAATATGCCTCGTAACCTTTCTTAACCATCCTTTCAGCCTTCAGGGCTGACACCACATTAGATAGGTAATTCCTTCTATCACCTATCATAACCACTTCATCACCCTCAGCCGTCTTAAGCACCATGCGCTTAGCCGCGCAATCCAAATTCGCCTGATACTTAACCAGCCAATCCATTCCAAGGATCAAATCGAACTCTCCGAAAGGTAGTTCCATCAGATCGGCTACAAATACGACCCCTTGGAGTTCTAAGGGTACACCTCTATAAAGTTTGTCTACTACTACAGAGTGTCCTAGGGGGCTTAGCACAGTCATCTTCCTAAGAGTAGTTTCAGAGTCTAGGTCCATAGTCCCTACCACACTACTAGCAATGTACGAGTGCGTCGAACCCACATCAATCAATGCAACATAAGGTAAACCAAATATTAGAAACGTACCGGTTGTGACGTCCGGTGCGTCTCCCTCCTCGCGACGCCTCGCTGCATAGACTAAGCCAGGCTGCCTAGCCTCTGTGTTACCCGAACCTCCGCCCTGAATTCCACGACCTCGGTTGGAACCATTGTTTCCTCTGCCATTACCACGACCCCTCTGTGGTGGTCCAACATTTCTGCCCTGAGCGCGATTCTGACCTTCGGGCTGATCCTTAGCTACCTTTTGAGGACAGTCCCTTACCCGATGCTCCAAAGACCCACACTCAAAACAACCTTTGTTACCGGTCCAACAACTCCCCCAATGGGTTTTTCCACAGCGGTTGCACTGAGTTGGCCTTTGATTAGTAGTCGTGGGCCTTGCTGCCTGATTTGGCCCACTTGGCCTAGCCTTTTTCTGGACATTACCACCTGACCCAGCTGGCCCAAATCCTCTCTTCTGATTATTCTTGCTATAGTTTTGTCTCACAGCCTCCTTAACCCCTTCGGCCACCTTGGCCTTCTCCACAAGAGATGAGAACTCACGCACCTGCTGCGGGGCAATTAGCAATCTCAGATCATCTCTGAGCCCGTCCTCAAAGCGGACACAGCGCTCATGTTCGGTGGCTACAATTCCTCTGGCATACCTACTTAGCCTCAAAAACTCCGCCTCATACTCGGCCACCGACCTAGCTCCTTGCACTAGCCCTAGAAAAAGTTTCCTTTGAGCATCCGTGTAGCTAGTACCCACATACTTCTTCTGAAAGGCATTCTTAAAGTAATCCCACGTGAGATCATCTACCGTGGCTCCATCCCGAACCGTGAGCCACCACTGATATGCTTCATCCTTCAGAAGCGACACCCCCCCTTTCAGCTTTTCCTCCTCAGTCAGATCAATATCATCCATTATCCTTTCCGTCGATTCCAGCCAATACTCTGCTGCACTGGGGGCCACTCCTGAGACACCACGGAATACCTCGGCCCCGTTAGACCGAATTCGCTCGGGAACAGACTTCCGAGCTCCTAGATTTCCACCAGCCCCAGCCACAATCTCCAAAACTCGCAATACCGCTTGCGATACAGCCTCACCACCGGTCTGATCCTGCTCCTCGGCCCTAAAAATAGGAGGTGGTGGTGGCGGTGGTACTTCATTTTCAGAACCCTGTCCCGACCCAACAGGTTCTGACACGGTCATCCTACCCCTACCTCGTCCACGGCGTCCTCGTCCTCTAGAACTCATTCTATCTACTTGCGCTTTTAATCTGATTAAGAAAAATTTTATGCGTTAGCATTTGTTCCACTTTCTTATCCACGAAGAAATTTTATGAACAGAATTTAATTAGGGATTCTTTCGAGCAAACAAGGTTTCAGTCTTCTATCCTAGTTCACACAAAGAGTTCATGCATCCATTCCTTAATGCTTTCCATACCAATTCACTCTTCGGACATTTTTGCCCATTTCTAACCCAGGGGTATTTTCGTCATTTTCCTACAGGGGTATTTTCGTAAATAAAGAAATTTTTAAACTTTAATAAAGTAGGTCATTTTGAAATTCCCACAACTGGCGGATATTTATAAAAATTTGTGAAATCGTAACCGTTTTGAAACCAGGGGTATTTTGGTAATTTTGTCAATCAGGGGCAATTTTGTCATTTTGATAATCAGGGATATTTTCGACAGTTGTAACACTTGAGGTCCTTTTTGAAAGTTTTCCTTTCCAAATAGTGATGTTTGTAAAAATTTCTAAAACCAGGGTCATTTCGGTAATTTTGCAACTTGAGGGCGTTTTCGTAATTTTCCAAGACCAAAATATTTTGTTGATGATTTTCAAAGCTAAGTTGCTGAATATTTGTAAAATAGTTGAAATTTTTGAGCAAAACCATTGAACTGATATTTTATGAATCAGGGGCATTTTGGTAATTTTACCCCCAAGGGTATTTTCGTAATTTTCCACAAATCAAGTTTTTCGAGGGAAACGTTGTAAAAATGAGGTTCTCTGATTTGAAAGAGTTATTGCAAAAATTTTGAAAACATTAGGGTTCTTGTTGTTTCGTTCCTTTCAAAACATGGCTAATTCCCTTTCGGGTTTTAGTCATTAGGTTTAGCCTATGACTGAGCCTTCTTGGTCAGGGTGAACCAAAGCTATGCACCAGGCAGGTTTCGAGTGAAGAGGAGGTGAGTCACGCGGACTGCTTAAATACCAAGCTCTCACTGAACCTTTCTAGACATGTGCACAGAGGTTGCCACACCACTGAGCCCTCTGAGTTAGGGTGAACCGAAGCTACGCACCAGGTAGGATACCTGCGAAGAGGAGGTGAGTCACGAGGACTGCTTAAATACCAGGCTCTTCCGGATCCAATCCTAGACATGCGTACAGGGGTTACCACACCCTAGCTCAGTGACTAAGTCATAGGTTGGTTTAGTTCTTTAAGTCTTATGCTTCGTTTGTGTGTTTGAGTAACCTATTCCTAGGGTTCAAGTTCCTATAAGTCTATCTACGTTCCATGCTTCCTACCCTTCTACAGAATATAATCCACCAAGAGGTTTAGATGTACTTACCTGGGCGGATCGGTGCCGGAGACTCGGGCCATGCTGCTTTAAAACCCAAAAACAATTAAAAAGGCCTACTAAAACATTTTTGGGCCTTGGGCCCCCACAGCCGAGCTTTGACCTGGGCTCTGATACCAATTTTGTAACAACCCAAACCCGGCCCAAACACTATGGTCGAATCTGGATCGTTACGGGGAAAATCTTTTCTTAAACCATGTTGAAGCCCATTAAGCTTTGTTGAAAACTTCTCGGATTTGTTTATCTTGATAAAATCATACTTAGTGTTTATTTTTTAAAAACAAATATTTAAGCCCATTATAAAACAAGTTCCAACTGTGCCCGATGGCATTTTAAAATATTTTCGTGTTTAATTGGAAAAACATGTGAATTTAATTTAAATTTTAATAATATAGTTTTAAGCAAAATATCCTACGTATGAGAAAAATAACAAAAATAAAGTTTAGGGAGGCCTTATTACATCCAAAATAAAATAAACCAATAATAAAAATAAAATGACTAAATTTGAACTTCAATTGGTTCAAGTCCACTGCATGGCCACCTCGAGTCATCCCGGCTCCACATCCGCAATCTAAGTGTCACCTGAAAAATATAAAGGAGAAGGTGAGTCACCAAGACTCAGTATGTAACCCTTCCCCCGATTTAAAGCATTTTCATACACATCAAATAACAAATTAATTATGCAAATCATCATGTGTCCCAACCTAGCCAGCCATACGCCACTGTCTACCCTGTTGTGGTACCAAACCACTGGTGGTGCCAAACCACTGGTGACATATAGTCACGATGTGCTACCAAAGCACTGGTGTCCGTAGACACAAATCGAGTGATGGGGCCAACCCATCGTGTGATACCAAATCACTGGCAGACGATCCCGTATCTCAAGTGGGGCCAACCCACGGTGGTGTTAACCACAGGGACAAGTCGCTGCTGAGGTGCCAAACCTCTGGAGGTACCAAACCTCTGGTGACCGTAGTCACAGTGTGTTACCAAAACACTGGTGCCCGTCGGCACGATCAATACTGCCCCCTCCACTCAATCAACCCACATAGGCAATGATCATAACAGATTTATAAAATATATTATCACAACATGCTTCCCAAAAGCATCAAGTAGCAATCATATGCACAGGTACTTACCTGGTTACCCCGTATACCGTTACGGTATTCAAGCCTTTGCTATATATATATCAAAATAGCAATCACATTACTTAGCATAATTTAATGAGTTAAATGGTGTGTATGTACACACCTGTCACCACGGTATTCTCAAATCCCGAAGAAAGCCAATCGGCCACACTCTAAGTCCTTGCCCCTATATTCGGCCAACTAACAAGGTTAGTATTATGGGCCATTCGGCCAAATCCAAATTATTCAAAGGGTTAATATTTAACCCGAAAGCCTTACCTTAACACCCTTGAGTACTAGCCACCAAGTGTTTCTGCTTCCCTAATCGGCAATCATTAAGTTAGTAACCTTCGGCTTACTCGAATATCATGAATAAAGAAAACAGATCTTACCACCTTACCCCAAAATCGATTGCTATAGGTTTGGAGGATTCAACCTATCGCGTGGAGATCCCGAAGTCCTAGATGAAATCGGCTTCAACCAACAAGATTAGCCCATCATTAGCTTATGCCGAATTTCGGCTTTTCCTTAAGTCCAAATCAATAGATCATAAGAGTGAATACTAAACATTCGGTTAGAACCCCTTACCTTCTCAACCGATTGGAAAGAAAGTCCCGAAACGTCCTGTACCACCTTTGGTATTCGGCCAAAGTGCCTCCAAGTAAGAGAAAAGATTTTCGGCACTGCAAGGGGGGTGTATTCGGCCTAGGGAAAAATAATGGAAGAAGGGGATGAAGTTTTGGTAATAAGAAGTGAATGTTCGGCCAGCAAAGAAAAGAAGAAGAAGGACTTGAGGATGGAATTTCGGCAAAAGAGGGACAATAGTGAAGAAAAGGAAAATAGGATGATAGCTAGGAGCCTTAAATAGAATTCGGCCTCCCCCTAATTGCCTTGCCGTCCACTTCTATTAACCAAGGAGTTCAAACTCCATTAATCTCCTTGAATTGCTCTTGGCCACTCCTTTAATTTAATTCAATATAATCTTGAATTAATCTACATAATCCATCAAATATCCCTTTTTATCTTCTATTATCATGAAATAATAATAACTAATTAATCATTTAAATCAAATAATCCTCTTAATATCCAATTAATAATCTATTTTAAAACTTAATAATATCCCACATATTATCCTTAGAACTTTAAGGAAATTAAAGCTCATATTATCACTTAAAAAAATAATTAAAGAGAGAAAAACTCTCTATATGTGCCGTCCCCCTATAGTGCCCAAAAAGAGGGATTTCCGCGACTCGAACACAAGCTCTCCCTTGCTCCTTGGTGGCGTCACATGTAGCTCTTAAGTGGGCTTACTTTGCCACTTAGTCTAGGCTCATTTTATGTCCAAATCCTCCCCATTTATTCTTATAACACCCTCCTGCTTAGGCTCCCTGTTTTAAAGCTTGAAAATAATATTTTTTCCCACTACTCGAGCTTACCAAAAATCCATAATTAAACCTTATCATTCAATAAATGATATCACCACAGTTCATACATATGAAAAATAATTACATTCCAAATAGCCCCATTTTCGGGATGTTACATGTTTTAAAATAAAACGTTTTACAAGGTGATCCAATCACACCTAAGTAAAAAAGGGATTGGTGGCGACTCCCATTTTTGTTTTTTAAAAGTCGATCCCGTTTTCTAAAAATTTTAAAAATGGTTTAGGCAAACATCCCACACTTAGTGCCTGAATACAAAACCGAACTTAATTCGACACCGCACACACAGTTCCAATCAGTTAAGCCGAACCTTTCATTACTTCGCACACTCAGTGCAATTCAACTCTGTCTCGGTTTCAATTACACATACTTAGTGCCTCATTTCTCAATCTCATATAAAACATTTCTAGTTCTTTATATATCATACAAATTACATCACATAGATTTAAATTAACAAATTGTACTATATCCGAACTTACCTCGGACGTCGAAATATCGAAACGGTCAATTAATCGAGCACTTTATCTTTGCCTCGATCTTGATCCGAACCTCTCATTTCTTTGTCTATACACATTCAAATTTAACTCATTCAATCACCAAATCATACAAGTTAGTCCAAACACACATATTTAGGGCATTTTACAAAATAGCCCTCACATTTTCTCATTTTGACACTTTAGTCCCTAATTCACAAAATCATCAAATTCATATAATTCCACTTAGTATAAGCCTAGTCGAATTTTCCTTGTGTTCATACAAGCTCACATATTTCATTTATTTCACATTTAAGTCCTCCAATTTCTCATTTTCTCAATTAAGTTCAACTTACTCAATTTCACCAAAAATTCCAAGAAAAAATATGTTTATCATTCACATATCTTTTGTAACACCCCAAACCCGGCCCAGACGTGACGATCAAATCTAGCGTGTCACATGGATAAGTTGTTTAAAACCGTGTTCTCGTTGAAAACTCCGTATTCTTTCTTGGAAACTTCGAGCTTTGTTGTTGTTAAGATTCAGATTTGCTTTTACGGTGTTATCGTAAAAACGTTGTTATTACCATTATTGAAAACTTGGTTTATTAAAGAAATCAAATTTCATTATATTATGAAGACGTGATAGTTTTAAAAACATTTATTGCTGTTTGAATAAAATTACGTATTTATAAATCTAGCAATTATTAAGTAAAACTTAAAAGTAATTATACCAATGGCCTTATTAGAAAAATATTAACCCAAATCAATAATTAAACTATAAAGTAGAACATAAATTTACTTAAGTTTACAAGAATTATTTCCGGTGTATGGCCACCCTAGAGTCCTCCACAGCTCCAAATCCACTATCACTAGGGATCACCTGCAAGGTTGAAACAACGGGGTGAGTTACAAGAACTCAGTGTGTAATCCCCTCATCGGTTATTAACTGGGCCCGAGCCCATATGAAATCAAATTGGGCCGAAGCCATATTCAGTAACAGTTTGGGCCTTAGCCCTATACAGAATTAATTTGGGCCCACGGCCCCAAAATCATGGCAATGCAAACAGATAATACAACCCCCAATCCTAATAGCCCATCTGCTATACTCCTTCCGTACCAGCCCAACACTCCTGTGGGGATTTCTAAATCGACCCACCCATCCGCTACACTCCAAAAATGCAGTCAAGTTGCCAGTATAAATGTAGCAAAGCTGCCAGTATCAGTACATTGTGGCATAGCCACCAGTATCAGTATTGCAACAGAGCTGCCAGTAACAGTATTTGTGGCAAAGCCACCAGTAACAGTACATTTCCTCCATTAATATAACCCAACCCCATGCATCATGTCATGGCATAATAATTTTGTGAATGCAATAATGTATCATCATGGTAATTTAATCAAAGTATACACAAACAAACCATGTCTGCCCATAAGGGTATAACAGCAATTTTTCCCTATAAGGGTATCTCAGTAATTTACCCACCGAGGGTATTTCAATAATTTTACCCACCAGGGGTATTTCAGTAATTTATCAAATTACGACTTTTCAATTGCTCACTGTCGCTTAGAACGACACGGGGCCCTTATGGGGTCTCCACGGAACTAATGGGCCTAAAGTCCATTTCAGGCCCAAACTGGCCCACATGCCATACTTACCCTTTTGACGATTTTTCACCAACCTCGCCCATGTGGGCCGGAAAGCCCATTAGGCCCGTTAAGCCCATATCAGCTCGGTTAGGCCCATTACAGCCCAAATGTCGCGAGAGCACTCGTGACACTCTCAACGACTTATCGACACTACACGTGTCTCAATTTACCACTACGAGCGCTCACACGCTCGAGTGGCACGGATGCCAGTTTTCCAGCTTTTCGGCTTTTGGCCGATTCAAAAGTCACCACAAGCAGTCAATCAGAAGAGTGTGATTACACACCTATTTTGGATTACTAGCAGAACCACTATTTGCTGATCCTAGAATAATACCATTCAAAAGTTAGCTTTAAAACGATTCCATAAATCCAAACGTATTACCACACTTGAATCACTTACCACCACGTGATCTCCCCTTACTGAGTCCCGATATTCAACCCCGCCTTCTGACTACCACCACACGTTCCTAAAAAAGAGTAGTGCACACCCAAGATGTTAGCACCATAGCAACATTCGGCCTCCCTATAACAAGGAAAGAGACCGAAACTAACTCCCCAAGAAGGGTCACCCATCCACCTTAACATCACAATAAAGAGAAAATCAAAACTTCACCTTACCACAAACCAAAGTTGACCCTCCAAGCTTGCTGTTTGCTAAAGGAGAATCAGCCTACACCCCCGAAGGAATTCGGCTTGGCCAAGCACAGAGGAAAGAAGAATGAAATCGTGAGAGTAAGGCATTCGTCCAAGAAAAAAAGGTGATAACAAAAGAAAAAGAAAGCGTATAGGCATAGAGACTTACCACTTAAAGAACACTCGATGAAGAATAGGTGTTGAAGAGATTTAACCACTTGAAGAAGAAGAGAGGTCAGAGAAGGATTCAGCTACAGGTGTTTGGCGACAACCAAGGGGAAAAAGTGTCTAAAATGGAAAAGAAATGAGAAGAAGAAGTTACTTGAATGTTTAAGGTTTCGGCAAGGGGGATGGGAGCGACAAAAGACTTGAAATGTTCTTAGCCAAAATGCAAAAAGAGTAAAAATTCTCTCTCAAATGAACACTTCAAGAAACGGCACTCTCCCCACACACTTATGACCGAATATGCTGAAAATGAACTAAAGAGAATTCGGCACACACACACACACACACACACACACACACACTAACCAACTGAATATACTCCCTAAGCACATCGCCACTTTCGGCCAAACACCTCCACACACCAACTCCCACGATACCCTCCTTGATTTACTCCCCCACTCACTCTCCAACACCCATTCAAACGGTTTGACCACTTCAAACCTTCACCTAGTAGAATCCCATTCCAACTCCACCTCTTCTTCTCCCTTAGCATAAAAAAATAAACCCACAATTACCTGCAATGGGATTCGAACCCCACTTCCCTTGCTACACAAGTGACGCCAACTCCACTAAGCCACCTTGTTTTCTTTTGTTAACACAATACCAATAATTACACTTAAATCCTGTTTCCACTAGCTCTCCCCACTTAAGTGCCCAAAAACCCAAAGTTTTACCAAGGCTCCAACTCGACCCCAGGCCTCCCTAGGGCCCCTAAACACCCTTAAACATCATACAGAACCAGCATAACATGCAATTACTCAAATATGACAAACCTCTAATTTTTGGGATGTTACATCTTTCATAATTCATCACCAACTATCACAAAGCTCAAGCACTCATCAATGGCATAACTCAAAATCACTATCAATTTCTAAAATTAAAGTATGGGTTAGCTAGAGCACAAAGCAACGATCACCAAAACGTAGAAATTATCAAAAATTCAAGCAAAACATACCTTCAATCAAGCTCAAATGTTGGCTGAATACCCTAACTTAGTTTTCTTTCCTTTCTTTTCTTCAAATTCGGCTAAGGAAGATGATATAATGGTCATCTTTTTGTTTATTATACATTATAATGCCTTTTACCAATTGCCCTTTTTATTAAACATATATAACCTTTATATATTAAGGTTATTCTAGTCTATTACCATCCACTATCACTAAATATGGCCTAATTGTATAATCAAGCCTCCATATTAAAAAGAAAACAACAATTAGGTACTTATAAATCAGCACACAGCTTTTACATTTTATGCGATTAAGTCCTTTTTGCTAATTAAGCACTCAAACAATAAAATTTTCACACAGAAATTTCACACAGACTTAATCACATACTGCAAACACCAAAAATAATATTAAAATATTTTTTCAACCTCGAATTTGTGGTCCCAAAACCACTGATTCGACTAGGGTCTAAACTGGGTTGTTACAATGGTTATGTGTTCTAGGTGTGTGTAAGAGGTCCCAAGTTCAAGCCTTACTTGGGCAAATTTTTGTATTTTTATAAATAAAGCCTTAACCTTGTGCAAAGGGCTTAAGTTTAATTTTTGGTAAGTTTATATCAGAATGGGCTTGTTGGACTAGTGGTTAAGTGGAGTGTTGGAGTGTTGGAGGTCCTGTGTTCAATTCTTTGTAATGGCGTGGAGATCCAATTTCAGCTAAGAGTTGTGTTGGGGCAAAATTCTGAGTAGTTGTGCTTTAGTGGGTTAATATGGAGTGATTTTAGGAGATAATTGGAGAGAGTTTATTAAAAAACAATCAGATTATCTTTTCGTTGCAAAAAAAAGTAGAGTTTTGGTTTTCTCTTCAATTCCCCAAACTTTTTCTGGTGTTTTCTTCCCTCCTCTGCCGATTCTTTCCCCTAGTTGCTGCTGAAATTTCCATTATTTTTTCCCCTTCCGTTTCTTTCTTCTTTTCTTTTTTCCCAATTGATTCGGTTGTTCATCGTTGGTCTTTGGTAAGTAATGATTTTGTCTATTGTTAATCATTCTTGGTTAATCTCTCCAAAAGGGGATTTCTTTTTGGTGTTTAAGAGTTAATCAAGGGGCTAGTGGTTTTGAATCAACGATGTGATTGTGCGAAGTCGTGGTTACTCAAGCGAGGTAAGGGTTTTGCTAGGTTTTTAGTCGAGTTCCTTTCCAAAATTGGTTGATTAAAAACTAATTAAGTGATTAATATGAAGATATGTTGGTCGATTTTTAGGTTTTGGAGGCTTAAGAGTGCTTACACATCAGAAACGATACCAGGTGTGAACTCGAAATGCAGAAAATGAGATTCAGTGAAAAGTTGAAATTGCTTGCTGTCGAGAAATGGGAGAAACAAGAGAAAATGATGCGAAAAATTGTAGAGAAAGGAAATAAGAATGTTATAAACTTGGAAATCAACATTTTGCACTGAAATAGTTTTGGGTAGCAATAATAGTCTAAATTTGAAAAATCATCAAAAATAGTGGGAATTGAGTTAGAGGTTGAATAAAATATGAAATTAAATTTTATTGAGTCTAGTTTTTCATGGAAGAAACAGTGTAAGCAATGGAATTGTAAATCATGAGATATAATAAATTTTGAGAGACAAGGTCAGAATGATTTCGGGTTCCCTTGTTCTGACTTAGGAAAATCATCAAAAAATTGTAAAAAAATAATTATGGGCTTAAATTTATATGTTTAAATCCTTAATGAGTTTATTTTTAGGAAAAACAAACAGAAACATCATCTAAATTCAGTACTAAGAGATAAATAATTTTTAGTAAGGAAAGGATTAAGTTGTCAAACAGCAGAATAGGGATAACTTTAAAGATTTTACTGTACTTATTTGATAAACTATAAATTCTGAAAATTTTATGGGAGAAAGGCATTTGAGTTTAGTTTCAAAAACATCAAGCGGATCTTAATTTGAAATTCTGTAGCTCAAGATATAAATAATTTAGTGATAATTGTAACATCCCGAAAATGGGGCTATTTGGAATGTAATTATTTTTCTTATGTATGAACTGTGGTGATATCATTTATTGAATGATAAGGTTTAATTATGGATTTTTGGTAAGCTCAAGTGGTAGGAAAAATATTATTTTCAAGCTTTAAAAAATAGGGAGCCTAAGCAGGAGGGTGTTATATGAATAAATGGGGAGGATTTGGACATAAGATGAGCCTAGACTAAGTGGCAAAGTAAGCCCACTTAAGAGCTACATGTGACGCCACCAAGGGAGCAAGGAGAGCCTTGGTTCGAGTCACAAAAATCCCTCTTTTTGGCACTATAGTGGGACGGCACATATAGAGAGTTTTTCTCTCTTTAATTATTTTTTTTAAGTGATAATATGAGCTTTAATCTCCTTAAAATTCTAAGGATAATGTGTGGGATATTATTAAGTTTTAGAATAGATTATTAATGGATATTAAGAGGATTATTGCTTAATTAAAAGGATTATTAAGTGATTAATTCAAATTATTTGAATTAAAATGAATGAGTGGTCAGGAGCAATTGGGAAGGTTTGATGAATTTTGAACTCCTTGGTGGAGTAGTGTGGACGGCAAGGCTGCTAGGAGGGGGGGCCGAATGTCTATAAAAGGAGCAACCTAGCACCTTTCTTTCTTTTCTTCATTTTGCTACTTGCCGAAATCTCTTAAGCCCTCTTCATTCTTCTTTTTTTTTATTCTAGCCTCCCAAATTCCTTTTGCCGAAACTTCTTTTCCCTCTCATTCCCATTATTTTCCTTCCTTCAATAGCCGAATACACCCCCCTTGAAGAACCGAATCTCACACTCCTCCTTGGCAGCATTGTTAGCCGAATACTAAAGGAAGTATAAGGCTCTTCGGAAGTTAGTTTTCAATCAGTTTGAAGAAGGTAAGAAAGGGCATAGCCGAATGGTTTTTGTTATTCTCTTTTATGATTCTGTCGATTTAAGCATGGGGAAAACAGAAGTCCGACGCGGACTGATAGTTGGCTTATCTTTTGTTTAAACCGAAATATTGTAGGGACTCTGAGATATTTGGAATCAGGCGATCTAGGCTCCATTTTCTATCAACCAAATTGGGTAAGTGTAGGTAAGGCTTATATTGGTATTTAAAAAAGCCAACGGCTATGGTTATTAGTGCTATTAATTGACTAAGTGAAGTTTGTAAACCAGATTCGCAAATCGGACGCTAAGGCTAGTACTCGAAGCGATTTGGGTAAGGATTCGGGTACAAAGTATAACCCCTTTAAATTTGTTTGGTTTGGCCGAATGGCCCATATCACTAACCTTGACAATTGGCCGAATATAGGGGCAAAGACTTGAGTGTGGCCGACTTCTCTTTTCGGATTTAAGACTATCGTGGTAACAGGTGTGTACATACACACCATTTAACTCATTAAATTATGCTAAGTAATGTGATTGCTATTTTGATATATAGCAAAGGCTTGAATACCGTAACGATATACGGGGTAACCAGGTAAGTACCTGTGCATATGATTTGCTACTTGATGCTTTTGGGAAGCATGTTGTGATAATATATTTTATAAATCTGTTATGATCATTGCCTATGTGGGTTGATTGAGTGGAGGGGGCAGTATTGATCGTGCCGACGGGCACCAGTGTTTTGGTAACACACTGTGACTACGGTCACCAGAGGTTTGGTACCTCCAGAGGTTTGGTACCTCATAGCGACTTGTCCCTGTGGTTAATACCACCGTGGGTTGGCCCCACTTGAGATACGGGATCGTCTGCCAGTGATTTGGTATCACACGATGGGTTGGCCCCATCACCCGATTTGTGTCTACGGACACCAGTGCTTTGGTAGCACAACGTGACTATATGTCACCAGTGGTTTGGCACCACCAGTGGTTTGGTACCACAACGGGGTAGACAGTGGCGTATGGCTGGTTAGGTTGGGACACATGATGATTTGCATAATTAATTTGTTATTTGATGTGTATGAAAATGCTTTAAATCGGGGGAAGGGTTACATACTGAGTCTTGGTGACTCACCTTCTCCTTTATATTTTTCAGGTGACACTTAGATTGCGGATGTGGAGCCGGGATGACTCGAGGTGGCCATGCAGTGGACTTGAACTAATTGAAATTCAAATTTAGTTATTTTATTTTATTAATGGTTTATTTGATTTTGGATGTAATAAGGCCTCCCTAAACTTTAATTTGGTTATTTTTCTCATATGTAGGATATTTTGTTTAAAACTATTTTATTAAAATTAAATTAAATTCACATGTTTTTCCAATTAAACACGAAAATATTTTAAAATGCCATCGGGCACAGTGGGAATTTGTTTTATAATGTACTTAAATATTTGTTTTAAAAATAAACACTAAGTATGATTTTATCAAGATAAACAAATCCGAGAAGTTTTCAACAAAGCTTAATGGGCTTCAACATGGTTTAAGAAAAGATTTTCCCCGTAACGATCCAGATTCGACCATAGTGTTTGGGCCGGGTTTGGGTTGTTACAAAATTGGTATCAGAGCCCAGTTCAAAGCTCGGCTGTGGGGCCCAAGGCCCAAAAATGTTTTAAAAAGGCCTTATGAAATAATTTTTGGATTTTGAACAGCATGGCCCGAGTCTCCGGCACCGATCCGCCCAGGTAAGTACTTCTGAACCTCTTGGTGAATTATATTCTGTAGAAGGGTAGGAAGTATGGAACGTAGATAGACTTATAGGACTTGAACCCTAGGATTAGATTACTCAAACACATGAACCGAACATAAGACATTAAAGAACTAAACCAATCTATGACTTAGCCAAGTGAGCTAGGGTGTGGTAACCCCTGTACGCATGTCTAGGATTGGATCCGGAAGAGCTTGGTATTTAAGCAGTCCTCGTGACTCACCTCCTCTTCGCAGGTATCCTACCTGGTGCGTAGCTTCGGTTCACCCTAACTCAGAAGGCTCAGTGGTGTGGCAACCTCTGTGCGCATGTCTAGAAAGGTTCAGTGAGAGCTTGGTATTTAAGCAGTCCGCGTGACTCACCTCCTCTTCACTCGAATCCTGCCTGGTGCGTAGCTTTGGTTCACCCTGATCAAGATGGCTCGGTCATAGGCTAAACACTATGATTAAAACCCGAAAAGGGAGTTAGCCATGTTTTGAAAGGAACGAAACAACAAGAACCCTAATGTTTTCAAAACTTTTGCAATAACTCTTTCAAATCAAAGAACATCATTTTTACAACTTTTTCCTCGAAAAATTTGATTTGTGGAAAATTACAAAAAATACCCTCAGGGGTAAAATTACTAAAATGCCCTCAGTTCATAAAATATCAACTCAATGGTTTTGCCCAAAATTTTACCTATTTTGCAAATATTCAAAAACTCAGCTTTGAAAATCATCAATAAAATATTTTGATTTTGGAAAATTACGAAAACGCCCTCAATTTGTGGAAATTACCGAAATGACCCTGATCTTTGGAAAACTTTACCAACGTCACTATTTGAAAAGGAAAACTTTCAAAAAGGACCCTCAAAGTTTTACAACTGACGAAAATATCCCTGATTTATCAAAATGACAAAATTGCCCCTGGTTGACAAAATTACCAAAATACCCCTGGTTCATAACGATTACAATTTTACAAATTTTCTTAGATATCCTCCAGTTTTGGGAATTTCAAATGACCTACTTTACTAAAGTTTTAAAATTTCTTTATTTACGAAAATACCCCTGTAGGGAAAATGACGAAAATACCCCTGGGTTAGAAATGGGCAGAAATGTCCGAAGAGTGAATAGGTATGGAAAGCATTAAGGAATGGATGCATGAACTTTTTGTGTGAACTAGGATAGAAGACTGAAACCTTGTTTGCTCGAAAGAATCCCTAATTAAATTCTGTTCATAAAATTTCTTCGCGAATAAGAAAGTGAAACAAATGCTAACACATAAAATTTTCTTAATCAGATCAAAGCGCAGTAGATAGAATGAGTTCTAGAGGACGTGGACGTCGTGGACGCGGTAGGGGTAGAATGACGGTGTCTGAACCCGTCAGGTCAGGTCAAGGTTCGGAAAACGAGGTACCACCGCCACCACCACCTCCTACTTTCAGGCTGAGGAGCAGGACCAGACCGGTGGTGAGGCTGTGTCGCAAGCTGTTTTGCGAGTGTTGGAGATGGTGGCCGGGGCTGGTGGGAATTTGGGAGCTCGGAAGTCTGTTCCCGAGCGAATTCGGTCTAACGGGGCCGAGGTATTCCGTGGTGTCTCAGGAGTGGCGCCCAGTGCTGCAGAATATTGGCTGGAATCTACGGAAAGGGTTATGGATGATCTCGACCTGACTGAGGAGGAGAAGCTGAAAGGGGCGGTGTCGCTTCTAAAGGATGAGGCGTACCAGTGGTGGCTGACAGTCCGAGATGGAGCCGCGGCTGATGATCTCACGTGGGACTACTTTAAGACGGCCTTTCAGAAGAAGTATGTGGGCACTAGTTACACTGATGCCCAAAGGAAAGCCTTCCTAGGTCTAGTGCAAGGAACTAAGTCGGTGGCCGAGTATGAGGCGGAGTTTTTAAGGCTGAGTAGGTATGCCAGAGGAATCGTAGCCACCGAACATGAGCGCTGTGTCCGCTTTGAGGACGGGCTCAGAGATGATCTGAGATTGCTAATCGCCCCGCAGCAGGTTCGTGAGTTCTCGTCCCTAGTGGAGAAGGCCAAGGTGGCCGAAGGGATTAAGGAGACTGTGAGACAAAACTATAGTAAGAATAACCAAAAGAGAGGTTTTGGGTCAGCTGGATCGGGTAGCGCTAATGCTCAGAAGCGGGCTAGGCAGAGTGGGCCAAATCAGACCGGTAGGCCCACGACTACTAATCAAAGGCCAACTCAGTGCAACCGCTGTGGAAAAACCCATTGGGGGAGTTGTTGGACCGGTAACAAAGGTTGTTTTGAGTGTGGGTCTTTGGAGCATCGGGTAAGGGACTGTCCTCAAAAGGTAGCTAAGGATCAGCCAGAAGGTCAGAATCGCGCTCAGGGCAGAAATGTTGGACCACCACAGAGGGGTCGGGGTAATGGCAGAGGAAACAATGGTTCCAACCGAGGTCGTGGAATTCAGGGCAGAGGTTCGGGTAACACAGAGGCTAGGCAGCCTGGCTTAGTCTATGCAGCGAGGCGTCGCGAGGAGGGAGACGCACCGGACGTCATAACCGGTACGTTTCTAATATTTGGTTTACCTTATGTTGCATTGATTGATGTGGGTTCGACGCACTCGTACATTGCTAGTAGTGTGGTAGGGACTATGGACCTAGACTCTGAGACTACTCTTAGGAAGATGACTGTGCTAAGCCCCCTAGGACACTCTGTAGTAGTAGACAAACTTTATAGAGGTGTACCCCTGGAACTCCAAGGGGTCGTATTTGTAGCCGATCTGATGGAACTACCTTTCGGAGAGTTCGATTTGATCCTTGGAATGGACTGGTTGGTTAAGTATCAGGCGAATTTGGATTGCGCGGCTAAGCGCATGGTGCTTAAGACGGCTGAGGGTGATGAAGTGGTTATGATAGGTGATAGAAGGAATTACCTATCCAATGTGGTGTCGGCCTTGAAGGCCGAAAGGATGGTCAAGAAAGGTTGCGAGGCATATTTGGTTAGGATCTGTGCTTTGGAAGCTAAGGAGTCAGTGGTTGAGGTTCGAACGGTTGGGGAATTTGCTGACGTATTCCCAGAAGAACTTCCAGGTCTGCCTCCAGATCGGGAAGTTGAATTCGGTATTGACTTGCTACCCAGAACGGCACCTGTGTCCATAGCACCATATCGAATGGCACCAAAGGAATTGGTGGAGCTGAAGGCCCAAATTCAGGAGCTCTTGGATAGAGGATTTATCCGACCTAGCATATCCCCGTGGGGAGCACCTGTGCTATTTGTCAAGAAGAAGGACGGGTCCATGCGAATGTGCATCGACTACCGTCAGTTAAACAAGTTAACGATCAAAACAAGTATCCATTGCCTCGGATCGATGACTTGTTTGACCAACTGAAGGGTGCCGCAGTGTTTTCAAAGATAGACCTTAGGTCGGGCTACCATCAACTAAAGGTGAAGGAAGTTGATGTCCACAAGACGGCATTCAGAACTCGGTATGGACATTACGAGTTTCTGGTAATGCCATTCGGGTTGACCAACGCGCCGGCGGCGTTTATGGACTTGATGAACAGAGTATTTCAGCAGTACCTAGACCAGTTCGTCGTGGTATTCATTGACGACATCCTGGTGTACTCTAAGACGGAGGAAGAGCATGACAAGCATTTACGAATAGTGTTGCAAGTACTAAGGGAGAAGCAATTATATGCCAAATTCAATAAGTGCGAATTTTGGCTGAAGGAGGTGGCTTTGTTAGGACATGTGGTATCGGCGGAAGGAATTAGAGTAGACCCTCGCAAGATTGAAGCGGTATTGGATTGGAAACCGCCTAGGTCAGTGGCGGAAATCCGAAGTTTCCTGGGTCTAGCGGGGTATTATCGGAGATTCGTGGAAGGATTCTCACTAATCGCAGCACCGTTGACGAAGCTACTAAGAAAAGGAGTCCCATTTGTATGGTCGGAGAAGCAGCAAGAAAGCTTTGATAGGCTAAGGAGAATTTTGACGGAAGCTCCGGTTTTGGTACAACCTGAGGCAGGGAAGTTGTTTACCGTTTATTGTGATGCGTCTCATACTGGTTTGGGATGTGTGCTGATGCAGGAAGGGAAGGTAGTAGCCTATGCATCACGTCAGTTAAGACCTCATGAATTGAACTACCCAACTCACGATTTGGAGTTAGCCGCAGTCGTTTTCGCACTGAAGATATGGAGACACTACCTTTATGGGGAGAAGTCGATAGTCTACACGGATCATAAGAGTTTGAGGTATCTTTTGACTCAGAAGGATCTGAATCTGAGACAACGTCGGTGGATTGAACTATTAAAGGATTACGATTGTTCAATCGAGTATCATCCAGGCAAGGCCAACGTAGTAGCTGACGCGTTGAGCCGGAAGGTAGTGACGGACTTAAGAGCAATGTTTGCTCGGTTAAGTCTATATGATGATGGAAGTCTATTGGCGGAACTTCAGGTTAAGCCAACATGGATTGTAACATCCCGAAAATGGGGCTATTTGGAATGTAATTATTTTTCTTATGTATGAACTGTGGTGATATCATTTATTGAATGATAAGGTTTAATTATGGATTTTTGGTAAGCTCAAGTGGTAGGAAAAATATTATTTTCAAGCTTTAAAAAATAGGGAGCCTAAGCAGGAGGGTGTTATATGAATAAATGGGGAGGATTTGGACATAAGATGAGCCTAGACTAAGTGGCAAAGTAAGCCCACTTAAGAGCTACATGTGACGCCACCAAGGGAGCAAGGAGAGCCTTGGTTCGAGTCACAAAAATCCCTCTTTTTGGCACTATAGTGGGACGGCACATATAGAGAGTTTTTCTCTCTTTAATTATTTTTTTAAGTGATAATATGAGCTTTAATCTCCTTAAAATTCTAAGGATAATGTGTGGGATATTATTAAGTTTTAGAATAGATTATTAATGGATATTAAGAGGATTATTGCTTAATTAAAAGGATTATTAAGTGATTAATTCAAATTATTTGAATTAAAATGAATGAGTGGTCAGGAGCAATTGGGAAGGTTTGATGAATTTTGAACTCCTTGGTGGAGTAGTGTGGACGGCAAGGCTGCTAGGAGGGGGGCCGAATGTCTATAAAAGGAGCAACCTAGCACCTTTCTTTCTTTTCTTCATTTTGCTACTTGCCGAAATCTCTTAAGCCCTCTTCATTCTTCTTTTATTTTTATTCTAGCCTCCCAAATTCCTTTTGCCGAAACTTCTTTTCCCTCTCATTCCCATTATTTTCCTTCCTTCAATAGCCGAATACACCCCCCTTGAAGAACCGAATCTCACACTCCTCCTTGGCAGCATTGTTAGCCGAATACTAAAGGAAGTATAAGGCTCTTCGGAAGTTAGTTTTCAATCGGTTTGAAGAAGGTAAGAAAGGGCATAGCCGAATGGTTTTTGTTATTCTCTTTTATGATTCTGTCGATTTAAGCATGGGGAAAACAGAAGTCCGACACGGACTGATAGTTGGCTTATCTTTTGTTTAAACCGAAATATTGTAGGGACTCTGAGATATTTGGAATCAGGCGATCTAGGCTCCATTTTCTATCAACCAAATTGGGTAAGTGTAGGTAAGGCTTATATTGGTATTTAAAAAAGCCAACGGCTATGGTTATTAGTGTTATTAATTGACTAAGTGAAGTTTGTAAACCAGATTCGCAAATCGGACGCTAAGGCTAGTACTCGAAGCGATTTGGGTAAGGATTCGGGTACAAAGTATAACCCCTTTAAATTTGTTTGGTTTGGCCGAATGGCCCATATCACTAACCTTGACAATTGGCCGAATATAGGGGCAAAGACTTGAGTGTGGCCGACTTCTCTTTTCGGATTTAAGACTATCGTGGTAACAGGTGTGTACATACACACCATTTAACTCATTAAATTATGCTAAGTAATGTGATTGCTATTTTGATATATATAGCAAAGGCTTGAATACCGTAACGGTATACGGGGTAACCAGGTAAGTACCTGTGCATATGATTTGCTACTTGATGCTTTTGGGAAGCATGTTGTGATAATATATTTTATAAATCTGTTATGATCATTGCCTATGTGGGTTGATTGAGTGGAGGGGGCAGTATTGATTGTGCCGACGGGCACCAGTGTTTTGGTAACACACTGTGACTACGGTCACCAGAGGTTTGGTACCTCCAGAGGTTTGGTACCTCATAGCGACTTGTCCCTGTGGTTAATACCACCGTGGGTTGGCCCCACTTGAGATACGGGATCGTCTGCCAGTGATTTGGTATCACACGATGGGTTGGCCCCATCACCCGATTTGTGTCTACGGACACCAGTGCTTTGGTAGCACAACGTGACTATATGTCACCAGTGGTTTGGCACCACCAGTGGTTTGGTACCACAACGGGGTAGACAGTGGCGTATGGCTGGTTAGGTTGGGACACATGATGATTTGCATAATTAATTTGTTATTTGATGTGTATGAAAATGCTTTAAATCGGGGGAAGGGTTACATACTGAGTCTTGGTGACTCACCTTCTCCTTTATATTTTTCAGGTGACACTTAGATTGCGGATGTGGAGCCGGGATGACTCGAGGTGGCCATGCAGTGGACTTGAACTAATTGAAATTCAAATTTAGTTATTTTATTTTATTAATGGTTTATTTGATTTTGGATGTAATAAGGCCTCCCTAAACTTTAATTTGGTTATTTTTCTCATATGTAGGATATTTTGTTTAAAACTATTTTATTAAAATTAAATTAAATTCACATGTTTTTCCAATTAAACACGAAAATATTTTAAAATGCCATCGGGCACAGTGGGAATTTGTTTTATAATGTACTTAAATATTTGTTTTAAAAATAAACACTAAGTATGATTTTATCAAGATAAACAAATCCGAGAAGTTTTCAACAAAGCTTAATGGGCTTCAACATGGTTTAAGAAAAGATTTTCCCCGTAACGATCCAGATTCGACCATAGTGTTTGGGCCGGGTTTGGGTTGTTACAAAATTGGTATCAGAGCCCAGTTCAAAGCTCGGCTGTGGGGCCCAAGGCCCAAAAATGTTTTAAAAGGCCTTATGAAATAATTTTTGGATTTTGAACAGCATGGCCCGAGTCTCCGGCACCGATCCGCCCAGGTAAGTACTTCTGAACCTCTTGGTGAATTATATTCTGTAGAAGGGTAGGAAGTATGGAACGTAGATAGACTTATAGGACTTGAACCCTAGGATTAGATTACTCAAACACATGAACCGAACATAAGACATTAAAGAACTAAACCAATCTATGACTTAGCCAAGTGAGCTAGGGTGTGGTAACCCCTGTACGCATGTCTAGGATTGGATCCGGAAGAGCTTGGTATTTAAGCAGTCCTCGTGACTCACCTCCTCTTCGCAGGTATCCTACCTGGTGCGTAGCTTCGGTTCACCCTAACTCAGAAGGCTCAGTGGTGTGGCAACCTCTGTGCGCATGTCTAGAAAGGTTCAGTGAGAGCTTGGTATTTAAGCAGTCCGCGTGACTCACCTCCTCTTCACTCGAATCCTGCCTGGTGCGTAGCTTTGGTTCACCCTGATCAAGATGGCTCGGTCATAGGCTAAACACTATGATTAAAACCCGAAAAGGGAGTTAGCCATGTTTTGAAAGGAACGAAACAACAAGAACCCTAATGTTTTCAAAACTTTTGCAATAACTCTTTCAAATCAAAGAACATCATTTTTACAACTTTTTCCTCGAAAAATTTGATTTGTGGAAAATTACAAAAAATACCCTCAGGGGTAAAATTACTAAAATGCCCTCAGTTCATAAAATATCAACTCAATGGTTTTGCCCAAAATTTTACCTATTTTGCAAATATTCAAAAACTCAGCTTTGAAAATCATCAATAAAATATTTTGATTTTGGAAAATTACGAAAATGCCCTCAATTTGTGGAAATTACCGAAATGACCCTGATCTTTGGAAAACTTTACCAACGTCACTATTTGAAAAGGAAAACTTTCAAAAAGGACCCTCAAAGTTTTACAACTGACGAAAATATCCCTGATTTATCAAAATGACAAAATTGCCCCTGGTTGACAAAATTACCAAAATACCCCTGGTTCATAACGATTACAATTTTACAAATTTTCTTAGATATCCTCCAGTTTTGGGAATTTCAAATGACCTACTTTACTAAAGTTTTAAAATTTCTTTATTTACGAAAATACCCCTGTAGGGAAAATGACGAAAATACCCCTGGGTTAGAAATGGGCAGAAATGTCCGAAGAGTGAATAGGTATGGAAAGCATTAAGGAATGGATGCATGAACTTTTTGTGTGAACTAGGATAGAAGACTGAAACCTTGTTTGCTCGAAAGAATCCCTAATTAAATTCTGTTCATAAAATTTCTTCGCGAATAAGAAAGTGAAACAAATGCTAACACATAAAATTTTCTTAATCAGATCAAAGCGCAGTAGATAGAATGAGTTCTAGAGGACGTGGACGTCGTGGACGCGGTAGGGGTAGAATGACGGTGTCTGAACCCGTCAGGTCAGGTCAAGGTTCGGAAAACGAGGTACCACCGCCACCACCACCTCCTACTTTCAGGGCTGAGGAGCAGGACCAGACCGGTGGTGAGGCTGTGTCGCAAGCTGTTTTGCGAGTGTTGGAGATGGTGGCCGGGGCTGGTGGGAATTTGGGAGCTCGAAAGTCTGTTCCCGAGCGAATTCGGTCTAACGGGGCCGAGGTATTCCGTGGTGTCTCAGGAGTGGCGCCCAGTGCTGCAGAATATTGGCTGGAATCTACGGAAAGGGTTATGGATGATCTCGACCTGACTGAGGAGGAGAAGCTGAAAGGGGCGGTGTCGCTTCTAAAGGATGAGGCGTACCAGTGGTGGCTGACAGTCCGAGATGGAGCCGCGGCTGATGATCTCACGTGGGACTACTTTAAGACGGCCTTTCAGAAGAAGTATGTGGGCACTAGTTACACTGATGCCCAAAGGAAAGCCTTCCTAGGTCTAGTGCAAGGAACTAAGTCGGTGGCCGAGTATGAGGCGGAGTTTTTAAGGCTGAGTAGGTATGCCAGAGGAATCGTAGCCACCGAACATGAGCGCTGTGTCCGCTTTGAGGACGGGCTCAGAGATGATCTGAGATTGCTAATCGCCCCGCAGCAGGTTCGTGAGTTCTCGTCCCTAGTGGAGAAGGCCAAGGTGGCCGAAGGGATTAAGGAGACTGTGAGACAAAACTATAGTAAGAATAACCAAAAGAGAGGTTTTGGGTCAGCTGGATCGGGTAGCGCTAATGCTCAGAAGCGGGCTAGGCAGAGTGGGCCAAATCAGACCGGTAGGCCCACGACTACTAATCAAAGGCCAACTCAGTGCAACCGCTGTGGAAAAACCCATTGGGGGAGTTGTTGGACCGGTAACAAAGGTTGTTTTGAGTGTGGGTCTTTGGAGCATCGGGTAAGGGACTGTCCTCAAAAGGTAGCTAAGGATCAGCCAGAAGGTCAGAATCGCGCTCAGGGCAGAAATGTTGGACCACCACAGAGGGGTCGGGGTAATGGCAGAGGAAACAATGGTTCCAACCGAGGTCGTGGAATTCAGGGCAGAGGTTCGGGTAACACAGAGGCTAGGCAGCCTGGCTTAGTCTATGCAGCGAGGCGTCGCGAGGAGGGAGACGCACCGGACGTCATAACCGGTACGTTTCTAATATTTGGTTTACCTTATGTTGCATTGATTGATGTGGGTTCGACGCACTCGTACATTGCTAGTAGTGTGGTAGGGACTATGGACCTAGACTCTGAGACTACTCTTAGGAAGATGACTGCGCTAAGCCCCCTAGGACACTCTGTAGTAGTAGACAAACTTTATAGAGGTGTACCCCTGGAACTCCAAGGGGTCGTATTTGTAGCCGATCTGATGGAACTACCTTTCGGAGAGTTCGATTTGATCCTTGGAATGGACTGGTTGGTTAAGTATCAGGCGAATTTGGATTGCGCGGCTAAGCGCATGGTGCTTAAGACGGCTGAGGGTGATGAAGTGGTTATGATAGGTGATAGAAGGAATTACCTATCCAATGTGGTGTCGGCCTTGAAGGCCGAAAGGATGGTCAAGAAAGGTTGTGAGGCATATTTGGTTAGGATCTGTGCTTTGGAAGCTAAGGAGTCAGTGGTTGAGGTTCGAACGGTTGGGGAATTTGCTGACGTATTCCCAGAAGAACTTCCAGGTCTGCCTCCAGATCGGGAAGTTGAATTCGGTATTGACTTGCTACCCGGAACGACACCTGTGTCCATAGCACCATATCGAATGGCACCAAAGGAATTGGTGGAGCTGAAGGCCCAAATTCAGGAGCTCTTGGATAGAGGATTTATCCGACCTAGCATATCCCCGTGGGGAGCACCTGTGCTATTTGTCAAGAAGAAGGACGGGTCCATGCGAATGTGCATCGACTACCGTCAGTTAAACAAGTTAACGATCAAAAACAAGTATCCATTGCCTCGGATCAATGACTTGTTTGACCAACTGAAGGGTGCCGCAGTGTTTTCAAAGATAGACCTTAGGTCGGGCTACCATCAACTAAAGGTGAAGGAAGTTGATGTCCACAAGACGGCATTCAGAACTCGGTATGGACATTACGAGTTTCTGGTAATGCCATTCGGGTTGACCAACGCGCCGGCGGCGTTTATGGACTTGATGAACAGAGTATTTCAGCAGTACCTAGACCAGTTCGTCGTGGTATTCATTGACGACATCCTGGTGTACTCTAAGACGGAGGAAGAGCATGACAAACATTTACGAATAGTGTTGCAAGTACTAAGGGAGAAGCAATTATATGCCAAATTCAGTAAGTGCGAATTTTGGCTGAAGGAGGTGGCTTTGTTAGGACATGTGGTATCGGCGGAAGGAATTAGAGTAGACCCTCGCAAGATTGAAGCGGTATTGGATTGGAAACCGCCTAGGTCAGTGGCGGAAATCCGAAGTTTCCTGGGTCTAGCGGGGTACTATCGGAGATTCGTGGAAGGATTCTCACTAATCGCAGCATCGTTGACGAAGCTACTAAGAAAAGGAGTCCCATTTGTATGGTCGGAGAAGCAGCAAGAAAGCTTTGATAGGCTAAGGAGAATTTTGACGGAAGCTCCGGTTTTGGTACAACCTGAGGCAGGGAAGTTGTTTACCGTTTATTGTGATGCGTCTCATACTGGTTTGGGATGTGTGCTGATGCAGGAAGGGAAGGTAGTAGCCTATGCATCACGTCAGTTAAGACCTCATGAATTGAACTACCCAACTCACGATTTGGAGTTAGCCGCAGTCGTTTTCGCACTGAAGATATGGAGACACTACCTTTATGGGGAGAAGTCGATAGTCTACACGGATCATAAGAGTTTGAGGTATCTTTTGACTCAGAAGGATCTGAATCTGAGACAACGTCGGTGGATTGAACTATTAAAGGATTACGATTGTTCAATCGAGTATCATCCAGGCAAGGCCAACGTAGTAGCTGACGCGTTGAGCCGGAAGGTAGTGACGGACTTAAGAGCAATGTTTGCTCGGTTAAGTCTATATGATGATGGAAGTCTATTGGCGGAACTTCAGGTTAAGCCAACATGGATCGAGGAGGTTAAGGAAAAACAGTCAGTGGACGAAGGGTTAAATGCTAAGAGAATGCAAGTTCAGGATGGTGGTTTGGAAGGATATAACCTGTCGAGTGATGGAGTATTATGCTTTCAAGGGCGAGCGTGTATGCCAAAGGATGTGGAGTTGAGGCAGAAGATTCTCCATGATGCACATAGTAGCCCCTACGCTATGCATCCGGGAGGAAGCAAGATGTATAGGGATCTTAGAGAGCAGTTTTGGTGGCCCGGGTTGAAGCGTGAAGTAACAGAGTTTGTTGGTAAGTGTCTGACTTGTCAACAAGTTAAGGCTGAACACCAGTTGCCGTCAGGATTGCTTCAGCCAGTGAAGATTCCCCAATGGAAGTGGGAACGAATCACTATGGATTTTGTTAGTGGGCTACCCCTTACGCCCAGTAAGAAAGACGCGGTTTGGGTAATAGTAGACCGGTTAACTAAGTCGGCTCACTTCATACCGGTGAGGATGGATTTTTCTCTTCAGAAGCTAGCTAAGCTGTACGTCTCGGAGATAGTAAGATTGCATGGGGTTCCAACATCAATCATCTCGGATAGGGATCCCAGGTTCACGTCAAGGTTTTGGAAGGCTTTGCACCAAGCTTTGGGTACGCGGTTGGATTTCAGTACAGCTTTCCATCCACAATCGGACGGACAATCAGAAAGAGTGATACAGATCTTGGAGGATATGTTAAGAGGATGCGTCTTGGATTTTCGTGGTAGTTGGGAGGAATTTCTACCGTTAGCAGAATTCGCCTACAACAACAGTTATCAGGCAAGTATCCAGATGGCACCATACGAAGCACTGTATGGACGGAAGTGTCGTACTCCGACATGTTGGACAGAATTAGGCGAACGACAGATTTTGGGTCCAGAGTTGGTGACAGAGACGGAGGATAAAGTCAAGGTGATTCGGTCTCGTCTTAAGGAAGCATCGGATAGGCAGAAATCCTATGCTGATCTTAAGCGTAAGGAAATGGAGTATGCGGTAGGAGACAAGGTTTTTCTGAAGGTGTCACCTTGGAAAAAGGTCTTGAGATTTGGCAGGAAAGGGAAGCTAAGCCCAAGGTTCATCGGGCCATATACGGTGATTAAGCGTGTTGGACCAGTGGCGTACCAGCTTGAGTTACCGGCCGAACTGAACCAGATCCATGATGTCTTTCACGTATCAATGCTGAGACGGTATCGGTCAGACCCATCGCACGTAGTGCCAGTGGCAGAAATCGAGGTGAATCCGGATTTATCGTTTGAGGAGGAACCAGTTCAGATCTTAGACCGAGACGTGAAGGTTCTACGTAGGAAGACAGTGCCTCTGGTGAAGGTGCTGTGGCGGAACCATAGTTCGGAGGAAGCTACGTGGGAACCTGAGGATGTAATGAGGCAGCAATACCCCCACCTGTTTGATCAAGGAATTTCGGGACGAAATTTATTTTAAGGGGGGTAGAACTGTAACATCCCGAAAATGGGGCTATTTGGAATGTAATTATTTTTCTTATGTATGAACTGTGGTGATATCATTTATTGAATGATAAGGTTTAATTATGGATTTTTGGTAAGCTCAAGTGGTAGGAAAAATATTATTTTCAAGCTTTAAAAAATAGGGAGCCTAAGCAGGAGGGTGTTATATGAATAAATGGGGAGGATTTGGACATAAGATGAGCCTAGACTAAGTGGCAAAGTAAGCCCACTTAAGAGCTACATGTGACGCCACCAAGGGAGCAAGGAGAGCCTTGGTTCGAGTCACAAAAATCCCTCTTTTTGGCACTATAGTGGGACGGCACATATAGAGAGTTTTTCTCTCTTTAATTATTTTTTTTAAGTGATAATATGAGCTTTAATCTCCTTAAAATTCTAAGGATAATGTGTGGGATATTATTAAGTTTTAGAATAGATTATTAATGGATATTAAGAGGATTATTGCTTAATTAAAAGGATTATTAAGTGATTAATTCAAATTATTTGAATTAAAATGAATGAGTGGTCAGGAGCAATTGGGAAGGTTTGATGAATTTTGAACTCCTTGGTGGAGTAGTGTGGACGGCAAGGCTGCTAGGAGGGGGGCCGAATGTCTATAAAAGGAGCAACCTAGCACCTTTCTTTCTTTTCTTCATTTTGCTACTTGCCGAAATCTCTTAAGCCCTCTTCATTCTTCTTTTATTTTTATTCTAGCCTCCCAAATTCCTTTTGCCGAAACTTCTTTTCCCTCTCATTCCCATTATTTTCCTTCCTTCAATAGCCGAATACACCCCCCTTGAAGAACCGAATCTCACACTCCTCCTTGGCAGCATTGTTAGCCGAATACTAAAGGAAGTATAAGGCTCTTCGGAAGTTAGTTTTCAATCGGTTTGAAGAAGGTAAGAAAGGGCATAGCCGAATGGTTTTTGTTATTCTCTTTTATGATTCTGTCGATTTAAGCATGGGGAAAACAGAAGTCCGACACGGACTGATAGTTGGCTTATCTTTTGTTTAAACCGAAATATTGTAGGGACTCTGAGATATTTGGAATCAGGCGATCTAGGCTCCATTTTCTATCAACCAAATTGGGTAAGTGTAGGTAAGGCTTATATTGGTATTTAAAAAAGCCAACGGCTATGGTTATTAGTGTTATTAATTGACTAAGTGAAGTTTGTAAACCAGATTCGCAAATCGGACGCTAAGGCTAGTACTCGAAGCGATTTGGGTAAGGATTCGGGTACAAAGTATAACCCCTTTAAATTTGTTTGGTTTGGCCGAATGGCCCATATCACTAACCTTGACAATTGGCCGAATATAGGGGCAAAGACTTGAGTGTGGCCGACTTCTCTTTTCGGATTTAAGACTATCGTGGTAACAGGTGTGTACATACACACCATTTAACTCATTAAATTATGCTAAGTAATGTGATTGCTATTTTGATATATATAGCAAAGGCTTGAATACCGTAACGGTATACGGGGTAACCAGGTAAGTACCTGTGCATATGATTTGCTACTTGATGCTTTTGGGAAGCATGTTGTGATAATATATTTTATAAATCTGTTATGATCATTGCCTATGTGGGTTGATTGAGTGGAGGGGGCAGTATTGATCGTGCCGATGGGCACCAGTGTTTTGGTAACACACTGTGACTACGGTCACCAGAGGTTTGGTACCTCCAGAGGTTTGGTACCTCATAGCGACTTGTCCCTGTGGTTAATACCACCGTGGGTTGGCCCCACTTGAGATACGGGATCGTCTGCCAGTGATTTGGTATCACACGATGGGTTGGCCCCATCACCCGATTTGTGTCTACGGACACCAGTGCTTTGGTAGCACAACGTGACTATATGTCACCAGTGGTTTGGCACCACCAGTGGTTTGGTACCACAACGGGGTAGACAGTGGCGTATGGCTGGTTAGGTTGGGACACATGATGATTTGCATAATTAATTTGTTATTTGATGTGTATGAAAATGCTTTAAATCGGGGGAAGGGTTACATACTGAGTCTTGGTGACTCACCTTCTCCTTTATATTTTTCAGGTGACACTTAGATTGCGGATGTGGAGCCGGGATGACTCGAGGTGGCCATGCAGTGGACTTGAACTAATTGAAATTCAAATTTAGTTATTTTATTTTATTAATGGTTTATTTGATTTTGGATGTAATAAGGCCTCCCTAAACTTTAATTTGGTTATTTTTCTCATATGTAGGATATTTTGTTTAAAACTATTTATTAAAATTAAATTAAATTCACATGTTTTTCCAATTAAACACGAAAATATTTTAAAATGCCATCGGGCACAGTGGGAATTTGTTTTATAATGTACTTAAATATTTGTTTTAAAAATAAACACTAAGTATGATTTTATCAAGATAAACAAATCCGAGAAGTTTTCAACAAAGCTTAATGGGCTTCAACATGGTTTAAGAAAAGATTTTCCCCGTAACGATCCAGATTCGACCATAGTGTTTGGGCCGGGTTTGGGTTGTTACATGGATCGAGGAGGTTAAGGAAAAACAGTCAGTGGACGAAGGGTTAAATGCTAAGAGAATGCAAGTTCAGGATGGTGGTTTGGAAGGATATAACCTGTCGAGTGATGGAGTATTATGCTTTCAAGGGCGAGCGTGTATGCCAAAGGATGTGGAGTTGAGGCAGAAGATTCTCCATGATGCACATAGTAGCCCCTACGCTATGCATCCGGGAGGAAGCAAGATGTATAGGGATCTTAGAGAGCAGTTTTGGTGGCCCGGGTTGAAGCGTGAAGTAACAGAGTTTGTTGGTAAGTGTCTGACTTGTCAACAAGTTAAGGCTGAACACCAGTTGCCGTCAGGATTGCTTCAGCCAGTGAAGATTCCCCAATGGAAGTGGGAACGAATCACTATGGATTTTGTTAGTGGGCTACCCCTTACGCCCAGTAAGAAAGACGCGGTTTGGGTAATAGTAGACCGGTTAACTAAGTCGGCTCACTTCATACCGGTGAGGATGGATTTTTCTCTTCAGAAGCTAGCTAAGCTGTACGTCTCGGAGATAGTAAGATTGCATGGGGTTCCAACATCAATCATCTCGGATAGGGATCCCAGGTTCACGTCAAGGTTTTGGAAGGCTTTGCACCAAGCTTTGGGTACGCGGTTGGATTTCAGTACAGCTTTCCATCCACAATCGGACGGACAATCAGAGAGAGTGATACAGATCTTGGAGGATATGTTAAGAGGATGCGTCTTGGATTTTCGTGGTAGTTGGGAGGAATTTCTACCGTTAGCAGAATTCGCCTACAACAACAGTTATCAGGCAAGTATCCAGATGGCACCATACGAAGCACTGTATGGACGGAAGTGTCGTACTCCGACATGTTGGACAGAATTAGGCGAACGACAGATTTTGGGTCCAGAGTTGGTGACAGAGACGGAGGATAAAGTCAAGGTGATTCGGTCTCGTCTTAAGGAAGCATCGGATAGGCAGAAATCCTATGCTGATCTTAAGCGTAAGGAAATGGAGTATGCGGTAGGAGACAAGGTTTTTCTGAAGGTGTCACCTTGGAAAAAGGTCTTGAGATTTGGCAGGAAAGGGAAGCTAAGCCCAAGGTTCATCGGGCCATATACGGTGATTAAGCGTGTTGGACCAGTGGCGTACCAGCTTGAGTTACCGGCCGAACTGAACCAGATCCATGATGTCTTTCACGTATCAATGCTGAGACGGTATCGGTCAGACCCATCGCACGTAGTGCCAGTGGCAGAAATCGAGGTGAATCCGGATTTATCGTTTGAGGAGGAACCAGTTCAGATCTTAGACCGAGACGTGAAGGTTCTACGTAGGAAGACAGTGCCTCTGGTGAAGGTGCTGTGGCGGAACCATAGTTCGGAGGAAGCTACGTGGGAACCTGAGGATGTAATGAGGCAGCAATACCCCACCTGTTTGATCAAGGAATTTCGGGACGAAATTTATTTTAAGGGGGGTAGAACTGTAACATCCCGAAAATGGGGCTATTTGGAATGTAATTATTTTTCTTATGTATGAACTGTGGTGATATCATTTATTGAATGATAAGGTTTAATTATGGATTTTTGGTAAGCTCAAGTGGTAGGAAAAATATTATTTTCAAGCTTTAAAAAATAGGGAGCCTAAGCAGGAGGGTGTTATATGAATAAATGGGGAGGATTTGGACATAAGATGAGCCTAGACTAAGTGGCAAAGTAAGCCCACTTAAGAGCTACATGTGACGCCACCAAGGGAGCAAGGAGAGCCTTGGTTCGAGTCACAAAAATCCCTCTTTTTGGCACTATAGTGGGACGGCACATATAGAGAGTTTTTCTCTCTTTAATTATTTTTTTTAAGTGATAATATGAGCTTTAATCTCCTTAAAATTCTAAGGATAATGTGTGGGATATTATTAAGTTTTAGAATAGATTATTAATGGATATTAAGAGGATTATTGCTTAATTAAAAGGATTATTAAGTGATTAATTCAAATTATTTGAATTAAAATGAATGAGTGGTCAGGAGCAATTGGGAAGGTTTGATGAATTTTGAACTCCTTGGTGGAGTAGTGTGGACGGCAAGGCTGCTAGGAGGGGGGGCCGAATGTCTATAAAAGGAGCAACCTAGCACCTTTCTTTCTTTTCTTCATTTTGCTACTTGCCGAAATCTCTTAAGCCCTCTTCATTCTTCTTTTATTTTTATTCTAGCCTCCCAAATTCCTTTTGCCGAAACTTCTTTTCCCTCTCATTCCCATTATTTTCCTTCCTTCAATAGCCGAATACACCCCCCCTTGAAGAACCGAATCTCACACTCCTCCTTGGCAGCATTGTTAGCCGAATACTAAAGGAAGTATAAGGCTCTTCGGAAGTTAGTTTTCAATCGGTTTGAAGAAGGTAAGAAAGGGCATAGCTGAATGGTTTTTGTTATTCTCTTTTATGATTCTGTCGATTTAAGCATGGGGAAAACAGAAGTCCGACACAGACTGATAGTTGGCTTATCTTTTGTTTAAACCGAAATATTGTAGGGACTCTGAGATATTTGGAATCAGGCGATCTAGGCTCCATTTTCTATTGTAGGTAAGGCTTATATTGGTATTTAAAAAAGCCAACGGCTATGGTTATTAGTGTTATTAATTGACTAAGTGAAGTTTGTAAACCAGATTCGCAAATCGGACGCTAAGGCTAGTACTCGAAGCGATTTGGGTAAGGATTCGGGTACAAAGTATAACCCCTTTAAATTTGTTTGGTTTGGCCGAATGGCCCATATCACTAACCTTGACAATTGGCCGAATATAGGGGCAAAGACTTGAGTGTGGCCGACTTCTCTTTTCGGATTTAAGACTATCGTGGTAACAGGTGTGTACATACACACCATTTAACTCATTAAATTATGCTAAGTAATGTGATTGCTATTTTGATATATATAGCAAAGGCTTGAATACCGTAACGATATACGGGGTAACCAGGTAAGTACCTGTGCATATGATTTGCTACTTGATGCTTTTGGGAAGCATGTTGTGATAATATATTTTATAAATCTGTTATGATCATTGCCTATGTGGGTTGATTGAGTGGAGGGGGCAGTATTGATCGTGCCGACGGGCACCAGTGTTTTGGTAACACACTGTGACTACGGTCACCAGAGGTTTGGTACCTCCAGAGGTTTGGTACCTCATAGCGACTTGTCCCTGTGGTTAATACCACCGTGGGTTGGCCCCACTTGAGATACGGGATCGTCTGCCAGTGATTTGGTATCACACGATGGGTTGGCCCCATCACCCGATTTGTGTCTACGGACACCAGTGCTTTGGTAGCACAACGTGACTATATGTCACCAGTGGTTTGGCACCACCAGTGGTTTGGTACCACAACGGGGTAGACAGTGGCGTATGGCTGGTTAGGTTGGGACACATGATGATTTGCATAATTAATTTGTTATTTGATGTGTATGAAAATGCTTTAAATCGGGGGAAGGGTTACATACTGAGTCTTGGTGACTCACCTTCTCCTTTATATTTTTCAGGTGACACTTAGATTGCGGATGTGGAGCCGGGATGACTCGAGGTGGCCATGCAGTGGACTTGAACTAATTGAAATTCAAATTTAGTTATTTTATTTTATTAATGGTTTATTTGATTTTGGATGTAATAAGGCCTTCCTAAACTTTAATTTGGTTATTTTTCTCATATGTAGGATATTTTGTTTAAAACTATTTTATTAAAATTAAATTAAATTCACATGTTTTTCCAATTAAACACGAAAATATTTTAAAATGCCATCGGGCACAGTGGGAATTTGTTTTATAATGTACTTAAATATTTGTTTTAAAAATAAACACTAAGTATGATTTTATCAAGATAAACAAATCCGAGAAGTTTTCAACAAAGCTTAATGGGCTTCAACATGGTTTAAGAAAAGATTTTCCCCGTAACGATCCAGATTCGACCATAGTGTTTGGGCCGGGTTTGGGTTGTTACAATAATGACTCAAGTAGACAGCTTTGAATGAACATATAAGTAAATAGTGAAAACATATATGAGTATTGAGCTAGCATGGGTTATTTTAAAAATGGATCACACGGCCAAGGCCAATTTGGATTGATGGGCCACACGGGCAATCACATGGACATGTAGGCCCATTTTTAGCGAAATGTTTTTAAGGTTGCACGGCTCGCCCAAGTCGACTGTGAACCTACTATAGGATTGGTAAGCGCTACTTAGACCCATAAATGTGTGAAATTGACTAGATGATATCTGTACTGAGCATTTTAATATCTGAACTGTGTATATGAACTAAAATTGCATAATAGCATATCATCCATTGTATGTTGCACTGCATTGGGTTGGGGGTTATTATTCAGAAGAAGTGTACTGAAAGGCTTTAAGCCTAATTTACTGGTAGCTCAGCTGCAAACTACTATTTTGTGCCACATTCGGTACTACTTGGAGTGTAGGGATGGGTGGGTTGATTATATCCCCACATGGAGTGTATGGTTGGACGGAGATGGTGTGTAGAGGCTGGTTGGGTAGGATTTTGCTACTGCATAACTGTTACTACTATTGATACTATGATGGGATAAGGCCCTACTGCATTTTTGACACTGTACTAAGATGGGCTAAGGCCCAAACTATCACTAATACTGAAAAGGGCTTAGGCCCAAAACTATTCAACTGTGCACTGTGAATACTGATTGTTTGTTTGATTTTGCGAGATTACACACTGAGTTTACGTAAACTCACCCTTTTTGTTTAATGTGCACAGATAGTCCCCAGACTTAGACAGATCGGTGTGACGGAAGACTCAGCGGTGACCACAGTAATTTTTGGTCTTCATGGTTTTCAGTTTACGAGTTATGATTTGTTTATTATTGATTATTTGGGTTGTAATTTAAGGACCCTCTGGGACTTTGGTTTTAAATTTGGGTTTTATTTATTTATTTTACTTTATAGATTTATACCTACTGGTCGTAGGAAATTCAGTTTAAAAAAAAAAAAGTTAAAGTATTTTCTAAACACATAATCACCTAGATTGATTTATTAAAGCTTCCGCAACGAGGGATGTTTCAAAACAAATGTTTTAAATGAATAAAGACGACTTCTTAAGTTCTAACAAAAGTTTACTAAAGATAATAACATGGAATGTTTTCATCGTAACAACGAGGTTTCAAAAACACTACCGTATGACATTGCCAAATACGACCATATCGTCTAGGTCGGATTTGGGGTGTTACAAATTGTCTCTTTTATAAATAAAATATTATAAAATTTAATAAATTATTTTCCAAAATTAGAATTATGCTTATTATTATAATTATTAGATTTAAGAAAAGATTCACTTACTCTAATATAGTTATAAAGATTCACTTTTATAAACTTTTTTATGAAATATTTCTATAACTTTATCTTTTTGTATGATCTTATCTAGTAGTTGTTTATAATAATAAGAAGAAGGAGGAGGTTAAATGAATTAGTCCATATAGATGTCGAAATGGCCAACTTATTATTCTATTAGAATTATTCCTTTAAACATAGATTGGTTTTTTATTCGGTTTAATTTGGGGAAACCAGGTTCTATGTGGAAAAATCAAACCTAAACTGAATTGTGCAATTTGGGTAATAACACCAACCTGAAACGAATGGAAAAATACAAAAACCAAACCGAATACATCAATTCAAATCGATTTTTTTATTTTTTTTAGTTTCATTGCTTAGTCCTAACTGAGTTGCTAAGGAGATACAAGGAAAATGGTGGGACGTGGGTTCGATTCCCACTAAGTGCAAGCTTCTTTTTTTTTTAAGTTTTAAAAGAAAAAATAGGGTGCTGGTTCTAGATTTTGGAAAAGAAAGTATGGTTTTTTTTCTTTTACGATTTTTATTTTTTATTTTTCATGAGATTTTAAGAACGAGATATTTTTAAAGAAAACTTCAAGAAAAAGAATGAAGAAAATCGTGCTAATAATGTTTTATGAAATAAATAATAAATGGAACAAAGAATAAAAGAAACAGAAGAAGCAAAAGAACTATAAATTTTATTGATTAATAATAAAATATTTATAACAATTTATGATTTATAAAATTCTTTCATAATTTATTAAGCAACTAGAATAATTAACTATGAATAATAATGTGTATAAAATATTTAATTATAAAAATATATAATTTCATAATAAATAAGAAAAAATGAAATTTTCATACAAATATCATTAAGTTAATTATAAATATAATTAGGATGGGTCATAATTCTCATATAATTTCTTTTTACAAAGAAAATGTTGCTTAGAAGAAAAAGGATTTGCAAATATTAATATTCCTTCTAGAAGTAATCTCTTAAAAGTTTTATCACTTTTTCTTAATTGAACTTCTATTACTTATTAAATATTTAATAATAAAGAGAAAAGTATCTTTGATTAGTATTATATTATTAATATAAAATAACAAAAAAAAATCTATTTTTAACTTATAACTTTTTTCCCCAAATTCCATGAAATTATAAATGATTTGTTGACTCTCTTCATAAAATTTTATGTTTGGATGGATTATATAAGTTCATTGATGTTTTGCTTAATTGTAGAACCTCTATTCCACTCTTTTCTTTTCCTCTTCAATCAAACAATAATTAAAGTCTCTAATATCTCATCACATAGTTTTTCCGTAAGTCAACCTCAGTTTCCATCATCATTGCCCTTAAATAGGGCATTTAAGCTCTAATAACTCATTTGATAGTTTTTTTCTTACAAATCTCACATAATATGTACACATAAGCCATTACAATTTCAAAAATTTTTTGCACAAACTTCTTTTAATAACAACCAACAGTATAAACTTAATGTTGAGTCAAATTTTTGAAGTGATTGTCTATGTGCCAATGGAAGTGTCCACCTCGGTTATCACTATAACAGACAACTTACTTGTCATATTTGAAATTGACAATTTTTAAAACAAAATCTCTGGCTTATAATCTATGTTAATATTGTGGAATTTTGAGAAACACTTCTTAAGGATTAAATTGAATCAAATTTGACATATCAAGTCCCTTAGTTTGTGGAGATTGGATTAGGAGCACTGGAGAATATCTTTAAACAATCCACTTTACTTTGGTCTTTATTAGTATATTGCATTTAGCTATTTTAGCTATTGTTTAATAGAGATTGGAATTTTATTGGTCTTTAGTATGTTAGCAAGTCTCAAACCATTCTATATTGAGAGACTTGTATAGGCACTTATCAATTCATAAAGGAATTTTTTGTGAAAGTGCATGTAACGACCCGAATTTTGTCAGTGTCAGAAAATGCAGTTTCGAAATCTTATTTTCATAAATCGAGTCCATAAGGATAAAATAAGAAGATTTATGGAGTTTGTATGATGATTTATTAAAGATTGATTAAGTAATTTGACCAAGAAAATCGATGATTATAGCTCAATGACTAAATTGTAAAAGTCTAATTGCTATTTAAGTTTAATTTAGAAAATACTTGAGGACCTAGTTAGCAATCATCCAAAGGACAAAAAATATTATTTAACCATTTTTAAATACTAGATAATGAGAAATGATGATGATGATGATGATAGCCACTAAATTTTCATAATTGTAATTAGTAGATATATATGGCTTAAATTAAAGGACTAAACTTGATTAATTAAGATTAATTAATGCTTAAACTAAGTATATATATACAAGAAGTGAGTGGAGAGATGAAATCATCTTCTTCCACCTAAAGCCACCATTTGCTAAAGAAAAAGAGGAGAAAATTTTGTCAAATTTATTTACCTTGTCGTTTCAATTACTCAATGTAAGCATGATTTTTACTTGAAATTTTCATGAATTCTTAAGTACTTGAACATGATCTAGCTAGCCTAAGTGGAAGATTTCTCAATTGTAAATTTAATATCAAATTACCATTGATGAATTTTAGTGATCTTTGAATTTGAAAGTAATGAATATGTAATGGTTGAATTTAGATTTGGTTAAGAGAGTATTAGAATTGAAAGTTTAGTTAATTTTGACATTAGAGAATACATTGAATAAAATTAAAGCTGTCAAAAAATTATACTATAATGAAAAGTATAGGGTCCCTAATGAAAGAATATGAAATCAAATTTTTATTCGATGTTAGATATGGAAAATTATGAGTATTCCAAATATAGGGACTAAAATGAATAAAATGCAAAGTATGTTTGATTATGAGTTTTAATGTGATTTGGATGTGAACTAATGTCATTTTTATAAATCATATATTTTTATAATTTTAGCCGGTATGTTGGGTACATGACTTGTGTATGGCATGACTTTATTAGCAACAATGTAATTCATAGCTCAATTAAAGAGTTAACGATATCCTCTCATTAGCATTGTGTGGATTGAGAAATATGGAACGTGGTCACAGATTACTTGTTCTTGAACGAGCAATTTATCACAGTCATTAGTTGACAATGATCATATTAATCATTAAGAAGACAGAATGGTGACAATGAGATAAAATAGGATTGTATTGAGTGAACGAATTCAACTCAAAGGAATCAAAGATATCATATGAGGGTAACACACACATGGCAAGGTCATTGGACAAAGCAGTTGGATGAATTGCTTTCGTAAAAAGTATACAATAATGAGTTTTCAATTATGGTATTTATTATGGAATAACTCATTGATTAAGTAAATTGTGAATTATCGAAACAATGCTTCTAGACATAATTTCAATTATTCGAGCCTAATTGTATATGTCTGATTGGTCATTCTGCTAGCTCAACAAAAGCACAATCGGACTACATTTGAATCAGAAGAAAATTCTACAACTTTGGAAATAAGTTAATTAAGTTGATTTATTCGATGTGGAATTGAATTAGATGGTCGTGTGAATTGTTCAATTAAAGAATTTGCTTAAAGAATTTTCTTGAAAAATTAATTTGGAAAATCTAAATGATTTTTGGGAATATTAATTTTGATCAAGTAATATTAAATAAATCAAATAAATATGATATTTTTGGAAATTAATTTTCATGTCAAACAATTGGCCCAATGGGTAATTGAACTTAAAAATTGGACCCGAGATCGAAACTCAAAAACTGGTTGAACTGGACTATGTATGAAATTGGGCTAACCATCTAATCGGTGGTTGGACCGAACGGGTCAAACCATCACTGGCCCAGACCGAACTGATAGCAGTCGAACCAGCCAACTCCATTCGGGCAAAACAGCACAACTCGAGGTGCCGGGAAGAAGTGGCACTGGTGATGGTACCGTTGGGCACGACGATTGTGATTGCGGCGATCTGACAGCCAACAAATGGTCGAGGTGGTGGTTATTCGGCAGTAGAGTAGTGGAAAAATTATACTCCTAGTGGGACTCTACCGAGTAATTTGATTTCAAATTAACTTTTCCAAATAAATATTATTTTAATGGATTTAGTATTAAATTTAATTTAATATTTATCTAGATAATATTTTATTAATTTAATATTAATGTGATTAATTCTAATCCTAGTTGAACTCTCTCTAAACTCTCCTTATATAAAAAGAGCATGAGTCACTATTCTCATACACTTGAATTAAGAAAAGTTTAGAGAGAAAATTCTTTGAAGAAATTATTTCTAAAAATTTTTAGAGATATTCTTATTGTTTACAATTTGACCCCAGAAATTTAAAGAAATTACAAAATTTCTCCATTGGAAATTTTGTGAAAATTTTTCTGATTTTAAGCAAGCCTATACTCAACAGATGTGAGCTCGAGGATAGCAAAGAAGACTACTAGTCGAAGCGTTCATCCTAGACGAATCATAAAAGTATGATTTTGATTAATTGTTTATTATTTTAGATAACACAACCAAGTTCTTATTTTTGGAAAAAAAATTAAAACTTTGGTTTTCCCTTAAACCTATTTTCCGCTGCATTTTCTAAACTCGATTTCTAACAGTTTAAGAGGTCTTTCAAAGTTGACTATTTCATTACCTCTGAAGGAAGGATTGGGTAGTTTCTTCCTTTTAGACCGAATGATTCACTTTAACAAGGTCCTTAACAACTCTTCAGTAATCTACTCATTTCTAAAATCCTTTTGGTTTAGCAGGCATTAGTGTTCCTTTTGTTATTGGTAGAGTCATAGCTATTTTGAAAGCTAGGCTTCCAAGACACGCATTTTCTCCTGTATCTCTATAAATTTTTGCAAGTTTAAGTTAAGGTTTTGGGAGGTTTGGTTTTTTGGTGGAGCATTGGTGTTGCCTTAGGAACGTTGAGCGTACCACCTAGTGGTGGTAGGAATTGGTAATATAATGGGTAAGTATATGTGTCATATGGAACGACAGAAAATGTTCTTGGTAGAGGTTGGAAATAATGCTAGGTATTCTGTTGTTGGTTAAGGTTGAGGAGTGGCTGTGTTACATCCCGTTTTTAGTGAAATCGGAATAGTAGTTTCGGGACCACAAATCCAAGATAGAAAGAAAATTTATTTTAATATTGTTACATGGTCTGCATTATGATAGGAATAACATATAAAAATTTTGTTAAGAAAATTTTTACCGATTACATGTTTAATTATGGAAAGGACCAAATTGCATAAAATGCACAAGTTGAGTTCTAGTAGTTAGGAGGATCAAATAGCTATGGAATTCAAAATTTGAGGTCCTTATATGGAAATTAGACCATTAAATGGAGTTGGTAGATATTTATGATGATTCATCCATGGAAATTTAAGAAAAGAAAAGGACTAAATTGGAAAGAGGAAATAATAAAATATGATATTTTAATTAAATAGAAAATATCATCATTTTATTTCATCTTCATCCCTAAAATTTTTCTATGTAAACCCTAGCTAAGAGAGAGAACTTCAAGGAAGCTTAATTGGGTAAGTGATCATGTCTCGTTTTTAGTAATTTTTAATTTCCGAGATCATAATAACCTAATCTATCTATTTTGGGGATTAACTTGCAAAATTATCAAAGTACTAAAATTTTACCATGGATGAGTATGCTGAAATTTTGAAATTTATGGTAGAAAATGAAAGGTTGTTGATAGATAAACAACTTTTGTAAAGTGAATTTTGATGAAATTGCAATTTAGGGACTAAATTGTAAAGTTGTAAAATTCATGGAAAAATTTTTATTTTTGGGAAACACATGAGCTGTAAATGTTATATGAAAAATTCAGCTAAGCTTGGAATAATGGTTGAATTGCATGAATTTCATTTTCCGAGCCTAGAGACGAAATTGGAATTAATGAAAAGTATAGGGGCAAAATGGTACTTTTGCCTAAAATGTGAATTTAAGTAAATTGAATATGAATTTCATTAAATTGAGTTAAATTTACTCGTATAGATCCTGAAAGACCAAATAAGGAGTTAGATCGAGGAAAAGAAAAAGTGTTGGATTAGTAGATTTTCATACACGAGCAAGTGTCGAGGTAAGTTTGTGTAACTAAATTGTGTATATTTATATGCTTAAATTAAATGTTGTGTATGTGAATTGTATAAATGCCATATACATGAAATTGATTACATATCCGATAAAGCCTAAAAAATGTTAAATCCCGTTTGAATAATGAAATTTGATGGATACAGGATTTCCTGATTGGTTGTGTTCTTGCATATGTTGCGGACACACTACAGCTCGAAAAGCATCCCGTTATTAACCCTCTCGAGCTTCCTATTATATAGTTCTTTCGAGCTTCTTGTTAATAGCTCTTCAGAGCATCCCAATCGATTGTGATCCTACATGTGTTGTGGACACACCGCAGATCTTATGAGCGTCCCGTTATATGGCTCTTCATAAGCTTCCCGATTACAAGCTCTTTGTGAGCTTCCCGATAATGGCTCACTTGAACTTCCCGATATATGGCTATCTCAAACTTCCCATTAATGGCTCTTCGGAGCTACTTGTTATTGGCTCGCATGAGCTTCACAATTATGCTCCCATGAGCTTCCCGTTATACAGCCCGGGTAAGCTTCCCATTACATGGCTCACATGAGCTTCCTGTTAAATGCTCGAGAGAGTGCTTCCTGATTATGTGCTTTAATAAGCACCCCTGAATATGAATTGACAGATCACTATTTGGTACACCTCGAGTGTACAACCTGGGTTTCCATCGATATTTCAATAATTCGACGGACAAAACTCTTGATGTGAGAAAGTATGAGATTTAAATGAATTATATCTCAAAAATCCCTGAAATACTTGGAAATTGTTGCACGATGAGCTCATCTCTAATTTCATGATAATCATGTGAATTTCATGACTAACTTGTTTGATGAAAGCATGTGTTTAGGCAATTGGTCAAAATGTTTTGGATGCATGTATGTATACTTACATTGAATGAACATGATTTGTAAGTTAAATTCTTGTTATATGAACTTACTAAGCATTAAATGCTTACTTTGTTTATTTCGTCTGTTTTATAGTACTCGGAAGCTCGTAAAAGTGGAGCGGGTCAGAGCAAGATCACACTATCCTTCAGTTCAATTTGGTATAACTAGTAAAACCACTTTTGGTATAATGGCATGTATAGGATAAGTTAGATCAGATGATGAAATGTTTTGGTTGTAACTAGACATTTGAACTGGCTAGTGATAGTATGGTTAATGTATACGTCTGAGATTATACTATGTTTGATATGAGTATGCCTGACATGGTTTATGTTCAAATGAATGTTTGATCAAAAAGGTGAAATGAATACTTGAACATAGGTAACAGTATATCATACATAGGATTGGTTTTGGCTTGGTTTCAATGCCTTGGATTGGTTGGTGCATGTGTGTTGGAACATTTATGTAGGTGGAAGACAAGTTTGGGTGAGAAATAAGGCTAGGAATAGCTTTATTTTGTCCACACGATCATGTGTCTCAGCCGTGTGTGACATACAACAATGCGCACGAGCATGTGGTTTGGCTGTGTGTCCCCTGCATCCTTAAAATTTAGAAACAGAATGCCCAGGTATTTTCACACAGGCAGGACTGTGTGTCTCAGCCGTGTGTGACACACTGCTTAGCACACGGGCATGTGTAATATCCTGAAATTAGGCTTGTGCATTTTTTTGCTTAATTATATGAAATAGCATGTCTTATGTGTTATGAATGTGTTGTGAACATTTTTAGAACCTTGGAAATGTAAGGAAATGTCTTAGGAATTATTAAGATTTGAGCTTAAAAAGAGGAAACTAAAGCAAGGTGGTCTTAAGAGAATTAGTAGGGAGAATATGACACACAAATTGGGCTTGGAAAAGTGGCTTGGAGGTGCCACTTAGGGCTCTGGAAATGACGCCATATGCTAGGGGGAAGGTGTAACACCCCAAACCCGGCCCAAACATTACGACCGAATTTGGTATGCTACAGAGAAAAGCATTTTTTTAAAAATCCCTTAAGCCAATTTAAAATTTGATAAAAGATGTTGTCTTGTTTTTAATCAGTTAAGGAGAAAACATTAAATAGTGTTGGTTGAAAATATATTAAGTCAAATTGTTACAGATTTAAGTGTACCCGATGGCACAATAAAACATTTACGTATTAATTTTTATAAATCATGTGTAACCATTTTTCAAGTTATTAAGTTGTTAAACAAATTATCCAAAACAGATAAAATAACCAAAATATAATTCTAGGAGGCCTTATTACAACTTAAATAAATCAAAAACCATAATAAAATAAAATAGTTCAAAATCCACCTAGTCCATATTTTCATCGCATGGCCACCTCGAGTTCATCCGACTCCTTATCCGCAGCTACGAATCACCTGAAAATGTTAAAGGAAAAAGGTGAGTCATCAAGACCCAATGTGTAACCCTTTTTCCCGGTTTAATTCAACAACATACACAATTTATAACAATTTAACATGCATTAAAAATATGCACCCAACCTAGCCAACCAAACGCCTTTTTCTACCCCGTGTGGTACCAAACCACTGGTGGTGCCAAACCACTGGTGACATATAGTCACAGATGTGATGCCAAATCACTGGAGATACCAAATCTCTGGTGTCCGAAGACACAAATCGAATGATGGGGCCAACCCATCGTGTGATACCAAATCACTGGCGTCAATCCCATATCTCAAATGTGGGGCCAACCCACGGTGGTGTTAACCACAGGGACGAGACGCTATGAGGTGCCAAACCTGTGGAGGTACCAAACCTCTGGTGACCGTAGTCACAATGTGTTACCAAAACACTGGTGTCCGTCGACACGAATATCACTGCCCCCTCCTCTCATCAACCCACATCAAACAATTATATACCTTTACAGAATCATGCTAAAAGGTTTATTTAACAACATTCATAGATTTATCATTGCCATATATCAAATATTGCACATACCAAATGTGTCATGCTTCCCAAAAGCATCAAATAGTAATCTCATAGCAATAAAGACTTACCCGAATCCTTGTTAATACCATGATGGTATTACATCCATATCTACACAAACCAATTAGGCATAATATAACACTTAGCATATTAAAAAGTTATAAGGTGTGTATGTACACACCTGATACTAACGAGAGTCCTAAATCCCGAATAGACAATTCGGCCACACAAGTTTCCTTGCCCCTATATTCGGCCAAACACTAGGTTAGTGCCATGGCCTATTCGGCCAAACCAAAATAATTGAGAAGGGTTCCTTGTGAACCCGAAACCTTACCCAAATGCCTTCGAACACTAGCCAACACACTCCTAAATGTGAATCGGCCTCACTTCCCTACAATCAACCATCATCATTAAGGTTATTAGCCTTCGGCTTTCGATTACTTAAAAGAATAATCCTTTAAAATAAACCCTTACCACCTTACCAAAATCGATTGATCAAAGATGATGGATTCAATTGCTCGCTTCCAAATCCAGAAGGCCCTAAAACAAATCGGATTAGCACCCTTGCTACAAGTGCCGAAATTGGCCCTTTTACTCCTTTAGAAGTTGACAAGAACAAGAGAAACAAAGAAAAATATCCGGCCTTGGACACTCACCTTAAAAATCGATTGGAGAAGAAAAAAATAGAAGAGGCACCTTTGCTTGAGATTCGGCCAATACTAGCCAAGAAGGAAGAAAAGAATTCGGCACACCCAAAGAAGTATATTCGATTGTAGTGGAAGAAAGAAAATAATAGAAAAGGGAATAGAGTTTCGGCAAAGAAGAGAGTATAGGATATTTTTGGTGTTTAAGCAAAACAAATAGGAGAGCAAGATGTTGATGAAGGTTTCGGTTTTGAGAGAATGAGAAGGAGAAAATAGAAGATGAGCAAAAATGACCAAAAGGTCAAAAGAGTTAGGCTTACCAAAAGATAAATTCGGCCAAAAAGAAAAAGAGGTTGAGAGAGAATTACAACCTTTGCTCAAAAAAAATGCTAAGAATGGCCAACACAAACTACTAACCTTGCAAACCACTAGCATATTCGGCCAACCTCCCCCCTTAGCCACATTGCCGTCCACATTCATGCATTAAGGCATAGGATTTCTTTCCAAAACATTTTCCACCCTTCATGCCTTTGTCCCCTCTTAATACCATAAACTCAAGAATCTTATCCCTTATTCCATGCTTTCCTTAAATATAAATTCAACTTACCAAAAGATGAAGGTCCAACCTATCATAATCATAGGTTGACCGGCCATTAATGCTAACATACAAAAATAAACTTTTTAAAATGTTAAACATACTACTCGAACCTCTAACCTCAAGCTACCTTTCAAGCTCCTTAACCAACTTGCCACTTACTCCTCTTGTGCTTTAATTAACACTTAAATTAACTTAAGTGCTAAGCTCACTTAATCCACTTCATTAAATAAACCATACTAAAAATTATCCTACTAAACCGAGCTTACTCAAGACCCCTAATTAAGTCTTATTACACCACGAATAATATTACAGCAATTCAAACACAAGAAAAATAATTCAATCACAATTAACCCCTATTTTAGGATGTTACAGTTCTACCCCCGTAAAATAATTTCGTCCTCGAAATTACCTGATCAGAAGAGATCGGGGTATTGCTGCCCCATCACATCCTCGGGTTCCCATGTAACATCCTAAAAATGGGGCTATTTGGAAATAAATTATTTTTCTTATGTATGAACTGCTGTGATATTATTTATGGAATAATAATGATTAATTTAAGGCTTTGTGTTGGCTCGGTTTGGTAGAAAATTTTAGTTTTTAACTTTTAAGGTAGGGAGCCTTAGCAGAAGGGGATTATAAGAATAAATGGGGATAATTTGGACATAAGCTGAGCCTAGAATAAGTGGCAAAGTAAGCCCACTTAAGAGCTGCTTGTGACGCCACCAAGGAGCAAGGGAGAACCTTGGTTCGAGTCACAGAAATCCTCCCTTTTGTTCTTTATTTGGACGGCACAAGGGGGAGAGATTTTCTCTCCTTAAATTCCTTTCATTATCTATTTAGATAATAAGATAATGTGAGCTTTTTAATGGGATTTTATTTGTTTAATTCTAGGGATAATTAGATAATAATAGTTTTATTTTGATAGTTGTAGATAAAAAGGATAATTAATGAATTATCATGGGATTAATTGATAAGATAATGAGGATATTATTTGGTATTATTTGGATTATTAAGAGATTAAAAGTGGATTATTAGGAGATTAATTCAAATAGTGTGGATATTTTTCAAATGGGTGGCTTGGAGTAAAACTAGGAATTGGTCAAGCTTTGAACTCCTTGTTGAGGGAGTGTGGACGGCAAGGTGTTGGGGGAGGGGTGCCGAATGCCTATTTAAGCACCAGTTGACCACCTTGTTGGCTTTTTGTCAGTTTTGCTTAAGTGCCGAAATTTCTAACCCTTCCTTAGTTCTTCTCTTATTTTCTCCACTCTCTCAAATCCCTTTCAAGCCGAAACTCTCATCACCCCCTCTCTTCCCATTATTCTTCCTTCATAAGAGCCGAATATACCTCTTTAGAGTGCCGAAATTTCCCTCTCCTCTTTGGAAGCATTTTGCCGAACACTGAAGGTGGTACAAGATTCTTCGGGACTTTCTTTTCAATCGATTTCACAAGGTAAGGGGCATTAGCCGAATGTTTTAATACCTCCTCTTGTGTCCCTGTCGATCTAAACAAAGTGTAAGTGACGAATTTAGTATTGGTAATCAAAGGATGCTAACACTCTTTTGGAATCGATTGATTACAGAACTTTCGGGATCTTTGGAGCAAACGATCTAAGCCTAAATCTCTAGCATTCGGCTTTGATAAGTGGTAATAAGTACTTATTCTTTTCAATAGATTATTGTCTAAGTGATTAAAAGCCGAAGGTTACTGACACTGTCTTGTGATCAGCTATGTGATAAAACAGATTCGGGTACCAAGTGTGGTGACTATTAGTCAAAAGGAAAAGGTAAGGACTTGGGATCACAAGATGACCTTTGGATTATTTTGTTTGGCCGAATAGGTCATAGTGCTAACTCCCATGCTTGGCTGTATATAGGGACAAGTAGATCTAAGGTGGCCGACTTCTCCTTTCGGGATTAGACTATTTTGTGGTGACAGGTGTGTACATACACACTATAACTTATTAAATGTGCTGAATATAGTAATGCTTACTTGATTTATGTAGCATTGGGTGATATACCATATCGGTATAGATGGCAATTCAGGTAAGTACCTGATAATGTGAATTATTATTAATGCTTTTGGGAAGCATGATGTACTGATTTATACATATGATGGCATGTAACATATAATTATGTGATTGATGTGGGATTGACTGAGTGGAGGGGGCAGTGATATTGTGCCGACGGGCACCAGTGTTTTGGTAACACACCGTGACTACGGTCACCAGAGGTTTGGTACCTCCAGAGGTTTGGCACCTCATAGCGACTTATCCCTGTGGTTAACACCACCGTGGGTTGGCCCCACTTGAGATATGGGATCGTCTGCCAGTGATTTGGTATCACACGATGGGTTGGCCCCATCAAACGATTCGTGTCTACGGACACCAGTGTTTTGGTAACACATTGTGACTATATGTCACCAGTGGTTTGGCACCACCAGTGGTTTGGTACCACAACGGGGTAGACAGTGGCGTATGGTTGGTTAGGTTGGGACACATAATATTCTGCATATTAATTGTTATATGTTGTGTATGGAAATGTTTTTAAAACGGGGGAAGGATTACATACTGGGTCTTGGTGACTCACCTTCTCCTCTATTTTTTTTCAGGTGATTCATAGACCGCGGATATGGAGCCGGATGGACTCGAGGTGGCCATGCAGTGGACTTTAAATTTAAATAAACTTTATACTTAGTCTTACTATTTTAAATTCGGTTTTATTTTATATTTTGGATTGTAATAAGGCCTCCTAGGATATTTTATTATTTTCATATGTTGAATACTTGCTTTAAACTTATAATTAATATTAATTAAAATCACATGTTTTTCCAAGTTAAAACGAAAATTGTTTTTAAAATGCCATCGGGCACGGTTGAAATTTGACTTAAATATGGTTTTAAAAATAAACACTAAGTATGATTTTACCAAGATAATCAAATACGAGAAGTTTTCAACAAAACTTAATGGGTTTCAAAATGGTTTTCAAAAAGGTTTTCCCCGTAACAAACTAGATTCGGCCATAGGGTTTGGGCCGGGTTTGGGTTGTTACATCCCACGTCGCTTCCTCCGTACCATGGTTTCACCATAGCACTTTCACCAAGGGTACTGACTTCCTACGTAAAACCTTGACATCACGATCTAAGATCTGAACTGGCTCCTCCTCGAAAGATAGATCTGAGTTAACCTCAATCTCTGCCACTGGCACAACGTGTGATGGATCGGACCGATATCGTCTAAGCATTGACACATGGAAGACATCATGAATCTGACTCAACTCTACCGGCAGTTCAAGCTGATAAGCTACCGGTCCCACTCGCTTCACTATTGTATACGGCCCGATGAACCTTGGGCTTAGCTTCCCTTTTCTTCCAAAACGCATCACCTTCTTCCAAGGCGACACCTTCAGAAAGACTTTATCTCCTACCTCATATTCCAACTCCTTGCGCTTGAGATCGGCATAAGACTTTTGCCTATCTGATGCTTCCTTGAGACGAGCCCGAATCATCTTCACTTTATCTTCAGTTTCCGTTACCAACTCTGGACCCAAAACCTATCGTTCACCCAACTCCGTCCAACACGTAGGAGTACGGCACTTCCGTCCATATAGTGCTTCATATGGGGCCATCTGAATGCTCGCTTGATAACTATTGTTATAAGCGAATTCCGCCAACGGTAGATACTCTTCCCAGCTACCACTAAAATCCAGAACGCAACCTCTGAGCGTATCTTCTAAGATCTGAATCACTCTCTCTGATTGTCCGTCAGTTTGCGGATGAAAAGCTGTGCTGAAATCCAATCTCGTTCCCAAAGCCTGATGCAAAGCTCTCCAAAACCTTGATGTAAACCTCGGATCCCTATCCGAGATAATCGATACTGGCACACCATGCAATCTCACTATCTCGGCTACATATAACTTTGCTAGCTTCTGAAGCGAATAATCTACCCTTACCGGTATGAAATGCGCTGACTTAGTTAGTCGATCCACAATCACCCAAACTGAGTTCTTCTTGCTAGGCGTGAGGGGTAATCCACTGACAAAGTCCATAGTGATCCTCTCCTATTTCCACTGAGGAATCTTCACCGGTTGGAGCAACCCTGATGGCAACTCATGTTCAGCTTTAACTTGCTGACACGTCAGACACTTTCCCACGAATTCAGTTACCTCACGCTTCAACCCAGGCCACCAGAACTGTTTCCGCAAATCTCCATACATCTTGCTACCTCCAGGATGCATAGCGTATGGGCTGCTATGTGCATCTTGGAGAATCTTCCGCCTCAATTCCACATCTTTCGGCATACACGCTCGCCCTTGAAAACATAATACTCCATCGCCAGATAAACTATATCCTTCTAACCCACTATCTTGAACTTGCAACCTCTTCGCATTCAATCCTTCATCTACTAATTTCTTTTCCTTAATCTCCTCAATCCAAGTTGGCTTAACTTGAAGTTCTGCCAAAAGACTTCCATCGTTGTATAGACTGAGGTGAGCAAACATTGCTCTTAAGTTTGATACGACCTTCCGGCTCAACACGTCAGCTACCACGTTCGCCTTGCCCGGATGGTACTCAATTGAACAGTCGTAGTCCTTTAACAGTTCGATCCATCGACGCTACCTCAAATTCAAATCCTTTTGCGTCAGGAGATACCTCAGACTTTTATGATCCGTATAGACTATCGACTTTTCCCCATACAAGTAATGCCGCCATATTTTCAAAGAGAAGACTACTGCCGCTAACTCCAAGTAGTGCGTTGGATAATTAACCTCATGCGGTCTTAGCTGACGGGACGCATAGGCCACTACCTTCCCTTCTTGCATTAATACACATCCCAAACCAGTATGGGACGCATCACAGTAAACCGTAAACAACTTTCCTGCCTCAGGCTGTACCAATACCGGAGCTTCCGTCAAAATCTTCCTTAGCTTGTCAAAACTTTCTTGTTGCATCTCCGACCATACAAATGGGACTCCCTTCCTTAATAACTTAGTCAACGGCGCTGCAATTAAAGAGAATCCTTCCACAAATCTTCGATAGTAACCTGTCAGACCCAGAAAACTTCAAATTTCTGCTACTGACCTAGGCGGTTTCCAGTCCAACACCGCTTCCACCTTGCGAGGATCTACTCTAATCCCCTCCGCTGACACCACGTGACCTAAGAAAGCCACCTCTCTAAGCCAAAATTTACACTTACTGAATTTGGCATATAACTGCTTCTCCCTTAATACTTGTAGAACTATACGCAAATGCATATCATGCTCCTCCTCCGTCTTTGAGTAAACCAATATGTCATCTATGAACATTACGACAAATTGATCCAAGTACTGCTGAAACACTCGATTCATTAAGTCCATGAATGCTGCCAGTGCATTAGTCAACCCAAATGGCATCACCAAAAACTCGTAATGCCCATACCTTGTACGGAATGCCGTCTTGTGCACATCAACCTCTTTCACCTTGAGTTGATGATATCCCGACCTAAGATCTATCTTCGAGAATACCGATGCACCCTTCAGTTGGTCAAACAAGTCATCAATCCAAGGCAACGTATACCTGTTCTTGATCGTTAACTTGTTCAATTGGCGGTAGTCTATACACATCCGCATTGAACCGTCCTTCTTCTTGACAAACAACACAGGTGCTCCCCACGGAGATATACTTGGTCGGATAAATCCTCGGTCCAAAAGCTCCTGAATTTGAGCCTTCAGCTCCACCAATTCCTTTGGTGCCATTCGGTAAGGTGCTATTGACACAGGTGCCGTTCCAGGTAGCAAGTCTATACCGAATTCAACTTCCCGATCTGGAGGCAGACCCGGAAGTTCTTCTGGGAACACATCAGCAAATTCCCTTACTGTTCGGACCTTCTCAACCGCTGACTCCTTAGCCTCCAAGGCACAAATTCGAACCAAAAACGCTTCGCAACCTTTCTTGACCATCTTTTCAGCCTTCAACGCAGACACTACATTGGATAGGTAATCTCTTCTATTACCTATCATGACCACTTCACCACTTTCAGCTATCTTAAGAATCATGCGCTTAGCAGCACAATCCAACCTTGCCTGATACTTAACCAACCAGTCCATTCCAAGGATCAAATCGAACTCCCCAAATGGCAGTTCCATCAGGTCAGCCATAAACACTACCCCTTGGAGTTCTAGGGGTACATCCCTATATAGCTTGTTAACAACTACAGAGTGACCTAGCGGGCTAATTACAGTCATCTCCCTAGAAGCAGTCTCGAAATCTAGGTTCATGGTCTCTACCACACTACTAGCAACGTATGAATGCATTGAACCCGCATCAATTAATGCAACATATGGAAGACCAAAAATTAGGAACGTACCGGTTATAACATCCGGTGCGTCACCCTCCTCACGACGTCTCGCTGCATAGACTAAACCAGGTTGCCTTGCTTCGGTGTTGCCAGCACCTCTACCCGGAGTTCCGCGACCTCGATTATAACCATTGCCTCCTCTACCATTACCACGGCCTCTCTGCGGTACTGGTCCCTTCTTTCTGAACTGAGCACGACCTTGACCTTCAGACTGATTCCTAGCTTGCTTACGTGGACAGTCTCTCACACGATGATCCAGCGAACCACACTCGAAACATCCTTTCCCTCCGGTCCAACATTCACCCCAATGAAACTTCCCACATCGATTACACTGGGCCGGTCTCTGATTAGTAGCCACGGGCCTTCCTGCCTGATTCGGCCCACTCTGCCTAGCCCTTTTTTGAACATTACTACCTGACCTAGACGACCCAACGACTCTTTTCTGCTTGCTCCTATCATAACTTTGCCTCACGGACTCCTTGACCCCTTCGGCTACCTTAGCCTTTTCCACCAAGATAGCAAACTCACGCTCCTGCTGTGGAGCAATCAACAACCTTAACTCATCCCTAAGTCCGTCTTCAAAGCGGACACAACGATCATGCTCCGATGCCACTATTCCCTGAGCATAGCGGCTCAGCCTCAAGAATTCCGCTTCATACTCCGACACAGACTTATTTCCTTGTACCAACCCCAGAAAAGCTTTCCTCTGCGCATCAGTGTAACTGGTGCCCACATACTTCTTCTGATAAGCAATTTTAAAATACTCCCAAGTAAGATCGTCTGTCGTAGCACCATCTCGAACCGTGAGCCACCATCGATATGACTCATCCTTGAGAAGCGACACTGCTCCTTTCAGTTTTTCCTCATTCGTCAAATCTATCTCATCCATGATTCTTTCGGTCGATTCCAGCCAATACTCAGCTGTATTGGGCGCTACACCGGACACACCTCGGAAAAATTCAGCTCCGTTAGCTCGAAGTCTCTCAGGTACCGACTTCCGAGCTCCTCCGCCTCCACCAATTCCAGCTACCCTTTCCAGAACCCGTAGCATCGCTTGTGACACTGCGCCATCTCCCGTCTGATCCTGCTCCCCAGCTCCAAAGGTTGGGGGTGGTGGTGGCGGTGGTACTTCATTCTCTGATCTCTGACCCGACCTAACAGGTTCCGATACGGCCATTCTGCCTCGACCACGTCCACGACGGCCACGTCCTCTAAAACTCATTCTAACTATCGCAGTTTAATCTGATTAGGAGATTTTTATGGATTAGTACATGTTTCACTTGATTATCCGCGAAGAAATTTTTATGAAGAGTTTAATAGAGATTCTTTCGATCAAACAAGGTTTTAAGTCTTCTATCCTAGTTACACAGAAAAATACATCCATTCCCTAATACCTTTCATAACTATGCACTCTTCGGCATTTCTGTCCGTTTCTAACCCAGGGGTATTTTCGTCATTTTCCTATAGGGTATTTTTGTAATAAACCGAAGAAATTTGAAAACTTTAATAAATCAAGACATTTTGTAAATTCTAAAACTGAGGAGTATTTTTGAGAAATTCTCAATTTGAAGATATAACAAAATTTTGAAAACCAGGGGTATTTTGGTAATTTTGTCAATCAAGGGTAATTTTGTAAATTTCCCAAAGTCAGGGTATTATTTTGAAATACAGAATATTGGATACTTTTGTATGGTAAGTAGATTTTATAAAAATTGGGGTAATACAGAAAGTTTTAAAACCAAGGGCATTTTCGTAATTTTGCCACTAGGGGCATTTTGGTAATTTTGGTAAACTAGAAATATTTGATGATTTCTGAAGATAAATTTGTCCTACTATCTAAAAGAGATAATTTAGTGGTTTTAAAACTGAAGTTTTCCTTAAAACATGGCTAGTCCCTTTCGGGTTTTATTTAGGGTTTTGCCTATGACCGAGTCCTCTTGGTTTAGGGTGAACCGAAGCTACGCACCAGGTAGGAATCTCGCGAAGAGGAGGTGAGTCACGAGGACTACTTAAGTACCAAGCTCTTCCAGATCCAATCCTAGACATGCGCACCAAGGTTACCACACCCTAACTCGGTGACTTGGTCACAGGTTGGTTTTAATTAGACCATTAGAATCTTATGAGTATTGTTGGGGTAGACTAATCCTAAAGTTCAACACCTATCATACTAACTACGTTCCCTACCTACCCTTCTACAATAATAATCCACACAAAAAGTTAGAGGTACTTACCTGGGCGGATTGGTGCCAGAGACTCGGTGCCATGCTTATTCAAAACCAAAATATTTCAAAAAGGCCTACCAAAAACATTTTTGGCCCTTGGGCCCCCACAGCCGAGCTTTGAACTAGGCTCTGATACCAATTTGTAACACCCCAAACCCGGCCCAAACATTATGACCGAATTTGGTATGCTACAGAGAAAAGCATTTTTTTTTAAAATCCCTTAAGCCGATTTAAAATTTGATAAAAGATGTTGTCTTGTTTTTAATCAGTTGAGGAGAAAACATTAAATAGTGTTGGTTGAAAATATATTAAGTCAAATTGTTACAGATTTAAGTGTACCCGATGGCACAATAAAACATTTACGTATTAATTTTTATAAATCATGTGTAACCATTTTTCAAGTTATTAAGTTGTTAAACAAATTATCCAAAACAGATAAAATAACCAAAATATAATTCTAGGAGGCCTTATTACAACTTAAATAAATCAAAAACCATAATAAAATAAAATAGTTCAAAATCCACCTAGTCCATATTTTCATCGCATGGCCACCTCGAGTTCATCCGACTCCTTATCCGCAGCTACGAATCACCTGAAAATGTTAAAGGAAAAAGGTGAGTCATCAAGACCCAATGTGTAACCCTTTTTCCCGGTTTAATTCAACAACATACACAATTTATAACAATTTAACATGCATTAAAAATATGCACCCAACCTAGCCAACCAAATGCCTTTTTCTACCCCGTGTGGTACCAAACCACTGGTGGTGCCAAACCACTGGTGACATATAGTCACAGATGTGATGCCAAATCACTGGAGATACCAAATCTCTGGTGTCCGAAGACACAAATCGAATGATGGGGCCAACCCATCGTGTGATACCAAATCACTGGCGTCAATCCCATATCTCAAATGTGGGGCCAACCCACGGTGGTGTTAACCACAGGGACGAGACGCTATGAGGTGCCAAACCTCTGGAGGTACCAAACCTCTGGTGACGAGAGTCCTATATTTGGCCACACAAGTTTCCTTGCCCCTATATTCGGTGTATATTAAAAAGTTATAAGGTGTGTATGTACACACCTGATACTAACGAGAGTCCTAAATCCCAAATAGACAATTCGGCCACACAAGTTTCCTTGCCCCTATATTCGGCCAAACACTAGGTTAGTGCCATGGCCTATTCGGCCAAACCAAAATAATTGAGAAGGGTTCCTTGTGAACCCGAAACCTTACCCAAATGCCTTCGAACACTAGCCAACACACTCCTAAATGTGAATCGGCCTCACTTCCCTACAATCAACCATCATCATTAAGGTTATTAGCCTTCGGCTTTCGATTACTTAAAAGAATAATCCTTTAAAATAAACCCTTACCACCTTACCAAAATCGATTGATCAAAGATGATGGACTCAATTGCTCGCTTCCAAATCCAGAAGGCCCTAAAACAAATCGGATTAGCACCCTTGCTACAAGTGCCGAAATTGGCCCTTTTACTCCTTTAGAAGTTGACAAGAACAAGAGAAACAAAGAAAAATATCCGGCCTTGGACACTCACCTTAAAAACCGATTGGAGAAGAAAAAAATAGAAGAGGCACTTTTGCTTGAGATTCGGCCAATACTAGCCAAGAAGGAAGAAAAGAATTCGGCACACCCAAAGAAGTATATTCGGTTGTAGTGGAAGAAAGAAAATAATAGAAAAGGGAATAGAGTTTCGGCAAAGAAGAGAGTATAGGATATTTTTGGTGTTTAAGCAAAACAAATAGGAGAGCAAGATGTTGATGAAGGTTTCGGTTTTGAGAGAATGAGAAGGAGAAAATAGAAGATGAGCAAAAATGACCAAAAGGTCAAAAGAGTTAGGCTTACCAAAAGATAAATTCGGCCAAAAAGAAAAAGAGGTTGAGAGAGAATTGCAACCTTTGCTCAAAAAAAATGCTAAGAATGGCCAACACAAACTACTAACCTTGCCAAACCACTAGCATATTCGGCCAACCTCCCCCCTTAGCCACATTGCCGTCCACATTCATGCATTAAGGCATAGGATTTCTTTCCAAAACATTTTCCACCCTTCATGCCTTTGTCCCCTCTTAATACCATAAACTCAAGAATCTTATCCCTTATTCCATGCTTTCCTTAAATATAAATTCAACTTGCCAAAAGATGAAGGTCCAACCTATCATAATCATAGGTTGACCGGCCATTAATGCTAACATACAAAAATAAACTTTTTAAAATGTTAAACATACTACTCGAACCTCTAACCTCAAGCTACCTTTCAAGCTCCTTAACCAACTTGCCACTTACTCCTCTTGTGCTTTAATTAACACTTAAATTAACTTAAGTGCTAAGCTAACTTAATCCACTTCATTAAATAAACCATACTAAAAATTATCCTACTAAACCGAGCTTACTCAAGACCCCTAATTAAGTCTTATTACACCACGAATAATATTACAGCAATTCAAACACAAGAAAAATAATTCAATCACAATTAACCCCTATTTTAGGATGTTACAGAAGGACTTGTGTTCGAGTCGCGTGGGAAGGAAAATTTTAAGGTTTTTATTTTTGTAAGTGACGTCAATGAGAGGGGAGTAGTAGGACGGCACCAAGGCTAGATTTTAGGAGCTTAAATCCTTTTATTTTTAGAGATAAATAGGGGATAATTGATGGATTATTTTTTTATTAATTTTAGATGAGGAGATAAAGAGGAAAATAAGGATATGATAGTGATGGCCAAGTAGGGGACTCTAGGTTAGTAATTTCGGCAAAAGGAGGAAAAATAAGGCCATTCATCATTCTTTCTTTCTCCTTTTCTCTCTGCTGAAATTCTCTGGCAACAATTCTCCTCTTCTCTTTTATTTTGTTAAGCCGAAATACTCCCTGTGCTAGCCGAATTTACATTCCACCATTGCCGAAACCATCAAGCTTTTTCCTTCTCATCTTTGTTAAAGCCGAAATCCTTGTTGAAGCCCAAATCCTATAGTATTCATCAAAAGCCGAAATCAAGTGGTTAGCAATTAGGCCATAGCCGAATAGCCCTGTGGATTCAAGTAAGGGTGCTGCCGATTTTAATATAAAGTGGTAAGGATCTATAGTCATCATCCTATTTCTTTTCTTTAAGCCGAAATTAAGATTCTAATGCCATCAATGTCTTTGGCCGAAACTTTGAAGGGCCTTTTGGGATTTAGTAGTTGTCGACTACAAGGAGGAGATCTTTCGGGACTTTCAAGGATCCAAGGTGAGTCAATTGGTCTAAGGTCATTTATTATGTTTAAGGGTGAAATTGGATCTAATATGAGGTTGTAGGTATTTCGACAGAAACCACAACCCAGGGATATTTTTCGGGATTTAAAATAGCAAGGTAAGTGTACATGAACATTCGGCCAAGGCCTATTTTGGTATTTAGATGTATTTCTTACCTATTCAAAAGTCAGAAACTAACATAGTAAGTGATGTAGTAGTGGGCCGATTTCAAAAGAAAGCATCACAAGGTTTCGGGATTTGATTAATATCAAATCGGCAACAAGGAACTTGAGATCTAAAGCACTAGATCGGGTTTTCCGGGAATCAGTGAACCGATTAAATATATATCAGGTGTGTACCCTTCCCTAAGACTTAATAGATTTAAGGCATTAAGATTAACATATGTGTTATAATAATGTGAAAGCTATGGCTAAGGTACCATGATATGGTACAGAGTACTCAGGTACGTTTTCCTACTCCTACTAGGATTATGATAAATACCTGTTATGATACACATATACACTATAAGAATGTGAATAAAGAATTTGGCATGATAATGCATGTTTTGTATGACATGGGCATATGGGTTATTGTGAAAGGGGAAGTGAATGTGGTAGTTTAATACCACGATATCTGAATGTGGTGACTTCGGTCACATTATCTGAATGTGGTGTCTCATGACACAATTATATTATCTGGTGGCTATGCCACGAATTTATAAGGGCGATGAGCATGTCGACTGCAGCGACTACCTTCGATGGTGTGTAGCGGATGGAGGGTTGACTTAGTAGTCCCCACGGTGTGCAGGATGATACGGATGATGTGTAGCGGATGGCTATCTAGGTTTGGGTTCGGGTTTGCATCATATTATCTAAATGTTATATGTACATGTGTAACTTGCTATGCCTGAATTTGTTAGGACTTAGTGTTGTGGTTACACATTGAGTCCGTTGACTCACCCCGTTGTGGGATTATTTTCAGGTGACGATCAATGATGGACCGGGTCGGCAGAAGCTTAGGGATGGCCATGCTCAGCAAGGAATTTATTTTTATTTGGACTTTTTATTTTAAGTATTTTGAATTTAATTTTGGGATTTGTTTTGATGTAATAAGGCCATAGTTGAACTACTTTATTTTACTTTTATTTATTATGTTACAAATTTTTATCCATTAAAGATTAAGTAAATTTATTTTAAAATAAACTCTAAAAGTTTTGTCACCTTAAATAAAGGGTTTTCAATATAAGGTAAACTTGTTTTCAACTCGAGCCCAACCCAAAAACAATATTTCTTTCATAACCCACAGTTTTTCCAAAGTAACAAAAGAGTTTCGAACCGGTTTACATCGAGGGACATACCAGATCCGATCAAGGCTCGTGGGCTGGGTTTGGGGCGTTTCAGCATGTGACTTGGTTGTGTGAATCCTGCACCTAATTTTCGAAAACTGAATTGTCCACACAACCTAGCACACCGGCGTATGGCTGACCGTGTGACTTAATTCAGAGAGTTATACGGGTGTGGGCACGGGCTGGGACACGGTCGTGTGTTTCACAACGAATGTCCACACAGCCTAAGACATAGGCGTGTCACTTAACCGTGTGAGCCACACGACCTACCCACACACCCTCGAGGACCCATTTAAGGGACAATATGATTGATTTCGGATATGAATAGTAAATGACACGATTTAACTGTATTTGTTCTATAAACTCCGGTAATGCTCTGTAACCCTGTTTTGGCGATGGATATGAGTTAGGAGTTTTACATTTATTAGTATCAGAGCTATGGTTTAGCCGATTCTTGGACTACTGTAACAAGTATGAGTTTGGATATACATGTCATTATATAATTTGTGATAGTGTGATATCTCCTGACCATTTTAAGTACGTTTTTCATATAGTAATGTCATCCAACCGAGATGAATCTGAGGAAGCTAAAAGCAATGCTCAAGCTTAAGTTCAAAGAGCTGTATCTAGTAGTAAAAGGCCCGTATCTGAGGGCCGAGGTGATGAGGCTAAATAAGCCTTCTTCCAAATGATGAATGAATGGTTTATTGAATATTTGAAAACAAATCATGCTGTACAATTGTAAAGTTGTAAAATTCACGGGAAAAAAATTTATTTTTGTGAAATACATGAGCTGTAAATGTTATATGAAAAATTCAGCTAGGCTTGGAATAAGGATTGAATTGAATGAATTTAACTTTCCGAGCCTATGGACAAAATTAGAATTAATGAAAAGTATACGGGCAAAATGGTACTTTTTCCTAAAATGTGAATTTGAGTAAACTGAATATGAATTTCATTAAATTGAGTTAAATTTACTCGTATAGATCCAGAAAGACCAAATAAGGAGTTAGATCGAGGAAAAAAAGTGTCGGATTAGTAGATTTTCATACACGAGTAAGTGTCGAGGTAAGTTCGTGTAACTAAATTGTGTATATTTATATGCTTAAATTAAATGTTGTGTATGTGAATTGTATAAATGCCATATACATGAAATTGATTACATATCCAATAAAGCCCGAAAAATGTTAAATCCTATTTGAATAATGAAATTCGATTGATATAGGATTTCCCGATTGGTTGTGGCCCTGCATATGTTGCGAACACAACACAGCTCGAAAAAGCATCATGTTATTAACCCTCTCGAGCTTCCCATTATATGGTTCTTTTGATCTTCCCATTAATAGCTCTTCAGAGCATCCCGATCAATTGTGATCCTGCATGTGTTGTGGACACACCGCAGCTTTTATGAGCGTCCCGTTATATGGCTCTTTGTGAGCTTCCCGATTACAAGCTCTTTGTGAGCTTCCCGATAATGGCTCACTTGAACTTCTCGATATATGGATATCCCGAACTTCCTGTTAATTGCTCTTCGGAGCTACCTATTATTGGCTCACACGAGCTTCTCGATTATGGCTCTCATGAGCTTCCCGTTATACAGCCCAGATGAGCTTCCCGTTACATGGCTCACATGAGCTTCCTGTTAAATGCTCGAGAGAGTGTTTCCCGATTATGTGTTTTAATAAGCACCCCTGAATATGAATTGATGGATCACTGTTTGGTACACCTCGAGTGTACAACCTGGGTATCCATCGATATTTCAATAATTCGACGAACAGAACTCCTGATGTGAAAAAATATGAGAATTAAATGAATTATATCTCGAAAATCCCTGAAATACTTGGAAATTGTTGCACGATGAGCTTATCTCTAATTTCATGATAATCATGTGAATTTTGTGACTAACTTGTTTGATGAAAGCATGTGTTTAGGCAATTGGTCAAAATGTTTTGGATGTATGTATGTATACTTACATTGAATGAACATGATTGGTAAGTTAAATTCTTGTTATATGAACTTACTAAGCATTAAATGCTTACTCTATCTATTTCCTCTATTTTATAGTACTCAAAAGTCGTAAAGGTTGGAGCGTGTAACACCCTTTACCCGTATTCAATGCCAGAACAGGATACGAGACATTACTAGACTTATACACAAACAATTATACAACCTGAGACATGATTTTCCACTCAAATTTAAAAACTTTTCATATCACCTCTTAAACAAGCCTGCGAGGCCTAAATCACACTGTAGGAACGGTTCGGGACCAAATCAAACTCTTTAAAAGATCCTTAAAAAGACATAGAAAATTTTCATCAAACAGTCCACACGCCCATGTGGAGAAAAGGACACACCAGTGTGGAACTTCACATGCCCGTGTTCCACACCCGTGTAGGTTTATTTCTCATTTCGAACCTATAGAGGTTTTCACAAGGCTAGACACATGCCCATGTCCATTGCCCGTGTCCTTCACACGGTCACGACACGCCCCTATCTTAGCCCGTGTGCAAAAACCTTGACATTCTGTTTCTGACGTCATCACCCCATAAATGTCACACGGCCAAGGCACATGCATGTGTCTTTCGACCGTGTGGCGAATTAAATTCCTAATTCAGGTGCAGACTTTACATTGCCTGGGCACACACCCATGTACTATGGTCGTGTCTTCTACACGGTTGAGACACACGGTCGTGTCTCTGCCCATGTGGCTGCTACTGAGCATACTGACTTGCCAACCTCGCATGCAGGGGGACACACGGCCTAACCATACACCCATGAGGCTAACCGTGTGTCACATACGGCCTAGACACACGCCCGTATGCCTACTAGTTTGGACAAGAACAAGGCTATTTGCCAAGCTCTTTCTACCACCCAAACTCATACAAACATTACATACTATGTAAAAGCAAATCATATCCTCATAATCATGCTTACTCATTTCAAACCTTACTGTTGTAACCATTTTTGTAAACGGGAATTGACTTGGTTTTGAAGATAAGAAACGGGAGTCGCCACCGATCTTTGTTAAGAGTGATGATCGGATAACCTTGTTTTAATAAAACAGTTTCATTTACTAAAACAAAATTTTGTTGGTCTACGAAATATGAGAAAATAGGTTCGGGAGTCGGTTACGCGCAAGGAAGGGTGAGCACCCTTGCAACGCCCAAAATCGGTACCAAATTGATTGATATTGTCCCAATGTCGACTACTTGAATGTGTTTGGAGCTGAAAGGTTCCCAAGGGAAGGGTTTTATCAAGTGGATTTGAGTCCTGAGATTTAACTCGTTCCAAAGGGATGAAAATGTCACATCCAACACGTTAGGACGTGACCTATTCATACTTCGGTACCGAGATTGTCCTTAGTCCTCAAATGTACGAGAAGGGTATTTGGTGATTTTTAGTTGATCGAAAAATAGACACCTAGCACGTTAAGGTGTTATCTTCCGAGCTCCTAAATTCCCAAAGATTGCCTTGATTTTTTTTAAGAAAAAAAAACTTTCGAATGAAGGATAATTTTGTAAAAAAAATGCTTTTTATTTTAAGCCGTAATATACGCGACGATGTGGTTTTTACATTTTCGAACATATGCATGAAAAGCGATTATAATATGCTAACATTTAAAACAAGTGCTGACGAAATAGCAATGAAAATGCGTCCAATAATAATTCCTATACTAGAGCAGTTACCAATACATGCGATAAGATATAGACGAAGGCAATAAACAATGAAGAACTATAAACATATTTCATGCAAGTTTAAAACAATAATAAAACATTTCAATGATGTCAACAAAGTAAATGATACATACAATAAGAATAATACATAATAGGTTTAAAAACACCTAACGATACCGACTATATAAAAATGATAATAAATAATAGTAGTACTAAATAATAATAATAATAAAGATAGTAATGATAATAATAATAGTAATAATACTAACAATATATACCATGAAGATATAATTAGGGTAATAGTATTAAAAGGGTTAAAAGATTGTGAAATAACAAGATAGGGGGTTAAATTGCATGTAAAATGAAGGTTCGGGGTTAATTCGAAGTAAAATAAAAAGGAAAAAGGATCTATTGGAAACGCACTTTAAAGATAAGGGACTGAAAACGAAATTATTCCCGATTTCAAAAACGATGCGTTTAGGAGGGCTAAATCGCAGCACTAACTCAGGGGTAGAGGGACTACTCGTGAAATATTCATTTTTAAACAAAAGGGCGCGGATCCGGGTCACCCAATGGGTCGACGCGCGGATCCTTTGCCCCAATGGAACGGCGTCGTTTTAAAAAATGTTTAAAAGCCTATTTTTTCTCTTTTTTTCATTTTACCCATTCCTCCCCAAAAAAAAACTCAGATTCTCCCCTTTCCTCCTTTCTCCTCCTGACGCTCCGGTTCCCCTCTCTGTTCTCTCACCTCGACTATAGGGCTACCCCGTCTTCTCGATCGACCCTCATCCCCGTTTACCCGCTAAAGCGCCGTTATCCACGGCGAGCGACGGCGCGCGATGGCCCAGCCTGGGTGGCCAACACAATCGTCTACCTCGATGGCGACGGAAAGACCGAGGGCTTAACCTCGAAGGTAAACCCTACCCTTCTCCCGTTTGATATCGATTTATTTCTTAAAAAATTTTCAGAATGGTAAAGTAAAGGACTGAAACTGGATGAAGACAGTGGGAAAATAAGACCAAAAATGGAGTTAACCTTCGAGTTTTTATTCTTTGATTTCTGATTGCTTTCTTCTAATTTGTAAGAAAAATCAAAAGAGAACTCTTGTTACAAGGTGAGATTCGATTTTATTCGAACCGAATTTACGAAGTCTTTGCTTGTTATTCTGGTATTTTTTGTAATGTATTCGGGAGGGTCCAGAGAGAATACGAAACGTTTCCTCTCCGTTCTTTATACAATCGATTTGCAGATCTCCCTTCTTTTTTGTTGCTTCTCTGTCTGTTGCAGGATATGGGCAAAGCTTGGGGACGACGGGGCCAAGGCGCCTGGGGAACCTCCGAGCGTCAGGGGCGTGGTGCGCAGGAGCGTGCGGGCGAAGGGGCCGAGGCGCACAGGGAAGGTCGCTAGTGGGAGCGTGCGGGCGAGGGGGCCGAGGGGCACGCGAATCTAGAAAGGCGCGCGTGGCGCGTGGGGAGTTGGAACGGCATGGATGCGCGCGTGTGGCACACGCGCGGCGGCGCTGAGAAAAGGGGTCCTAGGGTTTCTGTTTTGGCTTGGTTCTTGGGCCATTGTAAACTGGGCTAGGGATTGGGTTGAATTGGGCTCTGGATTAATTTGGGTCAGGGTATGGTTAGGTGGGCTGATTGGTTTTGTAATGGACTGTTACTATTAACAATTGGGCCTGGTATTTTGGGCTTGTAATTGGACTGTTATTAATGGACTGTTGGGTTTATTATTTTCTTATTTATTCATGGACTTTCATAATAGAATTTGTTTTTTTCTTCTTTTGGTTTTGTTTTGACTAATGGGCTCGGGTCCAATTAACGGGCCGGGCAGAAATTGGCTATTACAGCTGCCCCTCTTTGCTCATTGTCGTGAAACGAGAATAGAGCAAAGACGAAAGAAGAACCAATTTTGCCCGGTCTTGGCCAAGTAGAGATTCTTCGGGTGCTTTTCTTCTTCAAAGATCTTCAAGCCCTGTTGCCTCGGTCTACTCCACCGCTGCTTCTGCGTGACATGACCCGTAGCTTCGATTCGTTTTTTTTTTTTCAATCTTGTTCATTCTTGAACTTGCTTCAACATGGGTTCATGACATGAAGAGATTTGTAGCTTCAATCTCTCGACTGCTCCACTAGGACTTTGAGGAAATGAATCTGATCTTTTCAAATTGCTTCCTTACCATCTTCAAGGAAACTCCGATCTTCATTTTGCCCTTGGTCAATCTTCTTTGTCCACTGGAACTTCCTCGTCAAATTTGCTCGACCCGACTTCAGTCTTTCTTCTGTAAGTACCTCCTCGTATGCCCCGAGGCTCAACCACACTCTTATGAGTTTTTTTTTTTGAGACAGAAATTGAAAATAGAAATTGGAAATAGAAACTGAAAATACCTTAGCGTGTGAATCAAAGCATCAACTCACCTCTCACAACATGAATTGATGTTTTGAGAATTAAGTATCTCGGCGTGTGCCGAGGCCCAACTCATTTCTCACATTATGAGTTGATTTTTGAACAGAAATTTAAAAACAGAAGTTAAATACCTCGGCTTGTCCCGAAGCCCAACTCACCTCTCGCATTATGAGTTGATTTTTGAACAGAAATTTAAAAACAGAAATTGAATACCTTGGCGTGTCCCGAGGCCCAACTCACCTCTCGCATTATGAGTTGATTTTTTTGAACAGAAATTTAAAGACAGAAATTGAATACCTCGGCGTGTCCCGAGGCTCAACTCACCTCTCGCATTATGAGTTGATTTTTGAACAGAAATTTAAAAACAGAAGTTAAATACCTCGGCTTGTCCCGAGGCCCAACTCACCTCTCGCATTATGAGTTGATTTTTGAACAGAAATTTAAAGACAGAAATTAAATACCTCGGCGTGCCCCGAGGCTCAACTCACCTCTCGCATTATGAGTTGATTTTTGAACAGAAATTTAAGACTTGTCATCTGGTGGAATTCGATCAAGATTTCTTGCTTTATTGGTGTACCTGTATGTGTCATGCGGGATGTTGATGTTATCATGATATGCATGTGTTTGTCTTAAATGCTCTTATGCCTACATGATTATGCCATGCGTTCTGGGTTTGTTTGTCGTGTATCTCTTGTTATGACTTTCATGATGACTCGTGTCCACTGCTTCGATTCTCGACTTTCGCTTCAGGTTTTGTACTCGTCCCTAAGTTCCACGAGTGGTCTGTACTTCTCATATCTCAACCATTTTGTCCCCTTGTCAAATTATGTCCTTGCTTTGAGGTTCTTGTACTTAACAGGTTCTCATCTGGGTAATGCTCAATGTTTCTTCTGTTTAGAGTATGTAATTTCGCTATTTACCATTTAAATGAATCAAACACGAGATGCATGCTAATGGCCAAGTAGGTGTGAAAGAGATGCCTTACGTTCGTATTTATTTCGAAGCAACAAGAAAATTGACAAGGAATGATTCAATAAGGAAAGCATAAAAAGAACGTGGATTCAATTGTCACTAATGCTCTAGATATCTAACGCGTGAACTTCTCCATGTTCCTTCACCCTGAACCCCTTCGAGTGAAGCTCCTTGCGTAGAAGACCCTGAGCTTCTAAGTCCGCTTCAAATATTATAATCTTGCCCCTTGACTTCCCGTTCAAACCGTTCTTCATCCCAATCTTGATTATCAAGATGCCCTTTTCGGGTTTTTATCCTGATTTTTTTTTTTTTGAAATCAAGACGCCTTTTCAGGTTTTCACCTTGATCTTTCTTTTTCTTTTCTTATTCCCCTTTTTTTTTTTAGGCGTAGTACTTCTTTACGGCATCTGAGTTCACTGGGTTCTGTACCTCTTTCCCATCCATCTCCGTGAGAATCAAAGCTCTACCAGAGAAAGCCTTCCTTATGATGTAGGGTCCTTCCCAATTCGGTGCCCATTTTCCTCGGAAATCTTTTTGTATTGGGAGGATCTTTCTCAACACGAGCTCTCCTTCGCGAAATTCCCTCGGCCGTATCTTCTTGTCATGGGCCGTGATCATTCTCTTTTGGTACATCTGTCCATGACAGATTGCTTTCAAGTGCTTTTCCTCAATCAGATTCAGTTGGTCATATCGAGCTTGTACCCATTCTGATTCCTCCAGTTTTGACTCCATTAAGACTCGTAAAGAAGGGATTTCCACCTCGATGGGTAGTACAGCTTCCATTCCATATACCAGAGAGAAAGGAGTTGCCCCCGTGGAGGTCCGTACACATGTACGATATGCGTATAGAGCGAACGGGAGCTTCTCGTGCCAGTCTTTATATGTCTCAGTCATCTTCCCAATAATCCTTTTGATATTCTTGTTGGCAGCTTCTACGGCTCCATTCATCTTTGGGCGATAGGGTGAGGAATTGTGATGCTTTATTTGAAATTGTTCACACACTTCCTTTATCATCCTGTTGTTTAGATTCAAGGCATTATCTGAGATGATTTTCTCAGGTAATCCATATCGACATATAATCTCCTTTTTCAAGAACTTGCAAACTGCGGTCTTCGTCACGTTCGCAAGTGACACGGCCTCAACCCATTTTGTGAAGTAATCTATGACCACAAAGATGAATCGATGGCCATTAGAAGCTTTTGGGGAAATTGGCCCCATAACATCCATGCCCCACATAGAAAAAGGCCATGGAGAGGTCATAACGTGGAGGGGCGAAGGTGCTGCATGAATTTTGTCGCCATAAATTTGGCATTTGTGACACTTTCGGGCGTAGCTGATGCAGTCATTTTCCATCGTCAACCAATAATAACCGAGTCTCATAATTTTCCTGGCCATAGTGAAACCGTTGGCATGTGTTCCACAAGTCCCTTCATGAACCTCTTCGAGCACTTTTCTGGCTTCGACATCATCCACGCATCTTAGAAGCACTTGATCCTTTCCTCTTTTATATAAGATGTCCCCATCAAGAACAAATCCTGCTGCCATTTTTCTGATTGTTCTTTTGTCGTTCTCGTTTGCTTGCTCCGGGTACCTTTGATGTTTGACATATTCCAAGATATCATGGAACCATGGTCGTCCATCCGCCTCTTTTTCAATGCTAAAACAATGCGCCGGGGCTTCATATATGCTCATCTGGAGAGGCATTATTTCTGCTTCTCGATTCGCTTTGAACATAGAAGCTAAGGTGGCCAGAGCATCAGCCAATTGGTTCTCCTCTCGTGGGAAGTAATTAAAGGTTACTTCCTCGAATTCTTTGACTAAATCCATAACAAGATCATGATATTTGACCAGCTTTGAGTCTCTCACTTCCCAATCTCCACGGATCTGGTAAATCACCAATGCCGAATCTCCTGATACCTTTAGAATTTTGATGCCTCGTTCAATAGCTGCGCGGAGCCCCATGACGCAAGCCTCGTATTCCGCTATGTTATTGGTACAGAAGAAGTTTAATCGGGCAGTGAATGGATAATGATTCCCTTCCGGTGACACCAAGACCGCTCCGATCCCATGCCCTAATGCATTTGATGCCCCGTCAAAACTCATTTTCCATGACTCTTCTTTTGACGATTCGCATTCTTTTTCTGTGATGCACATCAAATCTTCATCCGGGAAGTCAAATCTTAATGGCTCATATTCTTCCGTGGTTCGGGCTGCTAGGAAGTCGGCTATTGCGCTCCCTTTTATCGACTTTTGGCTCACATAGATGATGTCGTACTCCGATAGCAGGATCTGCCATCGCGCCATTCTTCCTGAGAGTGCAGGTGATTCCATCATGTACTTTATTGGGTCCAATTTAGAGATTAACCATGTCATATGATACAACATATATTGTCTAAGCCTTCGAGCTGCCCAGACCAGAGCACAACAGAATTTTTCGATTGATGGATATTTTGCTTCATACTCTGTGAACTTCTTACTGAGGTAATAGATCGCCCTTTCTCTTCTCCCCGACTCGTCATGCTGCCCCAGTACGCAACCCATTGAATTTTCGAACACCGTCAGGTACAGTATTAACGGTCTCCCGGGAGTCGGTGGTACTAGCACAGGGGGGTTAGACAAATATTGTTTTATTTTGTCGAAGGCAGCTTGGCAGTCCTTGTTCCATTCCCCAGGATTGTGTTTTCTCAATAGTCGAAAAATTGGGTCGCATTGGTTGGTAAGTTGAGCAATAAAACGGGCGATGTAATTTAACCTTCCTAGAAATCCTCTGACTTCTTTTTGTGTCTGTGGAGGTGGTAATTCTTGTATGGCCTTTATTTTGTCGGGATCGACCTCGATACCTCTCTCGCTAACGATAAAGCCCAGTAGTTTTCCCGAGGTTGCTCCAAATGTACACTTAGCAGGATTAAGCTTCAGTTGAAACTTTCTAAGTCTTTCAAACAATTTCCGGAGGTTTCCAACATGCTCTACTTCTCCCCGAGATTTGGCTATCATATCGTCGACATAAACTTCTATCTCTTTGTGCATCATGTCGTGAAACAGCATCACCATTGCCCTTTGATATGTTGCCCCAGCGTTTTTTAATCCGAACAGCATCACTTTGTAGCAAAATGTTCCCCACATTGTCACGAATGTAGTCTTCTCCATATCCTCAGGAGCCATCTTTATTTGGTTATAACCCGAAAATCCGTCCATAAAAGAGAATAATGAATGTTTTGCCGTGTTATCTACCAGTGTATCGATGTGCGGCAAGGGAAAATTATCCTTGGGGCTTGCTCGATTGAGATCACGATAGTCCACACACATTCGCACCTTGCCGTCTTTCTTTGGCACTGGGACTATATTAGCCACCCATTCCGGGTATTTGGAGACTTGTAAGAAACCAGCATCGAACTGTTTTTTGACCTCTTCTTTTATCTTTAAGAGCATTTCGGGTCTCATCCGTCTTAGCTTTTGCTGGATTGGCTTGCATTCTGGTTTCACTGGGAGCCTGTGGACCACTACATCCTCGCTTAATCCTGGCATGTCCTGATATGACCATGCGAATATGTCTTTGTATTCATGAAGCAAGGTGACCAAGTCGTGTCTGGTGGGCTCTGAGATGGAGGTCCCAATTTTCACCTCTTGCCTCTTTCCTTCGTTTCCCAGATTCACCGTCTCAACAGATTCTTGGTGGGGGAGTATTTGTCTATCTTCATGTTCTGTCATCCTTAACAAGTCAGGGGTTGAGACATAATCTTCAGCATTATCGTCAGCTTCAGATTCTCCTAAACAAGCAACTTGCTCAAAGTCGATTTTAGGATCAGTAGCAGGATTGTTCACGTTGTCGTTATCTGAGCACCTGACAAGTAAAAAGAAACTATAGAGAAATATCGAGGTATTGGAAACAAAAATGTGATTCTATGACATGAATATATATATATGAAGACAAGCCATGAGAAGAGGGATAGATATGAGGCTAATGAGAATGAGAGACAGTGACAAAATGCATCTTCATTGATTGTTCATTTAAAAGTTAAACAGCTGATACAAACTTTATAACAAATTCCCCTTCGACTTAGAGGAATACAGAAGGTTGTCATTGAGAATTACTCTGGAGGGGTCCTAGAAACTACAAGGAGGTCCACAGCAGTCCAATTGTCCAACGCAAATCCCGGAGGACCAGGGCGTATCTTCGACAGGCCTTTCATCGTATAGTCTGCTCCGTCGATGACGTTTATGTTAAAGTTCTGAAAATCCCTTTCAGCCAATAACAGCATGTTTCGTGAATCATCTCCCTCCGTGTACATCGTTCCTGCTGACGTAAAAGTTCTCGACAAGGGTGGGTATGTCATGGGCTCCCATTCTACCTCTCGTCCTGAGGTTCTTGCAATCCTCTTTCCCTGATCTTTTTGCCGTTGTTTCCTCCTTTGTCGCTCATCAGGTTTGAACCCTAAGCCGTACGGAGCCTTGTGGTGTACAGGATTTAGCGCTCTAGCTATCCCTTGTTGGTATCTTCCTAAACCCTTTCCTGCTCGGGCACCTTTTCCTACCGTCAGCTTGACCCCCATCTTGGTGTTTCTTGACAGCTTGGGTGTGGGAGTCCTATCTCCTTCGGCGACAAATGTAGCGTTGATGAATTCGAAGGAACGGAAGGAGCATTCTGGCACATCTTTGTTTGCCTCGATGTAGGGTGTGTCAGTAGATAGCGATGCGACGATGTCTTCTTCACCGGCGATCGTGATCAGGCGGTTATCCATAATAAACTTTATTTTCTGGTGTAGAGATGAAGGGATAGCTCCTGCGGAGTGGATCCAGGGCCTTCCTAAGAGGCAATTATATGAAGGAGCAATGTCCATGACTTGGAATTCGACATTATATGTGCACGGGCCCACTTCTAAAGGGATCTCGATTTTTCCCATAACTTCCCGCCGTGTTCCATCAAATGCCCTTACCGCGGAGTGACAAGGCCTCAAGTAAGACATGTCGACGGGCATCCTAGACAGCGTAGCTAGCGGCATGACATTAAGCGCGGACCTTTTGTCAATGAGCACATGCGGTATTATATATCCTTTGCACCCGTCGTGATGTGCAATGCTTTAACAGAGCCCCTGCCATTTGGTGGTATTTCATCATCGCTGAAGGAGATGAAATTATCTGCGTTTAAATTGTTCACCCACCTATCGAGTTTTTCAATGGGCACATTGCTTGGCACATATGCTTGGTTCAACACCTTCAGTAAAGCGTTTCGATGTGGCTCTGAGTTCAACAAAAGGGATAATACTGAGATTTTTGCCGGTTGTTTATTCAGCTGCTCCACAACATTGTATTCGTTGTGCTTAATGAACTTTAAGAATTCCTGTGCCTCCTCCTCATTCACCGGCTCCTTAGTTCCTTGCTCAGCTTGTATTTCAACCTCGTCCTCGACCTCGTGTATTGGTGCCTTCCCTTTCTGACTCGTGCCAATGGCTTTCTTCTTTGTCTCAACCACCTCAGGGGAATAGCACCTCCCACTGCGGGTAAAATGTCCCACCTCACTGATGTTTCCAGTTGTAGCTTCGGGTATGGTGACATTGACTTCGTATTTCCACGGCACTGCCTTGCTATCCTTGTACGGAAAAGGGGAAGGTACTTGAATTATCATTTTTGGTTTCCTCTCTTCTTCCTTTGTCTCGTGGTAGATTACCAAAGGCCGATCGGCACTGTAAGGAGGTCCTGATGATTGGCCCTCAGATGCACATATCTCCTTTCCACCAGTCTCTTCCATCTTATTGAAGATTTCTATCTTTTTATTGTCCATCATGCTTTGAAGCAGCTCTTTGAACTCCTCGCAAGATTGGATATGGTGTCCTGATATGCCGTGAAAGACACAAAAACTTGGACTCTTCGCATTTTCCTCCTTGAAATTCCTATCGAGCATGCCCTTCTCAATCATTACTTCCCAGACCTTCTCCAAAGGTGTCCTTATCCTAGAGACACAGCTTCTGACTCGCCACCCATCTTCCAGTGTCACCATATTCACGTTCCCTGTGGCATGGTTAGGGAGCGGGTTTCTTGTCATATTGTTGGTACCGTCAAACCGCAAGATCCCGGCGTCGATGAGGCCTTGCACTCTTCTCTTAAAGGCTAAACAGTTATCTGTAGAGTGTCCCTGATTCCCGGCGTGGTACATGCAATTAGCGTTGGGATCGTACCACCTTGGGAACGGGGGTTTTAATGGCGCCATGTAATGTGGTGAGATTAACTGTTTTTCCAATAGCTTCGGGCATAATTCTCCGTATGATACGGGGATGGGGGTGAATTGGGGTCTTTCAGGATTGGGTTTTACTGGTCTTTGTTCGTTTTTTGGCTGGCCTTGGGCGGGCATAGCGTTTGGAGGGAAATGGTGAATGGTCTTTGATTTTCGGTGGCGTAAACGGGGTAGGGAGGAGGTGCTTGATAGTAGGGGCTTTGTGGATAGAAATTCGGCGGTGGGGAAACTGGGGGCGTGGTTGTATCGGATATGGATTAGGAGCATAGTGGCCTCCGGTCCCCACCATGTGGGCTTCGGGATCCTTTTTCTTTGCAGGTGTTGGTCTTTTTGAGCTCTCAGGGCCCTCCATTCTTCCACTTTTGATGCCATTTTCGATGAGTTCGCCGGATATTACGAGGTCGCGAAATCTTTCGTGGCGTTTCCCACTAGTTTGTCGTAGAATGGCGCCCTCAAAGTATTGATAAAAAGGACTGTTACCTCACTTTTAGTTAATGGGGGCTCGACCTGGACTGAGAGATCCCTCCATCTTGAGCGTATTGTCTGAAGGTCTCCGTTGGCTTCTTTTCCAACATTTGTAGCGTCATCGGTCGGGAGCCACATCAGAAACATGCTTATATTGTTCACAGAATGCAGTTGCCAGGTCCTTCCATGACCGGATCCTTTCGGTGCTAAGCTGATCATACCATCGGAGGGCCGATCCAATCAAGCTATCCTGGAGCAGTGTATTAACAGTTTGTCCTCGTTTAAATGTCCGGCCATCTTTCGACAGAACATAATAAGGTGTGCTTTCGGACATCTCGTTCCCTCATACTTCTCAAAGTCTGGCACCTTAAACTTTGGGGGTAGAACCAGATCGGGCACTAAACTAAGCTCCTTGGCACTTAGTGAAGAAAAGACTCCAATACCTTCCACCGCCTTGAGTCTTTCTTCTAGATTCTTATATTTTTCTTCAGCATCATGGTCACCCCTCTTTAACCTAGCTATTTCCATCGGATCATCCAAATCCGGAACCATCGGATTAGCCGAATTATCCCCAGCGTTTGATACGTATATACCCTCCCCCAAATGGGTAGGTGGGATGGTTGTTGCTCCAGGCCTACTGGGTTCCCTTGAGGATATCCTCTTTGTGCTGCATGAGCGTGGGATGGCGTGGATCCTAGGGGATAGAGCGGATCTTGGTTATCCCTCGAATGGGGCTCCGTAAGGTCAGGACTTTGCGCGGGTCCTTTTCCTTGGGTCATGGCCGTCAACATTTCCAACATTCTGTCCATTTGACTCTTATGCTCTCGTGATTCCTCGCGGGATCTCATCATTAGGTCCTTTGCTTCTTGCTGTGATTTGGTTAGCTGTTCTTGTAACTCCTTCTGGGTTTTTTCCATCCTCTCGATCCTCTCATTGAGTTCAACGTCCATGGCTCTAGTTCTTAAGCGTGTTCTATAGGGATGATGTGATTCCAGGTTCGTAATGTCGTAGCTGCGGATTATGATTTTAAGTTTAGCGAACAGTTAAGGTGATATGATGCTAATGTATGCAATGCAATGCAAATGCATGGTATGAATGAAAAAGGTGTCAACTCTGATTCAATTCCCCATAGAAAACTTCCTTAGATAACAAAGCTCTTTACATAAAAGAGATTACAAAAACGGCCTTGCTCTAACACCTAAGGCTTTAATCCTTGTTAGTAAGGAAGCTAATTCACGTCCACGATCCGACTGTGTCTCGAACTGTATGCTCAACGTGTCGGCTTGTACAGCTAGAGTTTGTAAATACTCGGCGATTTCTCGTATCCGGATTATAGCCTCCCCTATGAGGTAATCTCTATCCCTGACTTGACTCTGGGAATGGCATAGTTCCGCTTTCCTTCGTTCTTCGTTCTCTTTTAAATGGCCAATATGATTTTGACAGTGTAGTAACTCCATTCCTAACTCTTCAGTCCTCTTTTTCATTTCTTCGATTCTACTCAGACTTGCTTTTAACTCTCTCGCCGAGTTACGACTTCGATAATGGTCGAGGGACTTTTCCAACTCTGACACCCTTGTCTTCAATTCGTTTCTTCTATTCTGGCCTTCTGATATTTGCTTTTCTAGGATCTCGTTCTGAGCTTTTATTTCTCGGAACTTCCTTTCCCATTGCTCGGCTTTAGCTCTTTCTTCTTGCAACTCTTGTCGCCATTGGCTCGAAGTCTTTCCCAGTCCAGCAGTTCTCATCGAGAGGCGCATCTTCTTGTAGTCCCCCTTTAAGCTATCCAATTCTTCTTCGGCTTTGCTCTTCCCCTTCTGCACCTTTTCCGTTTCTGATTTCTGTATCTCTACATTTAGCTTCAAAAAATCTTTTCCTCCTCCAACTGCTCGATTCTCTTTTCGAGCTCTGATCTTCGCTGTAAGAAATCTTGCTTTATAACTTCTAATTCTGTTGGTATCACTCGCAAACGCTCCTCCAAAGACTGAGCATTATCCAAGCTTGATCTCGGGATATTATCATTGATTCTCTTGCTTAGCCATGCTCTGTATTCAGAAGTTGTCGCTTCGCCCGCAGCTAGCCTCTTCATTCGACGTGTTTGTTTCCAAGCATTTGCCGTCTCTTTGATCTTCTTCTTGTATCCCTCTCCCGTATAAGAGAACTCACTTAGGTTTAACCCACGTGTTGCCGGCACGAACTGTCTAGACTGGTATTGTCTTGCCGCTAGCAATGGGGCATACCCGATGACTCCCCAAATTCCGGGTAGAGGTACCCAATTGAAGTCTCCGCATCTATAGAGTATCTCTCCAGGCATCATCCAGGGAGCTCTCCACTCAACGTCTTCCTCTTGAAGGTTCTGAAAAATTGCCATCCATCCTTCTTCTGTTATGTCCTCTCTTCTTGACGTAGCAGCTTCCTCTTTTATTGGTGAATAGTCTCTATGAAAAGGTCGACAAGAGACTTTGTCTATCTTCCAAAAATGCCCGTGAAACCATACCATCAAAAGTTGGGCGCATCCGATAAACCTTCCCTCTCCCGCTCTTCTGCAAGCATTTAACGATCTAAAAGTTTCCGCGAGAATCGCTGGGACAGGTGTGACTTGCTTACCCAATCGATCGAACAGATCCACCACCGCCTCATCTATATGCCTCAGAGCTTTTGGGAATATGACTAAACCGTAAAGGCCGAGGGCGAAAATATCAACCTTTCTCCCCATGTCAGGGTGCGTTGAAATCAGATCCCTTAAATCCACTGCTCACTCATTCCCGTAACCTTCATCAACTTCTTTGCCAAAGGAGGGACATAAGCGGGCCTAATATAGACCTTATTGACTTGCATATCAGGAATACGAAGCAGAGTAGTGTACTCTTCTATTGTTGGCACCAAGTCCACCTCCCTAAAAGTGAAACAACTGTAGGCAGCATTCCAAAATTGGACCATGGCCCGGAACAAGTGTCTATCTACTTTGACATCCAACAAGTGAGATATATCACCGTAGCGGCCGTAGCGGCGGTAGAACATCTGTTTGGCTTCTTCTTCCCAATGGGTCCAGATATCCCGCAACTCTCGAAGCTCGTTTTGCGTCACGCTAACACGGGTGAAGTCCCATAGTTCTGACGTATGACTCTCGACTAAGCTATCTCCTTCCCCGGATTGCAACTTTTCTGACCATGTGCGCACGGCTGCGTTGTCCTCTACTTTATCAAGAAAGTCGTTCTCCATAGCAAACTTTCTATTTCGGCAACCGAGCAGAAATTGACACCTCTATTGTATGAAATGACATGCAAATCAAAAAAACAACGCTAGTTAGTGCTGCATAGTCACATAAGCAAAATATCATTAAACACTTATCCGGATAACTATCTCGATACTATATATAGGGTAGGTTTTAGGGCTTCTATATGAGGTTCGGTTCTACGGAGGGGTACCCGAACCAGCAGATTCCTGATCCTCACCCATTATAGGCTCATGCGGACCGAGTTCGGTTCAGGGGGACACATTTCCCTACGGCCATGCGGAGGTGAAAACCTCACGAAACACGTAGGTACGGATGTCTCCCGGGAGCGATTCACTAGCCCATGCGGAGGTGAAAACCTCACGAAGGCTTAGTTTCTTGCTCCCACTTAAAGGTGCGACCAACGGTCATGCAATGCAATGCCAAATATTTCATGAGACTCGACATTATAGCACGAGCAAATGCATCAAAGAAAAACACGATTTTTCGAAACAATTCTCCAAATTTTTAATCAAAGGGACAAAAATCAATCAATTTACGGCCTGACTCTCGAAGTCCCCAGTGGAGTCGCCAAGCTGTTGTAACCATTTTTGAAAACGGGAATTGACTTGGTTTTGAAGATAAGAAACGAGAGTCGCCACCGATCTTTGTTAAGAGTGATGATCGGATCACCTTGTTTTAATAAAACAGTTTCATTTACTAAAACAAAATTTTGTTGGTCTACGAAATATGAGAAAATAGGTTCGGGAGTCGGTTACGCGCAAGGAAGGGTGAGCACCCTTGCAACGCCCAAAATCGGTACCAAATTGATTGATATTGTCCCAATGTCGACTACTTGAATGTGTTTGGAGCTGAAAGGTTCCCAAGGAAGGGTTTTTCAGTGGATTTGAGTCCTGAGATTTAACTCGTTCCAAAGGGATGAAAATGTCACATCCAACACGTTAGGACGTGACCTATTCATACTTCGGTACCGAGATTGTCCTTAGTCCTCAAATGTACGAGAAGGGTATTTGGTGATTTTAGTTGATCGAAAAATAGACACCTAGCACGTTAAGGTGTTATCTTCCGAGCTCCTAAATTCCCAAAGATTGCCTTGATTTTTTTTAAGAAAAAAAAAACTTTCGAATGAAGGATAATTTTGTAAAAAAATGCTTTTTATTTTAAGCCGTAATATACGCGACGATGTGGTTTTTACATTTTCGAACATATGCATGAAAAGCGATTATAATATGCTAACATTTAAAACAAGTGCTGACGAAATAGCAATGAAAATGCGTCCAATAATAATTCCTATACTAGAGCAGTTACCAATACATGCGATAAGATATAGACGAAGGCAATAAACAATGAAGAACTATAAACATATTTCATGCAAGTTTAAAACAATAATAAAACATTTCAATGATGTCAACAAAGTAAATGATACATACAATAAGAATAATACATAATAGGTTTAAAAACACCTAACGATACCGACTATATAAAAAATGATAATAAATAATAGTAGTACTAAATAATAATAATAATAAAGATAGTAATGATAATAATAATAGTAATAATACTAACAAATATATACCATGAAGATATAATTAGGGTAATAGTATTAAAAGGGTTAAAAGATTGTGAAATAACAAGATAGGGGGTTAAATTGCATGTAAAATGAAGGTTCGGGGTTAATTCGAAGTAAAATAAAAAGGAAAAAGGATCTATTGGAAACGCACTTTAAAGATAAGGGACCGAAAACGAAATTATTCCCGATTTCAAAAACGATGCGTTTAGGAGGGCTAAATCGCAGCACTAACTCAGGGGTAGAGGGACTACTCGTGAAATATTCATTTTTAAACAAAAGGGCGCGGATCCGGGTCACCCAATGGGTCGACGCGCGGATCCTTCGCCCCAATGGAACGGCGTCGTTTTAAAAAATGTTTAAAAGCCTATTTTTTCTCTTTTTTTCATTTTACCCGTTCCTCCCCAAAAAAAAAACTCAGATTCTCCCCTTTCCTCCTTTCTCCTCCTGACGCTCCGGTTCCCCTCTCTGTTCTCTCACCTTGACTATAGGGCTACCCCGTCTTCTCGATCGACCCTCATCCCCGTTTACCCGCTAAAGCGCCGTTATCCACGGCGAGCGACGGCGCGCAATGGCCCGGCCTGGGTGGCCAACACACTCGTCTACCTCGATGGCGACGGAAAGACCGAGGGCTTAACCTCGAAGGTAAACCCTACCCTTCTCCCTTTTGATATCGGTTTATTTCTTAAAAAATTTTCAGAATGGTAAAGTAAAGGACTGAAACTGGATGAAGACAGTGGGAAAATAAGACCAAAAATGGAGTTAACCTTCGAGTTTTTATTCTTTGATTTCTGATTGCTTTCTTCTAATTTGTAAGAAAAATCAAAAGAGAACTCTTGTTACAAGGTGAGATTCGATTTGATTCGAACCGAATTTACGAAGTCTTTGCTTGTTATTCTGGTATTTTTTGTAATGTATTCGGGAGGGTCCAGAGAGAATACGAAACGTTTCCTCTCCGTTCTTTATACAATCGATTTGCAGATCTCCCTTCTTTTTTGTTGCTTCTCTGTCTGTTGCAGGATATGGGCAAAGCTTGGGGACGACGGGGCCAAGGCGCCTGGGGAACCTCCGAGCGTCAGGGGCGTGGTGCGCAGGAGCGTGCGGGCGAGGGGGCCGAGGGGCACGCGAATCTAGAGAGGCGCGCGTGGCGCGTGGGGAGTTGGAACGGCATGGATGCGCGCGTGTGGCACACGCGCGGGGCTCCTAGGGTTTCTGTTTTGGCTTGGTTCTTGGGCCATTGTAAACTGGGCTAGGGATTGGGTTGAATTGGGCTCTGGGTTAATTTGGGTCAGGGTATGGTTAGGTGGGCTGATTGGTTTTGTAATGGACTGTTACTATTAACAATTGGGCCTGGTATTTTGGGCTTGTAATTGGACTGTTATTAATGGACTGTTGGGTTTATTATTTTCTTATTTATTCATGGACTTTCATAATAGAATTTGTTTTTTTTCTTCTTTTGGTTTTGTTTTGACTAATGGGCTCGGGTCCAATTAACGAGCCGGGCAGAAATTGGCTATTACACTTACCATAGCCCGAACACATATCATAAGTATTGCTCACATTTACTTGCACTTATACCCTGTACTTATCACCAAAAAGCCACATGTAATTTCACTTAGATAAGTTTCTCGATGAACACTTCGGAATATTATTGGATACTTGGTGGTTTCGCACACAGCCCACCATATAACAATTTACAATGTGGTATCGCACACAACCCACCATTAATTACATGTTTATGGTGGTATCACACACAGCCCACCAATGATAATAAATACGATGGTATCTCACACAGCCCATCGTTAATAAATAACAAGGTGGTATCGCACATAGCCCACCAGCAATAATAATTACTCACTTACGGATATTTATCCGTACCCATATTCCCATCTCGAAGGTTCATCCGAAAACTTCCTCATTTCCTAGCAATTTTAATAAATCTCACCCATAAGCATTTACATCCACACAATGCATCAATAGGTAAAAATATATGTAATAAGGATGTATCGTTTACACATAAACTTACCTCTATACAAAATATATCAGTTTGCAATTTAGTCCGTAACCTTGCCTTTTCCCCAGTCAAGGTTGATTCCACGTTCTTCTTGATCTATAATAATAAAATTTACTCATTTAATCACTACATAAATCAAGACACTTCAAAATTTCTACTTTGGCAAAAATTACTATTTTGCCCTTATACTTCGGCAAAATTACGATTTTGCCCCTAGGCTCGTAAATCATTTTTTCATCAAATTTCCTCATTTAACAAGCCTAGCTGAATATTTATTACTCTTATAACAACTCACAATACCAATCATTTCATGCATTTACTACCCAATTTACAACCTTTACAAAAAGGTCCTTTTAGGTGTTTTCATGGAAACACATTTCACAAAAGTTATTTATTTAACAACCATAATTCATTTTCTTCCCTAAAAATCAGCAAACAACATAAGCACTCTCATGGAAAATCCCTAAACTTTCAACCATTTTGCAAAATAGTCCCTTTTTAGCTAGCTTAAGCTTTAGGGGTTCCAAAAACACAAAAATCATCAAAAATAACCATCATAATCACTTACTTGAAAGAGGATACCTTGGCTGAAAATTTGAGCTTCAAAAACCCCTATTCTTGCTAGAATTTTTGGTGGAATAAGAAACGAAAATAGGAAAAGATGATAGCTTCTTTATTTTATCTTATTTTATTCAATTAAGTCACCAAAACTCTCCTAACCATTGACCAATTTGATTTTCTTGTTCCTATGGCCGGCCATCACTTCCCCAATGGCCTAATTGCACCTTAAGGACATCCAATTTAATATTCTATAGCTATTAGACACCTCTAGCTTGTAAAATAAAACTTTCACACTTTATGCGATTTTAGTCCTTTTTCGAAATTAAGCATGCAATCACCAAAATTAATGCACCAAGATTTTCATGCACTCATATAATCATGATATAACACATATAATAATATTAAAAATAATTTCTCCGGTCTTGGATTAGTGGTTCCGAAGCCACTATTCCAACTAGCCCCAAAGTCGGGCTGTTACAAAGCGGGTCGGAGCAAGATCACACTATCCTTCAGTTCAGTTTGGTATAACTAGTAAAACTACTTTTGGTATAATGGTATGTATAGGCTAAGTTAGATTAGATGATGAAATGTTTTGGTTCTAACTAGCTATTTGAACTGGCTAGTGATAGTATGGTTAATGTATATGTATGAGATTATACTATGTTTTATATGAGTATGCATGACGTGGTAAAATAGGTACAAGCATATTCAAATGAATGTTTGATCAAAAATGTTAAATGAATACTTGAACATAGGTAATAGTATATCATACATAGGATTGGTTTTGGCTTGGTTTCAATGTCTTGGATTGGTTGGTGCATGTGTGTTGGAACATTTATGTAAGTGGAAGACAAGTTTGGGTGAGAAATAAGGCTAGGAATAGCCTTATTTTGTCCACACGGTCATGTGTCTTAGCTGTGTGTGACACACGGCCATGCGCACGGGCGTGTGGTTTGTATGTCCCCTACATCCTTAAAATTTAGAAACAGAATGCCCATGTATTTTCACATGGGTAGAGACACGGGCGTGTGTCTCAGCCGTGTGTCACACGGGCATGTGACTTGGTCGTGTGAATCTTGCACCTAATTTTTGAAAACTAAATTGTCCACATGGCGTAGCATACGGGCGTGTGGCTGGCCATGTGACTTAAGTTAGAGAGTTACACGGGTGTTGACACGGGCTAGGACACGGTCGTGTGTTTCACAACGAATGCCCACACGGCCTAGTACACAAGCGTGTCACTTAGCCGTGTGAGCCACACGGCATACCCACACGGGCATGTGTCCCTTACACTTAAGAAAATTTTTGAAATTTCATGAAAAATTCTCTGAGTTTCCAGTTTAGTCCCGATTTGATTCTAACATGTATTTTGGGCCTCGAGGACCCATTTAAGGGATAATATGATTGATTTTGGATATGAGTAGTAAATGACATGAATTAAGTGTATTTGTTCTATAAAATTCGGCAATGTTCCGGCGATGGATATGGGTTAGGGGTGTTACAGACTGCTGAGTAACTGAAGGAAGTGGTTGGGTTTTTGTTGGGGTTGAAGAGAGTATTGGGTTTTGGTTGGTTACATTCTCAAGGATAATAGTAGAATAGTGAGTCTTTGTGGTTCGATCCATGCTTACTGCACCAATTATTTATACAAGCAACCAATAAGGAAAATGAGAAAATAGTGCAAGGGATTCTTGGTTCACCTGTGATAGGTAGAGAGCTGAAGTAAGGAGCAAGGATAGAGAGAAGAAAGAGGAGGAAGAAACCACTAATGTTTTTGTGTAAGGATTTCAGGATAAGGGGAGCTAATCTTTGGTCCCTCATGCACTTAAGCTTATATAGGGGGTCACCCCTTGTCATGTAATGTCACATAGATGACAATGTAGTGTCCTGTAAGATTGTGCGTTCTAGATAAATGGTAGGACCATAGGTCAGTTGTCGTCAAGGAGTGTACTATGTGGCCTTGCTCTAACATTTCCATCCTTAGGGCCATATGAGGTGGTTACACTTTAGTGATCTTCGTGGGGGTAGGGGTGGGCCATCTTTGAGATGGTTCAGATAGGAAAAAAGGGGTGTTATCTGCGGACCATCCTATATGATGGGTTGTCATGAACAGTTCCTCACAAGGGGGTTGTACGCTGACCACTCCAAGCAGAATGTTGTCTGCAATTTGCTCAATGTTTTGTCCTGTGTGATGCAGAGGTGAAGGTATAACAATGTACAATTCTAACTTATGCTTGGTCTAATATATATATACCCATGATTTAAATATATATTTCTCCATTGCCATATATGATAGTGATAATATTACATTAAGGAGTAGTCAAGGGTTCAAATATTTTTTTGGATAATATGTGGAAGAAATAATGAACTGATTAAAAATATGTTTTAATAGAATATATATTATATTTTTGAATGCTCATTGTTATGATATCTATATTTATTACATTTCAATATGACATGATGTGTTAGAACTTCAAAAGTAATCAAGACCTTATCTCAATTCGAAAAAGTGATGGGAAGGATGAATCCTATTGATGACAACATAATCAAGTACACCGTTAATGTGAATACTAAGACCAAGGAGCTAATATAGAAGAGTAGCTTCATAATTAAACAAGGCAATGCTGAGTTCCTAAGGTTAAGAGAGACACTTCTAACCATTAAACAGAAGAGTATCTTAAATGACATTTGGTTTCCTAACATGTATCATATATATGCTATCCTAATTTAGAATTTTGTGAAACACATATGTATGAGTAGGGCCAATTTAGCATTGCTTCTAAGAAACATTTTTTAAATAAAAATCACTTTTAAGATAAAAGCATTGTTAAACAAGATGCTTTTGAGCTTTTCAAAAATACTATTGAGACAAAAAATGCTTTGTAAAAGCACTTTTTTAGCCAAAAGCAGAAAATTTTAAATTCTACTCAAAAGCATTTTTGAGAAGTAATGATAAACTAATCCTAAATAATAAAAAAGGAGTGACTTTTGCTACTAGTTCCACCATTTGTAAACCAAATCACAAAATCCTTCTCCATCCTTTATCAAGAGATTATTTTATAATTTTTTTAAAAATTTTATAAGAATCTAACCCAACCACTTTTCCATAAACATTTCAATTAAAGTGTGATTAATATAAACTACAAAAAAGGGTTAAATTTACCACCATACTATTGATGAATATTAAAATTTATTCGTATATTTTATTTTGATTATTATTTGTCATTATACTTTGAAAATATGTTTAAACTCTTTGAATTATTTTTACGTGATTGAATTTTACCACAATTTTAAATTCTACTAAATATTTCCACTAATTTTGATTTTGTGACTTAATATCGATTTTAATGATTTGAAAAATAAAATTTAAGAAACAAATTTATTTCAAATTTTTTATTTTAACCGTTTATCATAAATTAATTTATAAAATACTAAAAATAATAAATCAACTTAAAATTTTTATTTAATAAAAGAAATACTTGAAAACTAAAAATTTAAATATTAAATTAAAATAATATTTTTATTAAATTTTATCTTAAACTATTTTAAATTAAAATTGAAAAATAAATTTAGTGAAAAATTTTAATCAAACAAAATTAAAATGATAAATTTCAATATAAAATTAAAATATAATAGTGAATTTATCTTTAATTCAAAAGTATAATAACGAATATCAATCAAAATAAATTAGGAAGGATTTGTCTTATTTTGGTCACCCTAATTTTTTTCTCAATTTAGTCACTCTAAATAAGATAATTGTGCGAATTAATCATTACCTTTAAAAATTTTGTTTTCTTTTAACGAATTGCTAACGTGACATATTGAGTGACTGACACATGACATTTTTTGGTTGACTTTTAACTAAAACTTAGGAACCTCTCTATAAAATTTTGGACTAATTATAAAGAGGTCTCTAAATTTTAGTCAAAAGTTAACAAAAAGAATACCACATGTTATTCACTCAATAGGCTAATATGTCACGTCCATGAAAATATACCGACTTTTAAAATTACGAAATAAATAATAACCTTAAAATTATGCTAAAAACACATTTACTTGTTTTTGTTAATCTATATCCGTTTTACAGTTTATATTTAAAATTTGTGATTTTTTCTCTTAATAATATTTTTTTAAGATTCGAACCTAAATCAACGGGTAAATGACCAGAAAATACCAATTTCTAAAAAAAATTACGAAAAAGGGCCGAAAAATAACTATTTACCGGAAAGGGTCATTTCTCCCGAAAACGCGTCCACGTCAGCGTGTTTTAATAGGATGAATCAGAAAAGCACGTCCACGAGGGAGTGCTTTGTGCCACATCAGCAAAAAATGCGTCCTTGAGGGCGCGCTTTGCTGATGTGGCAAAAACGCTCCCTCGTGGACGCGCTTTTACCCTTTCCCCCCAATGGGTTTTTCAGTTGTTTTTAGTGTTATGGTACGAGTTTTTAGGGTTTTAGGGCTATAGTTTAGGTATTTTTAGGGTTTTAGGGTTAAAGGTTTTTAGGGGAAAATTAATGAACTAGATTTTAGGGTTAATTAATTAGAATAATTTTAGGTTTAGGGTTTTGGGAAAAATATATAAGCAAAATAAAAATTATTTGAATTTTTTTTACATTAGTATCTGACAATATAATTTTGAGAAGACGTTTCTGAACAAATAGTAACCAAAACGCTTCAAGCAGGATGCACTGTCAGCAAGAGTACTGAAAAAAGCTCCCACGTGGATGCTCTTTTGCTACAGTAGTCTCTGGCAAAATAATTTTGAGAAGATGTTTCTGAACAAATAGTGACCAAAATGCTTCAAGCAGGATGCACTGTCAGCAAGAGTACTGAAAAAAGCTCCCACGTGGATGCTCTTTTGCTACAGTAGTCTCTGGCAAAATAATTTTGAAAGACGTTTCTGAACAAATAGTGACCAAAACACTTCAAGCAGGATGCACTGTCAGCAAGAGTACTGAAAAAAGCTCCCACGTGGACGCTCTTTTGCTACCGTAGTCTCTGGCAATCCTTAGACTATAAATCAGCCAAATTTCATTCTCAGGCTGCATAAAAGAAATTGAGGCAAAAGTAAAATAGAAACTGAAGATGAGTAAACGTATTAATGTTGTTATTTACTATGATGGTGAGGTTTGTGATACCGAAAATGGTGTTTTTTTTTACCGGAGAACACAAAGCGACTGGGTTTTAACTAGAACATAGATTTGATAGAACTTCACAAAAGAATTAGGCGTAAAATCTTCGAAACAACGCCAATGAAAGTTTAGTCTATTAAGTATAGATTTTACGCTTTGGTTGATCCCGTGAGATATGACTCATTCGACATCAAAGGTCTTCGGAGCTTGGAAGCAATGGTAGAGACTCCTCTTGCCAGTGGATCACCCTATCTTGAGGTATATGTACAATTTTCACCGCCAAGTGATCTTCCTTTGACTTCAACATCTACTGCTGTTCGAGGGGAATACACGACCCCAAGCCGACACTCTGTTAATGGGAGGCAGAATACGAAAGCGCCCGTGTTTGGTGGTCGTATAGAAAACACAACCCCTGCACGACACTCAGTTGGTGGATGGGTCAAGCATATCCTTCCTTTGACGTTCGATGCTAGAAATACTTATTGGGGAACGTCATCAACTTCTAGTGGTTAGCAATCCACATATGATTGGGAACGTTACGAAAGTTGTTTAAGAAGGGATAATGTACTCCTCACGACATCCACCGGCGAGGGGTCCTCGTTCGTTGCAGATGATGATGGGTCGAAAGATGAGTCTGATTTGGATCCACCTCGAGAGCCCAGCCTTGATGGTGTAGAAGTTGCATTATTTTCTGAATCGAAGCCTGTTCCAACCGTACCTGAAGATGTTGAAGGCAGTTTAGATGAAGAAGAAGAAGATCCGCGATTCAGGGCGTACTCGCCTCTAGCCCACATGCATAATGGCGATCTATCTCAAGACGATGCATTGGAATTTTCTGAACTACCACACAGAAGGTGTGACTGTACAAGTTCCTCGTTGGATTCAGGCAAATTAGAAGTTGGTAAAGAGTTTTCCAGCAAGGATAGTTTTCTTGGTGCATTGAAACAATATAGCATCAAGAACGGGGTTAACTACAACGTGGTTAAATCCAAACTCGATAAGTAAGAGGCCAAGTGTGCAGTGCAAGGTGGTACATGTTCATGGAAAATCATGGCCTCGTTGAGGAAAAGGACAGGCTTGTGGGAGATTAGAAAGTACAAAGGTCCACATACATGTCTTACCGGTACAGTATCACTAGGTGTTCAAGGTTTTTGAATAATACTGATATTATGTAATGTTGCATTATTTAATGTACTTCGTTGACAGGTGTTTCACAAGATCATCTGAAGATGGATTCAGAGATGTTGGCTGACTTAATAATGCCGACGATGAAGGCGGATCCCAAGACTACAGTGCAGGCCTTAATTGGCAATATTCGTAGCCAATTGGGGTACACGCCCTCTTACTGGAAGACTTGGATAGCTAAGCAGAAGGCGTTGGAAAAGTTGCATGGTCGGTGGGACGCTTCATATAATAAAGTGTGGTAGTGGTGTCAGCTGCTGGAGAGATATGTCTCAGGCAGCATAACAGACCTTGAAACGGAACCAGCGTACTACAATAATCGATCGCTCCATGGATGCCAAATGTTCAAGCGTCTGTTCTGGACATTTAAGCAATGTCGAGACACATTTCTATACTGCAAGCCATTGGTACAAATTGACGGTACCTTTATGTATGGTAGATATATGCATCGGCTATTGCTAGCTGTGGCACAGGATGGCAGTGGGAGAATCCTTCCAATTGCGTTTGCAATAACACTGGAGGAGTCAGCTGATGACTGAGATTTCTTTCTATCTAGGTTAAGGAGGCATGTCTGCTTCCAACCTAATATATGCATTATATCGGATCGTGGCCCTGAAATATGAGCCGCAATAGAGCACAGGGAAGCCTGCGACATCACACACACAATCGATATTGCCTAAAGCATGTTGCGTCCAACTACCACAGGCAACATCGATCTACAAGTGAACAACGGCAAGTGACCAATATGGGTATGTAATATCTATTAATATAATTTCGTTTGTAATATTCAATTTATTCTTAATTGAAGAGTGGTATGTAGTATTCGCTATCAACTTATATTGGCAGGGTACGAGATCAATAAGGACTATTTTCACGAGATGTTGGCGAGTTTGCGCTCAGTTAACGAAGAAGGCGTAAACTACCTATGCAATATTCCTTTCAAACAGTGGACACAAGCATACAACGGCGGCCTACGATATGGTTATATGACCTCAAACCTGGCCGAATGCATAAATTCTATTCTAAAAGGAATGCGTCATTTGTCGATAACATCGGTTGTGCGAGAGACATATTTTTGTTTAGCGGTACTATTTTCGAAGCAAGCAGCGAGTTATAAAGGCCAAATGCAAGGAGGCCATGTATGGTGCGCGGAGGTCTTGCAAGAAATTAACAAGGGGAAGGCACGGGCCAACACCATGCACATAGTGTGTCACGATCGCGACAACCTATGGTTTCGTGTGACGGAGTTTGGCAGACCGAACCAAGGTATTGTTGGCGGGCAATATCGTGTACACTTGAGAAATAGGACCTGCGACTGTGGGATATTTCATACACTTCGTTCCCCATGCGCTCATGTACTTGCGGCTTGTCAGAATCTCCGTCTGGATCCCATGAGCTATGTCGACGAAGTGTATAAAATAGAAAACATGTACAACGTGTGGAGAAACGTATTCCCACCAGTCCCAGATGAACGTAAGTGGTCGTCTGTATCGCTTGCTCCATATAAGCTATTATCGGATAGAGAACTACGGCGCAAACCAAAAGGTCGACCTTGCTCGACTAGAATACACAACAATATGGATATCCGAGAAACGGCCAACCAATGGAAGTTATGCGATAGTGTAGGAACCCAGGCCATACATCTCGCTTGTGTCCAAATCGGGATAGTTGATAGTCTCCTTATGATTTTTGTCTTTTGGTGGCTATGAAAATTCTTTTAATTTCTTGATGAAAATGGTAAACTTTTGTAGAAGGACTAAGTTGCAAAGGAGGAAAAAAGTTATTCAATTAATCTAAAATATCACCATTATCATTATTCTTCAGAATTATCTTTCTTGCTAAATGCTTATTTTATTTACAAGTAGGAGGAAAAGAGGCATTAATTTGGGTACTACAACGATATTTAAGATATATTAGGAGGAGGAAAAGAGGCATTAAGACTTTTTCCCCCCTTAAAATGCGATTTAAGGCCCCAATACCTCCTTTTACCGAAAACCATGCACGAAAACTCCATGAACCAATAGCTTATATTCCTTCGAGCCCACGGAAAAAACCAAGATCAAACCAAGACCAAAATCACACATGTTAGGGAGACGAGGAGTCCATTAAATTCCACCAAAGACGATTCGTTTCCTTTCCCTATTTTGCATGAGCATCACATAGAATCTCACAGTTGCTGCCTTTTCTTTTATAGCATATATATAACAACATTGTTTATATGCTCAAACGAAGATCATGGAAAACAAGAACTATTTTAAGGGTCTAAAGAGGCTTTTGGCTTTTAACGATGAAGATTCCAACGACGTTCGCCGTTTCAAAGTTTTGTAAAAAAATAAAAAAATTACAAAAAAAAAAAAATTTTATTAAAGATATTAAAATTAAATTACAAAAAAATAAACAACAACTTTTATTAAAGAAAAAAAATTAAATTACAAAAAAAATAAACAACAACTTTTATTTTATTAAAGAAATAAAAATTAAATTACAAAAAAAATAAACAACAACTTTTATTTTATTAAAGAAATAAAAATTAAATTACAAAAAAATAAAAAAACAACTTTTATTTTATTAAAGATATTAATATTAAATTACAAAAATAAACAACAACTTTTATTTTATTAAAGAAATAAAAATTAAGTTACAAAAAAAATAAAAAACAACTTTTATTTATTAAAGATATTAAAATTAAATTACAAAAAAAACAACTTTTATTTTATTAAAGATATAAAAATAAAATAAATTACAATAAAAAACAACTTTATTTTATTAAAGATATAAAAAAATAAATTACAATAAAAAACAACTTTTATTTTATTAAATATATAAAAAATAAATTACAATAAAAAATTAAAAAAAAAAGCGGTCGGAATCAATGTTGGTGCCGGTCGAAATCAGTGCCACATGGGGGTGGTCGACGGTTACGCGCTGGATTCCTCCTTCTTCTAGCTTCCGGCGGGGATTCTGGTTCCTCCGGCAGGCGTTCTGGTTGTGGGTGTTGGGAGGATGACCCACCTTGATAAAATAATGACTGGGGAGGTGTTTGCATAAACCATGGCGGAGGTGTCTGAATCCCATACGGCGAAGGAGACTGGTAAAAAGAAGAGCTCCCCGACGGCGCCTCGTGCGATCCCTCATGCGACGACAACCTCAAGATCAGCTGGCCAGTTGGAGTAGTCGGGAATGGACTCGAACGGGGCCATGCATTCCAACTTGTCGTGGGACTGGGAAAAGGAAACATATAAGGGTTAGGATACATATAAGGGCTATGGTACACACCTGGCATAATCTGAAAAGGCTGTGATGTGGGTGTCGTCGGCTAAAGTGTTGGGCCCGATAACTGTGTGTACGTTGTTGATGGGCTCGGTGGTTGTGTCGGTGCTGTTGATGGTCCCGTCTCATCACCCCTTCTCATTGGATTTAAAGAGCCCCGTCGTTCCCTTTGTTCATGAAATTGCCGTTGCCTTTCCTCTTCCGACAATAAATACGACTTGCCATGGATCCTAAACCATGGCATGTATTCCAGCACGCACGCTAACTCAGGAATGATGATCGGTTCCCGAGTAGGTATATAATCATACCGGTTCTCCCATAATTCGATATACGCTGACCAAAATCTTGGCCAATCTGTATGCAACTGCCGTAAGTCGACTTTATGCTCATCATTGAGCACCTCGGGTGCCACGAGAATCGATTGTTGGAATCCAAATTGACGCAGAACCCGATCTGATTAGTGCATCTCCACAGTGGCGTAGTTGATCAATGGGACCTTCACATGCCAAATGTTCGAATTTTGAAAGAACTCCTCTGGAATTACTGCCCGAATTGATGGATCCTCGTATGGTCTCCATTCAAACTATATTAGCATGATAAAAATATTAGTTATATACTAAATACTAAATACTAAATACTAAATACGAAATACCAAACGACTATTTTATTACGAAAATATATTTTATTTAATACTTACTTGTGATTCCGACCGTTGCTCTAATAGAAGCTGTATATCTTCAAGCGAGGTAGGTATTCCAACATAACTCGCCGAATAGTTCCACCTAATTAAATAAATTTTTAGCATAAAATTATATTTTAAATCTACGTAATAATTGTAAAATCTAACATTAAATTTACCTCGTTATGAGTGAGAATGTATATGGGTGGTCGACTCGAGGATGTAAAAATAGAAATCGGAACCGTACCCATGATTGCAGTAGTGATAGGCAACCTCCAATTTTCGCTTTATTCGGTCGCGTCGCCCCGCACATCTCCCGATACAATTTGCTAGCACGGCAGACCCCAACTCAATTCATCGGCTGCTCTAAAATCAACGAGTTTCAGAAGTCATCTCAGATGTATAAGGTTTCGTGACAAGTCCAGCATCAGATAGCCTCCAATCATCTCAAGAATGTATGCCCGAGTATACCGTATTCTTTCTATTTCGGTCGAATCATTATTCGGCTCCGGGAATGTGTCTCGTAACCAACCTATCTCGATCCGACCACCGTAAATGTTATCCGGAATAGCACCCAAAAGCTCGTAGCATACGGCTCCCCAATCGCCAGAAGTTGCGGACCCGGTGACTACGTACCCATCCACCGGCAATTCTAATTGCAAATGCACGTCTTCTAGAGTGATAGTACACTCTCCGCATGGAAGACGGAAAGTGTGCGTCTCGGGTCTCCACATCTCTATCAACGCACTGATTAACTTCGGGTCCAACTTGCACCCACGGCCTATCGTGGCCACGTGCCAAAAACCCACTTCCCGCAGGTAATTCTCGATCAACGACGATGGCGGACCAAACATATTGCGAATATAGCATTGCAACACCCGATCTACAGATTGTTTAAAAATTTATAAAATGAAATTTAATTAAAATTGCATAAACCTAAAAAATATTAAATAGTATTCAAAAATTAAAATTAAAACTTACCATTGTCATTTGATCGACGGAGATGTGTTTATTATCGAGATGAATTAATTCTCCAACCATTGCTAATACGATCGAATATTTTTAAATTTATCAAAAAATATATATTTCAAAAAAATTAAAAAAGAGCTTTTTTGTAAATATTAAAGGACTATTGTGAAATTTGAGAGAAATTTTGAGAGAAAGTTGAGAGAAAAATGAGTAAGGACTTTTGTGTGAAAAAATAAAAGAGTTGGGGGGTTTTATATTTTTTTTTTTAACCTTTGGAGGCCCAATGGTAAAAAAAATTGACCGTTGCAAGGCAAAAGCACATCCACGAGGGAGCACTTTTGCCACATCAGCAAAACGCACTCTCAAGGACACGTTATTTGCTGATGTGGCACAAAGCGCTCTCTCGTGGACGCGCTTTTCTGATTCATCCCCTAAAAACTCGCTGAAGTGGAAGCGTTTTTGGGGGAAATGATCATTTCCGGTAAATAATTATTTTTTCGACCCTTTTCTGTAAATTTTTTTAAAAATTAGTATTTTCTGGTCATTTACCCTAAATCAACAATAAGTCTGACTCAATAATTTTATATAATATTTCAAATAAAACAAGTGGATGAGAATTTTATATATAATCATTTGTTGGCATAATTTTATAAATATAAAATGTTTTGGTTATTTATTAATTTTATTTTAGGTGGTTGAGAAAAAAAAAACAGAAGATATAAAAAAGAAAAAAAATGAAGAACAGTTGCCTTTTTTGTGCTATAAATATGGAAGCGATGTAAGTGCTGAGTGTCTGTGCGTCTGTCTCGTGATATAATCTTTGTTTCACTTTCTGGTGTTCAGTCATAAGTTACCCATTATTTTATCTGTTTTTCTAGCGATTTCTTGGTGTGGGGCATCACGGAATTCACTTCCAAAGAGATAGGATTTGATTCATCTTTTGTTTTCCTGGTTTGGGTTCGGTGGATTCTTCGCCACAAATTATTTTTATCCTTTTACACCGCAAAATAATAAATTTCAACCGTAATTGTTCCTTTCTTTTTCCTGCCTGTCATTGGTTCATGATTTAAAGTTTTGGCTTTGGTAGTCAAGTAAAAAGACAGAGATGGCAGGTAGAAAAGTAGAGAAGATGGCTTCAATAGATGCACAACTAAGGTTATTAGCACCTGGGAAAGTCTCTGAGGATGATAAGTTGGTTGAATATGATGCTCTGCTACTGGATCGTTTTCTTGATATTCTTCAGGATTTGCATGGAGAGGATATAAGAGAAACGGTATTATTTCTCCACTACTTCATTCAAATTTTGCATAATCTTACTTCAACTATGTGGTTAATATTAGGTTCAAGAATGCTATGAGCTTTCTGCGGAGTACGAAGGAAATCATGATCCTAAAAAATTGGAGGAGCTTGGCAAGGTACTTACAAGCTTGGATCCTGGGGACTCAATTGTTGTTACCAAATCATTTTCCCACATGCTGAACTTGGGAAACTTGGCCGAGGAGGTTCAAATTGCATATAGACGAAGGATTAAGTTGAAGAAAGGAGATTTTGCTGATGAGAGTTCAGCAACAACTGAATCAGATATTGAAGAGACGTTCAAGCGACTTGTGGGGCAGTTGAACAAGTCCCCTGAAGAAGTTTTTGATGCTTTGAAGAATCAGACTGTAGATTTAGTCTTAACTGCACATCCTACACAGTCTGTTCGAAGATCTTTACTTCAAAAACATGGAAGGTTTGTCTTCCACTTATCTACTTACCTTTAAGAGGATAACCTTTTGCTCTCAACTGACTTGTTTCAAATGGTGCTTAGACTTCCTATCATTGTATCCTTAGATTGATGATGTCATTTGTTACAAGTTTTAATTCACTGAGAATTCCATTTTCAATCTTTCAGGATACGTAATTGTTTGACACAATTGTATGCTAAAGACATTACACCTGATGATAAGCAGGAACTTGATGAGGCACTACAAAGGGAGGTAAGAACATGCAAAGATTACAATGAGCTTATTTGCATGAAACTCGATAATTTATTTTACTTTGATTCATTTACTCCATAACTTTGTCTACTTCAATGTTGACATCTGATGTTCAGCAATGGTCAGTCTTCATACATGCATGTATGGTATATATGCATATGTGTTCACCAATAACTAGAATTGGATTTTTTTCTTGTCATTGAAGTTCCACCCCCGCCCCGACCACCTGGCTGTCATTTCTTTCTCTGTATCATTTGTGCTATTACTTATGCATTTATGGAGTTTAATGACCATGCTTTTACAATAATGTATGATGTGCATCTTCTGAAAGCAATGTAACAATGGGATGAAGTTATGCACTAAAATAAGTAACTCATCCTTGGAAATATAGCTGCCTCTCTTGGTATGCATGTAACTTAACTAAGGTTTCTATGATCTGAGTAGCTCATTTATTGTATAAAAGAAAAACTAATGGCATAGGCGCATAGCTTCCTATTTGAACCTTTTCTGTATGCTTCATATCTGAGCTTGGATATCACTGTGAATTTTGGCTTATGTTCCTGAATGCTAAAACAATACATGACACCTATGTTATAGGAAACACCCGAGCTCACAACTCTTCTTTTTCATGGTCACATAGATTCAAGCTGCTTTTCGCACAGATGAGATCCGAAGGAATCCTCCCACCCCGCAAGATGAGATGAGAGCAGGAATGAGCTACTTCCACGAGACAATCTGGAAAGGTGTACCAAAATTCTTGCGTCGTGTTGACACAGCTTTGAAGAACATAGGGATAAATGAACGTGTTCCATACAATGCCCCTCTTATTCAATTCTCTTCATGGATGGGAGGGGATCGTGATGGTATATTTCTTTTCCACATATGTTTAGCTGAAGAATATCTTCCCTTTTGGTAATGGTTTGTTAGTTAAAGATGGTAACATTGCAACTATAAATCTTATACGACTTGGTGTAGGCATGTGAAGAAAAAATAGATTGTCAAAAATTATGGTTTTTTATTATTAAGTTGAAACCTAGAAATGTTCACCTTAACTCATATATTGAGACATCTAAGTGGAGTTATTGTTTGATGTGGACTACAGGAAACCCCAGGGTAACTCCTGAAGTTACAAGAGATGTCTGCTTATTAGCTAGAATGATGGCTGCTAACTTGTACTTCTCCCAAATAGAGGATCTTATGTTTGAGGTATAAAAGAGAACTTCTCCGCTGCCGACTCTTTTTTCCTCTAGTTGGCGTGAATCATGGTTCACCATTACAATTCTGATTCATCATCGTTCTTTTTGCCCTGGTTTTATTTTCAGTTATCAATGTGGCGTTGCAGCGATGAACTTCGTATTCGTGCAGATGAACTCCATAGGTCCTCCAAAAAGGATGCAAAGCATTACATAGGTATGTAACGTTGATCTTAAGCTTGACACATGCTTTAAAAATTTCCTTTTAGACTTGCTTTTGAGTTATCACCTTTCAATAATAGCTGTACATGCTCTTGTCAATTGCTTCATGAAGAATATATGTATTAGCTCCAAAACATTGATTTATTGTTTGGGTATATTTTGTAGACCCTTGTGCTCATTATAAAAAAATTTGAGTGCAGAATTTTGGAAACAGATTCCTCCAAATGAGCCATATCGCGTTATTCTTGGTGATGTGAGGGACAAGCTGTATAATACACGTGAACGTGCTCGTAGCCTGTTGGCCAATGGATTTTCTGACATTCCTGAAGAAGCAGCATTTACCAATGTGGAGCAGGTCTCTACTTTAAACCTCATCTAATGAATTTGCTGGGTTACTGCTGAATTAGTTAATTTCAAACTGTTGCATATATCTTACCATTTATTGAAGTAAAGCTTATAACAATGCTTATGACTACATTTGGTGAAGGTTTCATCCCATAGAATTTTGTTATGGGGAAATCAAGTAAGCAGTATTGTTCTTGATATTTCCTCATTCCTTGTTATTGTGGAAGTGGAAGGAAATCGCATTGAGATACAACCATGAAGCAAGATTATTCCTTCTAAATTTCTTTTGATGATTGTTATACCATTTATGGGGATATGAACTTAACATTTAGTCTGACAGAATTATTTCTTCCTTGATATTGACTGGTTCTTTTTTGCATTCCTATAGTTTCTGGAGCCTCTTGAACTCTGCTATAGATCACTCTGTGCTTGTGGTGATCGGCCAATAGCTGATGGAAGCCTTCTCGATTTCTTACGGCAAGTTTCTACCTTTGGGCTTTCACTTGTGAGACTTGATATCCGACAGGAATCTGACAGACATACTGATGTCCTTGATGCTATCACAAAGCACCTGGATATTGGATCTTATCGAGAATGGCCTGAGGAACACCGACAGGAATGGCTCTTATCTGAACTCAGAGGCAAGCGCCCTCTATTCGGCCCTGATCTTCCCAAAACAGAAGAAGTCGCCGATGTATTGGACACATTTCATGTTATTTCTGAACTGCCTTCAGACAGCTTTGGTGCCTATATAATCTCAATGGCTACAGCCCCATCTGATGTACTTGCTGTTGAGCTTTTACAACGTGAATGCCATGTAAAGCAACCATTACGGGTAGTTCCATTGTTTGAAAAACTCGCTGATCTTGAAGCTGCTCCTGCTGCTGTGGCTCGTCTCTTCTCTATAGATTGGTACAGAGACCGGATCAATGGGAAACAGGAAGTGATGATAGGTTATTCAGATTCAGGAAAGGATGCTGGCCGTCTTTCTGCAGCATGGCAGCTATACAAGGCTCAGGAGGAACTTGTAAAAGTGGCAAAGCAGTATGGTGTTAAGCTTACAATGTTCCATGGCCGAGGAGGGACAGTTGGAAGAGGAGGGGGACCCACGCATCTTGCTATATTGTCTCAACCACCCGATACAATTCATGGATCACTTCGTGTAACAGTTCAAGGTGAAGTTATTGAACAATCATTTGGAGAGGAGCACTTGTGCTTCAGGACGCTTCAGCGTTTTACTGCTGCTACACTTGAGCATGGAATGCATCCCCCTGTCTCACCAAATCCAGAATGGCGTGCACTCATGGATGAAATGGCAGTAGTTGCAACAAAGGAATACCGTTCTGTAGTCTTCCAGGAACCTCGCTTTGTTGAATACTTCCGCCTAGTAAGTATTTCACCACTGTAATCCGTTATTTGGGGCTTCAATTGAATTCAGTATAATGTTTGCTACAAACTTCAATTGTAACTTCGTAACCTTTGGTTTTTTTCTTTTTGATGCCTTATCTCTATCACCCACAGCTGATATCAGACTACAAGAATTTGCTTTGAATATCATACATGAACCATTCTCATGTGAAAAAGTCCATTAAGTGCTTGTCCACTGCCCAAAAAGAATACCATTGTCAAAGGATCTAGTTAATCATCTACTAGAGAAAGCAAGTTTAATGAGCATTTGAATCTAGCATGAAAGCTATCTCACTTATTGCTTTTGAAGTATCCTGCCAACTGCTAAACTTTGTACATATGTTTTTCATCTTTTCATATAGTTGAAGTTTTAGTAACAAGATGCTTGTGCCAACTCTGGTTTTATTTCAACTTCTCTTAAATTAACCAGTCGCAGGCAACGCAATTGTGGTTTCAATTTAACATTTAAATTAACCAATTGCAGGCAACACCAGAATTGGAGTATGGTCGGATGAATATTGGAAGCCGTCCATCAAAAAGGAAACCAAGTGGAGGCATTGAATCACTCCGTGCAATCCCATGGATCTTTGCATGGACTCAAACAAGATTTCATTTACCTGTGTGGCTTGGCTTTGGGGCTGCATTTAAGCATGTCATTCAGAAGGATATAAAGAATCTCCACATGCTCCAGGAGATGTACAACCAATGGCCTTTCTTTCGGGTCACAATGGACTTGATTGAAATGGTATTTGCCAAGGGAGACCCTGGAATTGCTGCCTTATATGACAAGCTGCTAGTGTCAAAGGAACTCTGGCCCTTTGGAGAGAACTTGAGAGCTAACTATGAAGACACTAAACGACTTGTTCTCCAGGTAATACAAAAGGGTTGATGACTAGAGTGATTCTAGAAAAAATCAATTTATATGAGCGTACAAAGCAATACTCCACTTTATAGGATGGCTTAGTTAACCAGCATTTAACTCTTTTTGTAGGTTGCTGGACACAGAGATCTTCTTGAAGGTGACCCTTACCTGAAGCAGAGGCTCCGACTTCGTGATGCTTACATCACAACCCTTAATGTCTGCCAAGCATACACTTTGAAAAGGATCCGTGACCCTGATTATCATGTCAAGGTCAGGCCTCACTTATCCAGGGAATACATGGAATCAAGCAAGGCGGCAGCTGAGCTTGTGAAACTTAACCCTACAAGCGAGTATGCTCCTGGTCTGGAAGACACCCTTATTTTGACCATGAAGGGTATTGCTGCTGGAATGCAAAACACTGGTTAAAACTTGCGGATTGTTGTTTTCTTGTGTTGTTTTGTTCCTTAGTGTATTTTTAATGGATGTTGCTTTGCGTCAAGTAAACCTTTTATATTACTATTATTATCGGTTGGGTTAATTTCATATTTGGCTCATATATTACTAAGTGTTGTCGGGCTGGTATCTCTATAATAATAAATATTAATATGTATTCCCATTCAACAACTTCATCCCAAAATCCAAATCCATTAGAACAAATAATATTATGTGGCTCTCTATGGGAATACAATAACTATTTTATAAATTTTCTACCCTACTACTGGGAACGTGGTTTATTAAAGTTTTGTGCTTAACTTGCAGATTAATGGTCGATAAATAATCTAACACAGCTGCATCAAGCCCTAATATTTAATAAGAATTTTCACCAGCTAAAAGAAAAAGATAGATCACTTATTCAAGAATAAAAAAGGTAAACAAAATTTGGGAAAATCATAACATGTAAATAAAAAGTTGTATTTCATAGTTAAACCGAATCATATATGTGATCAGTACAATGAGGAATTGTACATCGGGAATGGATACCATAATCGCATTTGTCACAATAATAAACCCAAAGTTTGTTTTCTACATGTTGGCCACAAACATCACAAACGAAGGATGTAATGTTATGGTCGATGCATGAGAATGAATAATAGAGAGTGAGTAGATGTTGATGATCCATATGATTCACTGTTTTTGGCAGCCGAGAGCATCCCACATGGAGATTAAACTTGCACAAGGAGCAATGGTAGTCAAAACCTGTACCATAGTCATTGCAAGCATCACAAATGAAAAAATTAGCATTATGAGGAGGGGTTGGAAGAAGTTGAAGAAAGTGATTAGGATGGGATTGATGTAGCAGCAATGGGTTCAATTTGAAGCATGATTTATGGAGAAGGAAATCACAGTCAGACTTGGTGCACATCAGAGTTGAGCCTAAAACTTGTAGGCCACAACCAGAGCAAACAAGTTCTTCATCTTCTTGTATTTGATCAATCGGTCGTAATGGATGGTTGTGGCTGTAATGTTTCACACATGGACGTAATGGGAAATATGTGTGATGCTTAGGCATCTTCCTTTCTGTCCACCTTGACATTGAATCCTACTTCTAGTCGATATATATATATACACACATATATAAAAGCTTCAATGAGTGGAATGGCACATATTCTTAAAAGTATATTTTTAAATAGGGTAAAGTACAGTAGAGGTTATCTAACTATGAAATTTTTTTTTTTTGGTCATCTTAATATAAAAAGTTACAAAAGGATTATTCAATTATTTCATTTGTCTTTTTTTTTAATCACTAGTTGGCTAACATGAAAAATGAAAACACTCAAATATCCAAAATAGTTGAGTGACCAAAAAAGACAATTGAATAATTGAATGACTAATTTGTAACTTTTCATAGGTATGTGATAAAAAGGAAAAAACCCATAGTTGGATGACTCTTTTTAAAAATAATATATATGGTTAGATATTTTGTGTGATGAAGGTGCAATTAAGATTGTGAGAAGAAATGGAGATGCCTTACTTGAACAATTGCTTAAAAATGGAATATGCCCTAGTTGCCATAGTAAATCTGCATTTCTCCTTGTTTTGGAAAAAAAGGAATGATGGGGTTCTTTTCTTGAAGTGTTTATTTGGATAAATGGTGGAATTGCTTCTCATTGTATTCTTTAGATTCTTAATGTAAATAAACTGAAATAGAAGAACTCATAAGGAGAAGAAATTAATTTTTGGTTTCGGTTGTCAAAAATTAGCTGGTTACCATCAAATTACTCCATCTAAAGTCAAGGTTTTTGAAATGATAGATAAAATGTTGTTTTATCAAATTACCCTAAACATTTTCTTTTTCTCTTTTTCAACATCATTTCAATTTAACATTTAACTAAATACAAAATCAATTTTATTTCATTTTATTTTATAGAAAACGTAAATTATATTATATTCTTAGTATTTAGTAAAGTTAGTTTATTGTAACTTGTAAATGACAAAATTTATTTTAAATGTACCAATTTAATTTAGTATATAAAAACATATATTATAATAAAAAACATTCAAAAACTTTGAAACACTTTTGAAAAATTTTGAGGAATTAAGATTTTTTTTTTGAATTTTTAATTCAAAATTTTAAAATTTTAAAAATGCTTAACGGGTAAAAGCACCAATGGAGGTTCTTGTATTGGAGTTAAATTACATTTTTCCCTTTCTATTAAAAAATAAGCAAATTAATCACTGTACATGAAATAAATTAAAAATTTTATTCATTTTTTATTGTTGCATATTTGACAGAATAACTAAATAGTGCATGACTGAGCTTCCTCTAAGCGATGCTGTCTTGGAAATCATAATCTTTCAGCTTTCCTCTTTTGTCAAGGCTCATAAGTATCATGTTGAAAACTTGAATGATATAAAATACTATTAGTATAACATTATATAATATAGTAGGAGAGTTAACTTTCAAATGTAGGAGAAATATAGGGATTTAAAGCATATTTTAATCAGTATAATAATAATTAATAATATATGATAATAATTAATATATTATGTACTACTCTAGTATTATAGTATGTGATATTGGAACACCCCTTACCCGAGACCGTTGCAGGAGTCGAGCACGAGGCGTTACTAGACTTAACTTACTAGTTCGGGGCATAAAAATTGAAACTGTCCGTCTGCGTCATGTTCACTAAATTAATTATAACTTGAGTTACGAAACTCAAAATTTAGATCCGTAAATTTTTCTTGAAACTAGACCCATATATCTTCTTACTGTAGTTTTTCCAGAATTTTTGGTGTGGCCAATTAGTACAGTTTATTAGTTAAAGTCTTCCCTATTACACAGTTTGACAGTTCTGACCTCTCTTCACTAAAAATCAATTATCTCATAATATACAACTCTTTTTCCTACACCGTTTTCTTTATATAAAAATAGACTCAATAAGCTTTAATTCTATATCTCATGCACAACCTAATTCAATTTCTACTTTTTTTGTGATTTTTCAAAATCACGTCACTGCTGCTGTCCAACTATTTCCCTGCATATAATTACATAATTTCTTTAAAATAACTATCAACTAGGCATTTCATAACATCCAAATCATGTTCTTAATTAACCATTTTAATGGCTAATCATTATCAAGCATTTACAAGCCAATATTAAGCCATATCATAAGGCCATACACACAAAATGGCTAAGTCCCTATACATGTCATAACTTAAAACGTTCGAGTCACAAAATACCAATATAATCTTTTGATAGTGTGTAACGATCTCCGACGTCCTTGCGATCCCCGAATTGGCTTGTAATACTAAAAAAAAAAAAAATAAAAGAATGAGAGTAAGCATAAAGCTTAGTAAGTTTACATGTAAATAGATAACAACATTCTTAATGAATTATCTTATACTTTTCTTATCAAGATCACTTAAGCTTTTAACTCAATATACTTAAACTTGTATTCTTACATTACCTTTTAACATGAATTTATCTTATCTTACCTTTTTAGCTTGAACTTGTCTTACCTTTACTTTGGTATACTCTTTGAATTTTCCCGTTGAACCACTTGGAATACTAAGGATACGCGGGTACCTTTCCTTATGAAACTTAACCATTGCCATGTCTTGACATGGTCTTACGTGGTATCCTTGCCTTGTGAATCACCAATGCCATGCCTTGGCATGGTCTTACATGGGACCTTTGCCTTATAGTAACTTATCAATGCCATGTCTTGACATGGTCTTACATGATTCCCTTAAACCCTAATGTCATGACATTTGTATCCTACACATTCCTAAGGTTCAACCGGAACTTTCTGAGATAGCTTTTCCGTCAATTCATACTTGAGTCTTTAAATAATAAATTTACAGAATAAATATGTAAATGTTGGAATTTAATAATATTAAATGTAAAATAATAGAATATTACATTTATTTACCGCAAACTTACCTCGAAATAAAATACGATCAACTATATCGATTTAGTCCACTATCTTTTTCTTTCCTCGATCTAACTCTGGATTTCGTTCTTCTTGATCTATAATAGCAAATTTAGCTTATTTAATACTCACATTTACTAAAACAGTCCTTAACTCTAACTTTGGAAAAATTACAATTTTGCCCCTAAACTTTTACATAATTATGATTTTACCCCTAAGCTTGAAAATTAAACTTCAGCCCTTATTCTTATGTTTTATAACATGCTGAACATTTTTCCCTTCTATAGCAACTTCAAATTCTTACTATAACACATACTTATGAACAATAACAACTTTTACTAATTTAGTCCAAACTACTTAAATTCATCAAAAATTCAAAGACAAAACTTGTTAATTTAACACATATCTTTTATTTTCTACCATCAAACAATAAAAATCACAAATTCTCATCAATGGCATAACTCAAAATATTCATCAAAATTCAAAATTCAAACATGGGTTTTGTAGCACTCAAAGCAACGATCTCAAAAATGTAAAAATTATCGAAAACCGAGCTGATTACATACCTTAATTGAGCTTAATAAGTTGCCAAACTCTTAAAGCTTTCTTTTCTTTCTTATGTTCTTTAGTTTCGGCAGAAACAAAGAACATGCATGGTTGTTCTTTTTTCTTTTTTAATCTATGATATAATATATACATATTATTACTTATATTATAACTTTACTTATTATAACATTATTTCCACCCACTAACTAGTGACCGAATGTGAGAGAGAGCTCAAGTTTTTTCCTTTTTTCTTACTTTCGGCCAAGGAGGAAGATAATGGCTTTCTTTTTTTTTTTTTTAGTGTCATATCTTTATTATTATCTTATATTATAATATGTATAACTTTAGCATATGTTTTATGCTTATAAAAACAAAATAATATAAAATTAAAGCCATGATGCCGTCCACTATGCTATCAAATGAACAATTTATAACTTAAGTCCTCCCTTATAGATAAACACATCAATTCAACCACTTAATTTCATAATGGCTATTTTTCTCACTTACTCGGTTTAGTCCTTTCACTTAAATTAAACACCCAAACAAACAAATTAACCTACAATATTTTAGCACATGCACAAACACATAACATAGATATCAAATAAAATATTAAAATATTTTTCTGACTTCGGATTTGTGGTCTCGAAACCACTGTTCCGTTTAGGCCCTATTTCGGGATGTTACATTTCTCCCCCCTTTAGGGATTTTCGTCCCCGAAAATCTTACCTATAAAGAGATTTGGGTACTGTTTTCGCATAGTCTCTTCGGGCTCCCGTGTAGCCTCTCTTCGGGCTCCCATGTAGCCTCTTCTATTCCATGCCTATCCCATAATATTTTCACAAGTGCAATACTTTTATTCCTTAATTGCTTAACCTCTCGAGCTAGAATTTTTATTGGTTCCTCATCGTAAGTCATATCTGGCTGAATCTCAACCTCTGTTTGCGAAATCACATGCAATGGATTTGAACGATAATGACGTAGCATAGACACATGAAACACATTATGAATCTTCTCTAACTCAGTCGGCAAAGCCAATCGATATGCCAATGGCCCAACTCTCTCGATCACCTCAAACGGTCCAATAAAAGGGGGACTTAATTTGCCTTTCTTGCCAAATCTGAGAACTTTCTTCCACGGGGATACTTTCAAGAATACCCTATCACCAACTTGAAATTCAATTTCTTTTCTTTTCAAAACTGCATAGGATTTCTGTTTATCTGAACCTGCTTTTAAGCAATCTCTGATGACTTTTACTTTCTCTTCTGTTTCTTTGACTAGATCAACCCCGTAAATCTGATTTTCCTTAAGCTCTGTCCAATACAAAGGTGTGCGACATTTACGTCCATACAAAGCTTCATAAGGTGCCATCTTCAAACTCGATTGATAACTATTATTATAGGCAAACTCTACTAACGGTAAATATTTCTCCCAACTACCTTGAAATTCCAATACACAACATCTAAGCATATCTTCAAGTACCTGAATAACTCTCTCTGATTGACCATCAGTCTGAGGATGGAAAGCTGTACTAAAACTCAACTTTGCACCTAAAGCTTCCTGCAATTTCTTCCAAAACCGTGAGGTAAATCTCTGATCTCTATCTGAGATAATCGATAACGGTACTCCATGTAGTCTCACAATCTCTGTAATATATAACTCGGCCAACTTGTCAAGTGAATAATCCATACGAACTGGGATAAAATGAGCCGACTTTGTTAACTTATCAATCACAACCCATACTGCATCTTTCTTTCTCGGTGTCGAAGGCAATCCTGTCATAACATCCATAGTAACTCGATCCTATTTCCACTTGGGAACTAATACAGGCTGCAATAAACCTAAAGGTACCTGATGTTCGGCCTTTACCTGCTGACAGATCAAGCATCTAGAAACAAACTCTGATATATCTCTTTTCATTCCTGTCCACCAATACATTTTCTTTAAGTCATTATACATCTTTGTACTACCTGGGTGAATAGACAAAGAACTGTTATGTGCTTCCTGTAAGATTTTCCTAATAAGCTCATCATTCATTGGTACACATACTCTGTCTCTCAACAACAAACAACTGTCAGAATCGATCTGAAAATCAGACTCTACACCTGACTCGCACTGAACTCTTTTGGCTTGCAACTCACTGTCATCTTTCTGAGCTTCACAAATTTCTTCAAGAAACGTCGATTTAGCTCTCAACTCAACTAAGATAGAACCATCATCTGATAACGCCAAACTAGTGTGCAAAGCTCTCAATGCAAATAACAATTTTCTACTGAAAGCATCAGCAACAACATTTGCCTTACCCGGGTGATAATCGATCACTAGCTCATAATCTTTAATCAACTCTAGCCATCTTCTTTGCCTCAAGTTCAGATCTTTCTGAGTCATCAAGTACTTCAAACTTTTGTGATCAGTGAATATTCGACATTTCTCACCATATAAGTGATGTCTCCAGATTTTCAATGCAAATACAATAGCAACTAGCTCTAAATCATGTGTCAGATAGTTTTTCTCATGTGGCTTTAACTGTCTAGAGGCATAAGCAATTACCCTTCCTTCCTGCATAAGTACACATCCTAGTCCATTCAAGGATGCATCACTGTAAATCACAAACTCTTTACCCGGTTCTGGTTGTACTAAAACAGGAGCTTTAGTCAACAATACTTTTAACTTGTCGAAACTCTGTTGACACTTCTCAGTCCATTCAAACTTAACAGCTTTCTGTAACAATCTTGTCAATGGAGTAGCTATCTTGGAAAATCCCTCTACAAATCGTCTATAATAACCAGCAAGACCAAGAAAACTTCTGACCTCTGATACATTTCTAGGAGGCTTCCAATCAACAATTGCTGAAATCTTACTCGGATCAACTCTAATACCTTCACCTGAGACAATATGTCCAAGAAAACAAATTTCCTGTAACCAGAACTCACTTTTGCTAAACTTGGCATAAAGCTGATTATCTCTCAAAATCTGTAAAACTGTTCTCAAATGTTCTGCATGCTCAGTCTCATCATGAGAATAAATCAGGATGTGATCAATGAACACGACTACAAACTTGTCCAAATAAGGTCTAAAAATTCGGTTCATTAAATCCATGAAAATAGCAGGAGCATTAGTTAAGCCAAATGGCATCACAAGAAACTCATAGTGACCATACCTAGTTCAGAAAGCAGTCTTTGGAACATCTGACTCTTTAACTCGCAACTGATAGTATCCGGATCTCAAATCTATCTTAGAGAACACAGTGGCTCCCTTCAATTGATCAAACAAATCATCTATTCTAGGTAATGGATATTTGTTCTTGATGGTTACCTTGTTAAGTTGTCGATAGTCTATGCACAATCTCATTGAACCATCCTTCTTTTTCACAAATAACACTGGCGTGCCCTATGGTGAATAACTAGGTCTTACAAAGCCTTTATCAGTTAATTCCTGTAGCTGAGCTTTCAATTCTTTCAATTCTATTGAAGCCATTCTATAAGGAGCAATAGAAATAGGTATGGTACCTGGAATCAATTCAATACCAAACTCAACTTCTCTGATAGGAGGCAAACCTGGTAGTTCTTCCGGAAACACATCAGGAAACTCATTTACCACAGGCACTGATTCAATTTTCAACTATGGGTCTTTAGTATTCAACACAAAAGCAAGATAAGCTTCACATCCCTTCCTTAAACATTTCTGAGCAGACGTAACAGAAATCATGGAAATTGAACTATCTGACTCATCTGAATTAACCCGAAGAAACTCACCATTTTCACATTTCAACTCAATGAATCTCTTTCCACAATTCACTATCACATCATGTACAGTTAACCAATCCATACCAAGAATCACATCAAACTCATCAAATGGCAATAGCATGAGATCAGCCGGAAAACAGTAACCTCTAATCATCAAAGGACATTTTTTACATACTTTGTTTACTAACACATGCTGACCTAATGGGTTCAATACTTTAATCACAAATTCTGTAAACTCTATGGGCATGTTCATACTAGGCATTAATTTCATGCAAACATAGGAATAGGTTGAACCCGGATCAATCAAAGCAATAACATTAACAACATGAAGAGAAAATGTACCCGTAATTACGTCGAGGGAAGATGCCTCTTCACGAGCACGGGTAGCATAAGTCTTTGTGGGTGCTCTAACATCTGATCTTGTTGCTGGATCTCTAAATGTACCTCTACCTGCCCCTACTCCCGAATTTCTCTGAGATCTGCCTCTAACGGGGGCATTACCTGATCTTGCACTCGGTATTACTTCTTTTTTAACCATTTCAGGACACTCCCGAATGAAATGATTCGGTGCACCACATCGAAAACAACCAGTCTCAGTTGCTCGACATTGACCTGGATGACATCGACCACATTGAGACACTCGGGTCTATCAGGCTGAATACTGCCAACACTCGCAGTCGAAGTGGTTTGAGCTTTTGAATCCATAAATCTTCCACCTCTGTTTCGGCTAGAATACCCGGTTGAAAAATTAGATCTCGTAGAAAACTCTCTAGGCCTCTTGGATGTAGACTGAAATGACTTGCTCATCTATCTTTTCTTCATGTCTTGCATATCAATTTCAGCTTTACCCTTTCTTTTTAATAACTCTTCTGCCTTACAGGCTCGTTCAACTAAAACAACAAACTCTTTTATCTCTAAAACAACTGACAGTCGGATATCATCATTGAGCCCATCCTCAAATCTTTTGCACATGATAGCCTCTGTAGACACACACTCTCGAGCATAATTGTTGAGTCGGATAAATTCACGTTCATAATCGATCACAGTCATCTTACCCTGTTTTAACTCAAGGAACTCTTTTCTTTTCTGGTCAATAAACCTTTGACTGATGTACTTCTTACGGAACTCATCTTGAAAGAAATCCCAAGTAACTCTTTCTTTCGGTACTACTGACACAAGTGTCTTCCACCATTGGTAGGCCGAATCTCTAAGAAGTGACAACACACATTTAATACATTCTTCTGGTGTGCAGGATAACTCATCAAAGACTCTGATAGTGTTCTCGAGCCAAAATTCAGCTTTCTCTGTATCATCATCTTTGGTAGCCCGAAACTCTTCAGCCCCTTGTTTTCTGATCTTGTCAATGGGCGGTTTCTCTCTTCTAACTGTATTTATAACTGGGGAAGCTACATGGGTGGTCTGTGGATCATGAAGGGGTGGAGGTCTAACGGCCGGGTTCGTACGAACGAACTCAGCAAACCATTCATTCATAGCTTGGAAGAAGGCTTCTCGAGCCCCTCCTCCCTGACTAACTGTAACGGGCCTTTCACGACTATCTAGTGGCACCGTCACTTCAGTGGGAGCGGGCGCATTACTCTCTACATCATCTGCACCATCTCGTTCGGGATCCATAACTATATAAGAAAAATATTTTTAAAATTGTCAGGAGTCGCCACACTATCAAAATATAAGTATGGCATGTATAGCTAGACTCTTACTCATACTGAATATTTCGAGAATCGACTAAACTCTTGCTCTGATACCAATAAATGTAACACCCCTTACCCGAGACCGTTGCCGGAGTCGAGCACGAGGCGTTACTAGACTTAACTTACTAGTTCGGGGCATAAAAATTGAAACTGTCCGTCTGCGTCATGTTCACTAAATTAATTATAACTTGAGTTACGAAACTCAAAATCTAGATCCGTAAATTTTGCTTGAAGCTAGACTCATATATCTTCTTACTGTAGTTTTTCCAGAATTTTTAGTGTGTCCAATTAGTACAATTTATTAGTTAAAGTCTTCCCTATTACACAGTTTGTCAGTTCTGACCTCTCTTTACTAAAAATCAATTATCTCATAATATAAAACTCTTTTTCCTACACGTTTTCTTTTTATAAAAATAGACTCAATAAGCTTTAATTCTATATCTCATGCACAACCTAATTCAATTTCTACTATTTTTGGTGATTTTTCAAAATCACATCACTGCTGCTGTCCAACTATTCCCCTGCATATAATTACATAATTTCTTTAAAATAACTATCAACTAGGCATTTCATAACATTCAAATCATGTTCTTAATTACCATTTTAATGGCTAATCATTACCAAGCCAACATTAAGCCATATCATAAGGTCATACACACAAAATGGCTAAGTCCGTATACATGCCATAACTTAAAACGTTCGAGTCACAAAATACCAATATAATCTTTTGATAGTGTGTAACGATCTCCGACGTCCTTGCGATCCCCGAATTGGCTTGTAATACTAAAAAAAAAAAATAAAAGAATGGGAGTAAGCATAAAGCTTAGTAAGTTTACATGTAAATAGATAACAACATTCTTAATGAATTATCTTATGCTTTTCTTATCAAGATCACTTAAGCTTTTAACTCAATATACTTAAACTTGTATCCTTACATTACCTTTTAACATGAATTTATCTTACCTTACCTTTTTAGCTTGAACTTGTCTTACCTTTACTTTGGTATACTCTTTGAATTTTCCCGTTGAACCACTTGGAATACTAAGAATACGCGGGTACCTTTCCTTATGAAACTTAACCATTGCCATGTCTTGACATGGTCTTACGTGGTATCCTTGCCTTGTGAACTCACCAATGCCATGCCTTGGCATGGTCTTACATGGGACCTTTGCCTTATAGTAACTTATCAATGCCATGTCTTGACATGGTCTTACATGATTTCCTTAAACCCTAATGTCATGACATTTGTATCCTACACATTCCTAAGGTTCAACCGGAACTTTCTGAGATAGCTTTTCCGTCAATTCATACTTGAGTCTTTAAATAATAAATTTACAGAATAAATATGTAAATGCTGGAATTTAATAATATTAAATGTAAAATAATAGAATATTGCATTTATTTACTGCAAACTTACCTCGAAACAAAATACGATCAACTATATCGATTTAGTCCACTATCTTTTTCTTTCCTCGATCTAACTCTAGATTTCGTTCTTCTTGATCTATAATAGCAAATTTAGTTTATTTAATACTCACATTTACTAAAATAGTCCTTAACTCTAACTTTGGAAAAATTACAACTTTGCCCCTAACTTTTACATAATTATGATTTTGCCCCTAAGCTCGAAAATTAAACTTCAGCCCTTATTCTTATATTTTATAACATGCTGAACATTTTTCCCTTCTATAGCAACTTCAAATTCTTACTATAACACATACTTATGAACAATAACAACTTTTATTAATTTAGTCCAAACTACTTAAATTCATCAAAAATTCAAAGACAAAACTTGTTAATCTAACACATATCTTTTATTTTCTACCATCAAACAATAAAAATCACAAATTCTCATCAATGGCATAACTCAAAATATTCATCAAAATTCAAAATTCAAACATGGGTTTTGTAGCACTCAAAGCAACGATCTCAAAAACGTAAAAATTATCGAAAACCGAGCTGATTACATACCTTAATTGAGCTTAATAAGTTGCCAAACTCTTAAAGCTTTATTTTCTTTCTTATGTTCTTTAGTTTCGGCAGAAACAAAGAACATGCATGGTTGTTCTTTTTTTTTTTTAATCTATGATATAATATATACATATATTACTTATATTATAACTTTACTTATTATAACATTATTTCCACCTACTTTCGGCCAAGGAGGAAGATAATGGCTTTCTTTTTTTTTTATGTCATATCTTTATTATTATCTTATATTATAATATATATAACTTTAGCATATATTTTATGCTTATAAAAACAAAATAATATAAAATTAAAGCCATGATGCTGTCCACTATGCTATCAAATGAACAATTTATAACTTAAGTCCTCCTTTGTAGATAAACACATCAATTCAACCACTTAATTTCATAATGGCTATTTTTCCCACTTACTCGGTTTAGTCCTTTCACTTAAATTAAACACCCAAACAAACAAATTAACCTACAATATTTTAGCACATGCACAAACACATAACATAGATATCAAATAAAATATTAAAATATTTTTCTGACTTCAGATTTGTGGTCTCGAAACCACTGTTCCGTTTAGGCCCTATTTCGAGATGTTACAGATATAGTAATATATAATGAAATAATATGTTTTATAAGTATTAATATATATATAATATTATTATTATAAATTATAATAAAAAGATACAACATTAATACTTATTGTAATTTAGTATATAGCAATATATAAAATATTACTAAAAATTTAATATCTTAATAAAATATTATTTTTATTAAATTAGATTTTGAATTGGACTTTAACTTTTACAATTGGTATTTGGGTATCTGATTTAATTTCTTTTTATTTTGAACTTGAGATTTAGGCTAGAATTAATTTATTTTGAGTTTGGGTAATAATGAGTATATTATTTTTGTTTGGGTTTAGTATAATAAATTTGGGCTTTAAAATATATATTTTAAAAAATGAGTATTAGGTTTATAAATTTAATAAAATGATAAAAAGTTATTCAATTATCAACGTACTCTAATAATGAATAATAAAATATATTTCCATTAATTCATATAATATCATAAATAATAAATTTACATACAATAAGTACTTTACATATTTTATATAAAATAAATTTATTTTATAAAAATTTAATATCTTTTGATGCATTATTATAATTTTAGATTCTATTACGATACTTGTTATCACCAACCCAAGACTCGAAATGGGTTCAAGTTGGATGAGCTGGTTTCCATTGAGCTCGCATAATAACGGGTGTTCGCAGGATAGGTACCTATATTCTTTTTCGAAGTCACACATGAGATTGCACATGAGACTACATAAACACGTGTTAAGTTTAGGATATAATACGTGTTGATATGTATGAAACCTACCTTGTAGGTCATATCAATGAACAATACTTACATAATATAAATAGACAAACACCACCATATAACAGAGACAAAAAAATACTTAACAGATAATTTTTTTTTTCATAATATTCTTAGTTTTTAATAGTAAATCCTAATATAGCGAGCATAAATATGTAATTATATAAAATTATACCTAAATTCTGATTTTTTTAAAAAAATTGAAAACAGAAAATTGCAAATGTTAAAATTAATCATTGGGAAAAGAGATTTTATGTTATATAATATAACAGTATTTAGTGAAATTTGGCGACTTGACTTAGTGTACAAGTGTAAGATTAGGTGGAGTATAACTATAGAGCTATGTATGAAGAATCGGCAATTAAAACATACTCCTTAATGGTGCAAAGACATAACGGCACTTACTCTATTTTGGAATTCCCAAAGAAATTCAAGACGATTGAAGGGAAAGCAAAGCGGAAGAGAAAGAATCAGCGCCTTCGGTATCACCTCTCTTCCGTTTGGCTTGGGGTTTAGGGTTGGATTGTTGATCAGGTAAGGGAGAGTTTAGGGCTTGGATGGAGGTAACGCAACACTCTTGCCACTCAAGACAATTGAGGTCTCCAATTACCTCCTTCTCTGTCAACCACGCGTTCGACGATATGCTCGATTTCAACGTCGACCGTGATGGATCCATCAGATCAAGCGTCTCCACCGCATCACTCAACTCTTTCTACACAGTTTTCGTTCAATTTTAAGGACACAGAAACTAAGAATCAAATCAAGTAATGGAATAGAGAAATTATTACCTTGTGTTTCGTCAGTTTCTTAAAACCGTGAATGGAGATAATCTAGGAACAAGAAAACAAATGAGATGAAATTTGAAAAGGTGAAATGAAATATGAGTTGATGGACGGACCTGGTTGAGGAAATTGACGGTGAGAGGGCGTTGCTTGTGAGAGGAAAGGAACTGGATGTAGTCTTCTACAGATAACTTGGATTTCATTGTAGATGACGATGAGCGCGCTTTGTTCTTTCAAAATCAAATCAATTTCGTCTGCTTCATCTTGGGCCCCTTTTAAGGATACATCATTACCACTTGCTCATCACGTGTAATATTACACCTTTCTTCATTAAATGTTGAAACTCACCTCATCAAATAAAATGTAAATTTTATTATTTTTAACCATATTTATTATTAAAACAAGTTAACTTTTTATTAATTAACATCTCTTCAATTTTAAATAAAACTAAATTAATACATTGAAGATGATTTCATGACCGATTTGTTGATTTAAAATTCTTTTTACAAACATTTTTGTAACACCTCTTATCTGTTTCGATAAACAATACACATGAAAGATATTACTACAAATAAGAAATTTCAAATTTATTTAAAATATTTTTATAAAATAATTAAAATATGTTTTAGACAAATTAAAAATTTTAAAAATAAATTAAAATAATTTTAAATTAATTTAAAGTAATCAGATATAATCGTAACTCAAAATAAACCCCGTAAAATTAAAACGACATAAAACAGTTTAAGGTCGAAACAAAGCAACAGGTTACAACACCAAGGCAGGAGACATCATGGTACCACTAACTATCTAGCTAACCCGCGAAGTGATAGAGCCGAGGTCGCAACATGGCGACTCCTAAGTCACGACGTCACTTATGGAGTAACCTAAAATACTTCAATATTGTTGCCAAAGTCCTTCCGATCATGCCTAGAGATCTCTCAAATACATATAAAAAAAAAACATTCCATTATGTATCAAAACATTTTAAATCAAAATGTAAGTTCATTTAAATTTAAATATAGTGCATAAACACAATTCACGAGTAAAATATCATTCATAATGGTTATGAAAACTACAAAGAAATTAAACACGCCATTCCACTTTATAACCTTACATGCAAAATACATTTTTGTATACATGCCACCTAATCCAACTCAATTAACATTCAAATTACTAATTTACAACGTTAAAAGTTTGTCAAGTGATGTGATGCTCCCATGCTATTATAATGACTTCTTGATAAGTCCATACCTATGCGTTTTAAACCACTATTGCATAAGCTTGGAAGCTCAATAAGTAACAAGGACAATCAAACTTTATCTTAAGTCTTTATTAATGTTGAGCACTTCCAATTATTTGTCTTGTTAAGTTGATTTCAGTCACATTCTTCTGATTTAACCTATTCCTACAAATTACCTAGTTAAGGGCTAAATTAACAATTTAAGTGTTTGTTAACAATCCAGTTATAAAATTCATGCTTGGGCCTTTTATTATGTGCTCATATTGTATTTATGTCATCTTATGAATCTTACCATTCAATTTCAATTTCCACCCCTAAGGGCGGCTTTTGTTTACGCCACATCTTTCTTAGGGGCTCACTTTTACATTCAGTTCGTTACAGTCCATATAGAGTAATACCTTTCTATTACGTACCATCAATATTTATATTCATCATCATTCTTATTAATCAGTTTTTTAGATCATTACATCCTTAATAAGCTTAGGGACATAAATGTTGGATACACGAGACTGATTAACCAATTACACCAGACTAAACAATGGATCCATAACACACCCAAGTGCCATGTACCAAAGTTCTGTGCCCACAATCGAAATTGCATCTCCTAACACACATGTAACACCCCAAACCCGGCCCACAAGCCATGACCGGATCTGGTATGTCACGGAATAAAAGAAGTTTGAAAGGTTTGGATTAATGGTAGAAATTTAAAATTTTGCTAAGGGTATAAAACGGTATTCGTTAAAACTCAGGTGGGTTGATTTGGTAAATCCGATAGAGTTGAAAATCCTTTATTCCTTTAAAACCATTTGATCATTTAGATTTTTAAACATTAGAGTGATCAATAGCTTAGAAAATTTCGTTACCCGATGGTAGTATTTTTGAAAACGCGTACAAGTACTTATTTTCGAAAACGTTACTTTTAACCAATTTGCATAACCGTCCGTAAGTTCATCAGTTATAAAGTAAAGTAAAAACAACTACCTAACCATCCAAAATAATAAGCGGCCATATTACAACCCAATCGAATTGTAGTGAATAATTAAACTTAAAACGGGGCAAAATAAAATTTCAAGTCCACAAAACCAACATGGCCGCCTCGAGCTCTCCTCGGCTCCGCATCCGTGCTCTACTCACCTGCAAGATGATATGGGAAGGGGTGAGTCACCAAGACTCAGTGTATAAATCCCCGACCCGAAAATAACACTCATACACAAGATATTAGTATGACATGCAATTATGCAACCCCACCTAGCCATCCATGCTCCTTTTCTACCCCGTGTGGTACCAAACCACTGGTGGTGCCAAACCACTGGTGACTTATAGTCACGATATCCGTCAATACGTGTGGTGCCAAACCACTGGTGGTGCCAAACCACTGGTGACCCGAAGTCACAAATCAAATGATGGGGCCAACCCATCGTGTGATACCAAATCACTGGCGTCGATCCCGTATCTCAAATGTGGGGCCAACCCACGGTGGTACTAAGCCACAGGGACGAGACGCTATGAGGTGCCAAACCTCTGGAGGTACCAAACCTCTGGTGACCGTAGTCACAATGTGTTACCAAAACACTGGTGTCCGTCGACACGAATATTCCTCCCTCTCATCAATCCCACCATCATCATTGTCATATCACAAGTATCATGATTCCATATATCATGCAATCGTATATAGCATAGCAGTTTACAGCATATGATGGCATATACCACATACATCGTAAATCGAGTAATAGGGGACTTACCCGAAACCAAGCTTATGCCCACTAGGCAAAATTTCCACATGAGAGGTTATTAATATCATCAAATAACAGTTTTTACTAATAAAGTGTGTAAGAGCTTACACACCTATTTAATCGAAGATTTAACTAGGATTCCCGTATCTATGCGATATTACAAAAGTCCCGAACTTGTCCTCGCAATGCTCCTATATTCGGCCAACACCACAGTTAATACATAGGCTAATTGATTACATTAATAGATCCCGAAGGATATATCGTTCTCGAAAAACTTGGACCGAAACTTACTATTGCTTATCAAATCGAACCGAAATCTCAGAAACCTCTATCCCTAGCCGGTTTGCCCCTGAAGTCAAAACACACATGCGGTTACCACCTGCATACCAACACGGCCTTTGGCCGAATATGCTCAACCCTTTTTCCATACTTACCGAAATCCCAACTAGCCGAGCTCTCTACCAAAAAAAAAATAATAAAATATATTAGTTAGAACGGCATGCAAACTATATTCATAGTTATGGCCCTAGGCCGAATCTACATGCCACCTTACCTCGAAGAAACGAAACCCGAAATACTCCTTCAAAGCCCCTAAGTGTCGGCTACCTCAAAAAGGAATACCTAGAATGGCCAAGGGATTCGGCTATGGCTCCCAAGCACACTTGATTTCGACACATATTATGACCAAAAGAAAACGCAAGGGGAGGGCTATTAAGCAAGGTATTCGGCCATCACAATTTAAAAAGAAAAAGAGAGAACATTTCCATAGATTTTGGCCAAGAACCGAATTGGAAGGAAAGAGAACTAAGCCAAGAAATTTCGGCACAAGGTCTATAGAATGTTTCAAAGAAGGATAAAAAGTATCAAGGGGAGGAAGGGGTTTTCGTTTGATTAGCAAGAAGAAGAGAGAAGAAATAAAAAGAAAAAAAAAATGAAAAGGAAGTGTGTTACTCCCTAATACTCCAACGCCGTGAGCTAAAGCCCCCCCCAAGACCCCAAAATTCGGCCAAGCAATGGATTTGAAAAGAAAAAGGAAATAACAATCCCTTGCCAAAAACTTCATGGCCGGCCAACAACTCCACCCCTCTCTAATTTCAAAGCCTTAATTCCCATAATATTCTCTCTATTTTCAACAAATAAAATAAAGAGAGACAACTAACCCATGCTTCCATTATCATCTAAAATAACAAGTAAAATAGGTAAATTAATAAAAGAACAAAAGAAATGTGCAGCCAACAAACTTTGTCTCCACGCGTGCATGTGCATGCAATTACCAAAGCATGCCGGCCCTAGCAAAAAGAAAAAGAATCGCTTCCATGCGCTGCTGGGTCTCGAACCCGAGACCTGGGGAAGGCTTCCCAGGCCTTCTGCCAGTTTGCTCCTTGCGACTTTCATGACATGGTCTAGCAAAACTTTCTTTTAAACATGCTTCGTTGGCCCCTTTTGTTTCAACATTAAAACAAAAGGAGAAATGGAACACCTGCGCGCCGAACAGGATTCGATCGTCCGACCTCCAGAGCTCCCTTAGCGCCCTAGCCACCTCTCCCACCTGGACTTTCATGTCCAATACTGCGTCACGAATCTTCTAAGCCTTCCTTCCTAAGTTCTCCTTATCCTAACGCCAAGCAAAAATAAAAGTGCTCAAGCGTCCCCAACGGTGCTCGAACATGCGACCGCGAGCTGCTACTTCCTGCTACGCCCCACGCCACTCGGCTAGAGCATTCAATATGCCACAAGCCTGCCACAATTATTATTTAAACCCTCCTTCGCCTATCACTCCTTCAGCGCCAAAAATAAAACTCCCTCACGCGATTCCGGGGGCTCGAACCCCTTCTCTCCTAGAGCACCCTGGCGCCCCAAACCACGTTACTAATCACTTCCTTGTGTCGTGATTCACCTCCATTTATAAATAAGGCTTCTTCAGGTAATCACCAAAAAATAAATAAAATTAATAAAATAAAATAAAATAGAACACGAACAACCCCAAATGCAGGATGTTACAACACACATGCATACATCTTTATTGGCATGCCAATCATATCCTAACTAACTCACCAAGCTATTAGGGCTATATTTTATTATTCTTTTTTTATTAATTGATTTCCATTTCAATCTTAATTTCAGCTTTAGTAACCAATTTTCGTGGCATTTGCCACCATAACAGAAATCAATGATAGTTCCATGACTTATGCCATTATAACAAAATTTAACAAGAATCTCAAAACACATATTATGCCTATATCATTGTAACCAAACACATAACTATTATCAATTACTTAGGGTCTTTTATTTAAATTTTCAAATTAACCACTCAAATGCCTTACATATATTTCAATTCACCTTATACAAATTTTCAGTATTCAATTTTTCTTTTTCACATTATGGCCATTTATACATTTTTATCATACTTCTCTTGTCCACATTATGCACAACTTTATATTTTAACATCTTTTTGGCCATTTTGGTTTTCCTCTGAGACCTTATATCCGACCTAGTTGTTAGATCCGAATATAAAATGTCATATTTCATTGCCAAAGTAACTCACTTTTCCGTTTTTTTTTTTAAAAAAAGGAAACGTAGTGGTAAAAATTATTCTATAAAAATTTCGGTAACATTTCTGCCTATTTTACATAAACCCCTGCAAAATTTAGATTCACAAAATATCCATATTGAAATTATCTCCCAAATCAATTCCCAACACTACGGTTTCTCAAAACATATCAATGAACTAGATTTTTATGCTTTACTATTTTATCGAAACATTAGTTATAAAATAATAGCAAATAAAACATAATGAAAATATTTCAATTGAGTTTACGATATAATATTATATATATACAAGCCTAGGTACATTCCATTTACATCAACCATAAAGTAAACTTTTCACCAACATTATTTGAGCCGAACTTCGATTTTTCGGATTTTGCTGGAACGATCTAGCGAATCTAACTACCCGCGCAAGGAAAAATAGACAAATCGTACGCTGAGCAATTTTTATGCTCAGTGATGCTAATATCATATAAATCATTACATAAGAATTGAACATAAATTAATTGATAGAAATAAACTAAAACGTGATTATAAACATCATTAATAACATCTCAATAAAAGAAAATTCTAATATTAATAAACTTTAATATTTTGATATTGACAAATCGAATAAAGAAAATAAGTTTTTTAATCAAATTCAAAATAGCGTAATTAATTTAATTCACACTATATGGAAATACAAATAAATTCAATTTCCGCTTTTGTTTTTCTTTCAATTTGGACCCCGTACTAAAGTTTAGACTCATAACCATATACATAAACCTGTCACCCCGAGTTGTTCGGCAACGATGGCTATCAGAGTAGTCCATGACCCTTTGGGAGTTGGGACTACCCACAACCCTCTAGGAATTGGGGCTAAAAGTAATAACAATTGCCAACTTGGCCTTTTCTCCCTCGACCATCTGTGAATTGGGGAGATCTAAATTCTTTGATATAAAGACTCTATGGCATGCCAACTATATCTGGTTTAGTCTAACTTAGTGAAACGGGGTAAAAACTAAATCTCATGATCCATTTCAAATCCATTTTTATATAATTCTCATTTCAATTCCGCTTCATGTTCAAATCACATATCGCCTAATATAAAATTAGGTTTCCAATTCAAAACATATTAATTATTTTCTTGCTCAATCATCTAAAATCATAATACTCAAATCCAAATCATAACCATGAATTTGCTAATTTGATCATATGAAAGTATTCATATCGAAACATAATTTTATAAATATTAACTAAATCGTTCAAACTTAACCAAAACTCATAAAAATAAAATAAAATAAAATAAAATCAATTTAACTAGTCATAGTAAACTAGATATTCTAAAACTTTATGTAATGAAAATAAAATATTAGCACAAACCGAAGTTTCAATCGCTTTACTCCTTCTCTTCGCCTTTCTCCTTCAAGATGCTCGCTTTGTTTTTAGCTACAATAGGAGCAGTTCAATACGAAACAATGTCATTTATCCATTCTAATACTAAAACTAATAAAAACAAACTTAATCAAGTTAGCAACTTAAGTTTCCTATTCCGAAATTCTCATATCTTTCGATTTGATTATCCGTTTTCAATTCCGTCTTCACCAGGGTACTCACTGCTTCACAAGCTATCATTTAACAGCAATATTACACAAAGTGGTCAATGTTCTCTACTTCCCCTTTAACATGGTCAAATATACCAAGTAAACTTTCCATCCATTTTAATTTTTTTTCACACTTCTAACAAGCTAGAACTCATCTTCTAATCATTTCTTATCCAAAAAATATACCTACTTCACTTAAGTTTTCTAAGCTTCCATCAATGTCATTTAATGAAAACTTTCAAAATACTTGATAAAATAAAAAACTATTGGTACATATATGTAAAACAAGCTTCAAAGATTCAAAATCCATGAAAATTTTGAAGAAAAATAATACCTTAAGCTTGAATCTGAAGGAAAAATAATGAAAGAATTTTTTTTCTTCCCCCTTTTTGTTTACGTGAGAAGAAGAAAGAGATTAGAAAGATTTCATATTTTCTCTGTTTTTCTCTTTTTTTATATTATAATATTAATTAATAAAATCTTATTACTTATTAAAATATTATTAATAAAAATATCATTTAAAAGCAATCATGAGCCTATTGATTTTTTTAAGTAATGGTAAAATTGCCATTAAGTCTTTTCCATCAAAATAAAAATAGAATAATTGCACTTCAGCATCTATACTTTTCCAACTTATTCAATTTAGTCCTTGAACTCGATACCGAATTTTTAACTTAATCACATGTTCCTACTAATAATCCTATGTGTTTTCATGTTTGACAATTTCCTCTAAAAACGATTATAATTTCTTATACTACTATTTATTTGTAGATCGTTTATTCGAGAACTTCTACCATAAATATTCTTCTTATCTCTTCTTTTTATTTATTTATTTTTAAGTGGGGATGTTACATGACTGATCTTTTAATATCAATGACATGATTCATACATGTCCACCAATACTTTCATGGCACCCCAACATTACTTATATCATATTCCTAATTAACATAGCAACTCATGGCTACATAATTCTACTTCCTCACTTTAATGGCTTATTTCAAAACATAGTCCCATGAAATTTCACATGATTATTAGCTTAATTAAAAAATTAATTATATCATCAATTTCATAACTTCCTAAGCTTACTAACTTAGGGAAAGTTAGAGCATCCAATGTGCCTACCTTAATGGATGTTGTACAATACTCAACCAAACTTCCATGAACTCCAATCCATCATCAATCAAGCTTGGAACTCCATAAATCACTATTTCCTCATTTTTCGTACAACAAAAATATATCCAATAATTAATATAAATTCCTTCCATGCTTTCTCATAACATTTCACAACAAATATCAAGCTAATGGAGGTATATGAAGCCATTTCTTACTTTATTGAAGCTTTCTCACTACAGCTCCATAAACACTATGCTGAAATTGATGAAGTTGATCGAGGAATGTTTCCATTAACAAAATCTTAATATGGGAGTGGAACTTTTGAGAGAAATTGGAGGAAAAGGAAAGAAAATGAAAAGAAAGAAGGAGACTAGCCATGGGAGGTTGTTGTTGGCTGGAGAGGGGAAAAATGAAGCTAATTGTGGGTTCTTTTCCCTTGTAAGAAGACCTACAAATGGGTCCAAGGCTTATGCCTAACTATTCAAGTCTAAATTTTGTCAAATTGTGGCCTAATTCTTCAATAAGAGATTTCAACGATCCAAAATAATTTTGAATATAAATATCATATTTAAATTATATTTCCATCATAGAAGTATCAAGAATTGACCAAATTACCCTTTACGTCAAAATTATCTTTTGCCTTTTTTCACAATTTCATCTCAAAATTTGATATGTACATCAATTCAAGTTCATAGTTCATAATAAATATGTAATATAATTCCATGAGTTGTGAGAATTTCACTAAAACACCCTAGATTTAACGGAACAAAAATTTTAGCATATAGCATTAAATAGTCTGTCTGGTGTAGTGTTATCAGCCCAAAAGATTGTTTTGGCATATACATATGGACGTATAGTAATCGCCACAAGAGCAAGTAAGAATTTGATTTTCTGATATTCTGCCATGTATTAAGGAAAGTTTGTGTTAAGAGATTAAGGGTAAGTATAAAAGGAGTTTTCGCCAAAAGTATAGTACGACTAATTTGTGTGGAGTAATATGCTAGTTAGATTTTAAGTAACGTGATTAAAAATCAACTAAATAGCCAACCTGGATAGTTGTGATTGCAAGGCATTTATTAATATTTCTCTTGGAAAATGTAGGCTATTAGAAAGACAAGTTTTGAAACGTATGACACTTGTTAAATTCCACTAAGTAAGTTGAGTCATATTTATATGTGAGAGATGAGTTCTGAAAGGGTTCTTCTTTCTTCTTCCTCTACCTTAAGTGGTATTTACTAATACTTTCCTTAAGTCTGAATGTTTCTTACATTAATGATCTAGATTTAGAAGTTATGGTTCTTTTATGACCAGTGGTTACTTCGCATCAGATGGTTGCTGCTGGTTCAAGATGGATATATGGATATGGAGCTTTAAACTGCAATAGGTGAGGATCAGGTGAGTCTGTACTCTGACTCTTGCATGTATACTGTTCATACTAAAATATATCTATAGGAAAGTGATCAAAATGAATTCAACCTCCTGATAAATCTCGTAATTGAATTTTCAATTCATTCAGCTCGACTGGTGCCATACGATAAGGGGATATGAACACCGGAGTTGTTCAAGTTAATAACATAGGCTAGAAAGGATTTGCAACCTTACTTCAACAGTGTAACAACCCGTTTTTCAGTGGTGTCGGATATAGTGGTTTTGGGGTCATAAATCTGACGAGTGAGATCGTGAATATTACTATTTAATATTCATGAGTCCAATATAGAATTATAATAAAATTAGATATGATAATTTATGTTATTTGAATGAATAATTAGGTTCAAGTGGTATGTTCCTAAAGTCAAGTGGTTTTAGAAAATAAGATATTGAGACTTTATTTCTATAAATCGAGCCCGTATATATTTTATTAAATATTTATGAAATGCTATTAGGGTCATATTAAAATTTGGTTAAGAAATTTTAATGTTTAGATAATTAATTAATTGGAAAGGACTAAATTGTAAAGGTTACAAAAGTTAAATTCTATTAGTTAAAGGTGATAAATAGTTAAATTAATAAATTCATAAGGGTTTATGTGGCAATAATACCATAAGTAAATGGTATTCATAGTCGGTGGTTGATATTAGTTAATTTATATGTTACTTTAATAAAATTAAAAGAAAAGTTAAGTTAAAACATACTAAAAACAAAAAGCAAAACATTTTTATTTTTATTTTTCTTCTTCCTCAAGCCGAAGAACAACATTGTTGACACCAAGAGATTTGGCCAAGCTCACTCCCATGCATGTGTGAGATTTTGAGGTTCGTTTTTAATGATTTTTTATGTTTTTGTGGTTGTTTTAGTTTAGTCTAGTTAATCCGGAGGTCAATTTGTAAAATTGTTAAAGGTTTGGGGATTTTCCACGGATGAATTTGAATGTGTTTTGAGTTTCCCATGCATGTGTGAGATTTTGAGGCCCGTTTTTAATGATTTTTATGTTTTTGTGATCGTTTTAGTTTAGTCTAGTTAATCAGGGGGTCAATTTGTAAAATTGTTAAAGGTTTGGGGATTTTCATGGCTGAGTTTGAATGTGTTTTGAGTTTGATTGATAGATTATTGAACTTAGTTGTTAAATGGACATGTTTTGTTAAGTGGTTTTTAATGATTTTAAGGTTAGGGACCTATTTGAGAAATAGTAAAAAAATTTCAAGTATAATGTATAAAATGTGGGAAAAATATGGGCTGATATGAGCCTAAGGAAAATTCAGCTAACATAGATTTCAACTAAAAATGGTTAAATTGCAAGTTTCGAGTTTAGGGACTAAATTGTATAAAAGTTAAAATGGTAAGGGTAATTTCATAATTTCACAATAAAGTGGGTTATAAGCTAGAATTAATGATATTAAGTTATTTGGATTATTAATTGAATGAAAATTATATTTTAGATCAAGAAATACTACAATTGGTTTAAGTCAAGGAAAAGTTAAAGTTTCGGACTAGTTGTCGACTCGTTTTAGCAACCATTTTAGTCGAGGTAAGTTCGTATAGGGGTTAATCTTGTTAATTTCCATTTTTTTATGAATGAATAAACGATGTATGCTATGTATACTTGTAAATGTTTATAAATTATTAATTAGTATTTGGACTAAATTGTAATATTGAAATAGTTGATGGAAACATGTGAAAAGTGGGAACTTTATTAAATTATAAATATAGAATGATGCAATGGAACAAGTTAAAGGATTGATATAGAAAAAGGGTCCTGTTTGAACCTTGAGAATTCTTAAGATATGAATGACATGTCATTAGGGATTATACGGTTTCAGGTGCTAGTCATAGATGTCCTACCGATGGCTGAGGTTCTACATTTGTTGCAGATTCTCCACAGCTCGTGTGAGTAGGCCCATTTCACAGCTCATGTGAGCACTATTGGAAATGTTATGGTTATATGAAAAGACACACTATGTGTGAGCATTCCCTAGTATCCGATGTAATTCTATATGGTTCAATGGGTAAGTAAAGGTTAATGGAAGGACATGTATAAAAACTTAATGTTACTAATGTTCATATAAAATGGAAAGATGGATATGCATATATGAAATGAAAATTATGAGAATTTATCATGTGATGGATGAAATATGCGTGGAATTTATTTCTTAATATATGTTACGTTTCATAAATGTTATGTTTACTTATTATCTACTAACAATGTGGATTCAAATAAGAAGAATGTGTGATGGATATATATGTGATGGATGATATAGAAAGCCTAAATGCTTATTATGTATATGCCATGATTTACTCGGAACTTACATGTAATGTTATACTTACTAACCTTATGAGGTGGTGTGTATAGGAAAGGAAGTTTGGAATATGACATAATGAAAGTAGGTTTGGTTGTTCAATTTAAAATGTTCTGTAAGTTTAAGTTTCCTTTATACAAGCTTATTAAGCACTAGTTTCTTATTAGTTGTTTTCTTTGTTTTGTAGATCATTGAAAGGCTCGATTGGTTGGAATCTTCGTTGGAGCACAATCACACTATCCATTGAGTATTTTGGTAGCTTTTGAATAATTTGGGCTAATGGTTATAAATGACATGTGTAATAACCAAATTTACCTGGCCCATTAGAGCCCAATAAACAAAATAAAAAGTCCAAAAACAACAGTCCATTTACCAAACAAATCTGGAGCCCAATTACAAAATCAATACCAGGCCCAAATAAACAAACAATAAATGGTCCAAAATAAATGTCCAATTACAACAGAAAATGGCCCAAAACCCCAGTTCAAGCCCAAAATAAAGCAGCCCGCTACAGAAAAAAAGACAGCAACTGTCAAACCCTAGTCTTAAGCCATGCGCCGCCTCGGTCAACGCCCACACGTTTCTGACAACCTCCACTAGCGGCCTCCACGCTTCTGACCATTGCCATGCCCTCCTCCACGCATCTCGACGTCACCTGCAAGGAGTAGCATGCACAATAGAACCAAGGAAAAGACGACAAAAAAGAAAACAATAGAAAAACAAATGAAGAAAAATAAAAGAAAGACAAATCTGTAGAAATCGGTTATAAAAACCGAAGCAAAACGTTTGTAAAAGGGGGGCTTTTTTTTCGGTCTTACGAACGAAGGAATATCGGAAATACAAAAATAAAAATAGAAGTTTGAAAGTTTTTTCCAATCTCACGAATCATTAGAAATAAAAAACTTAACAGAAACATTCAAGGTTTAAATCTTTTGCTTATTTTATATTCTTAATTACTTTCGTTTTTATTTATTTTTATTTCGAATCTAGAAACCGAAAAGAAAAAAACAAAAACCTTACCAAAACCCCGTGGTCGAGGTGTCAGAATTCCTTCCCCGTCGTCGGAGCTGAGCCTAAAGGCGAAAGGAGGTGGCTTTGTTCTTCTCTCGGGTTTTTTTGGGGCGTCGAGGGCTAGATCTTCAAAGAGGTCTCAAAAGAAGGCTAAAAGCTTGGCCACGAGCATCGCCGGCCAATGATACGGTGGTGGCGAGGTGGTGCGACAGGCCAAACGTCGGGCGAAAGAGGGAGGAAGGGAGTTCCCTGCCTTTTCGATTTCCTTGAGAATGAGAGGGGTGGCTCTTTGTTTTTTTGTTTGAAAAAAAGAATTTGTTAGCTTTAAAAATAACAATAAATATAATAAAGGTTTTATCACTTTTTAAAGTGGCGCAATTAAAGGAAGTAAAGGCCTATGCATTGACAATTTGCAAAATGGATAGGCACATCTTCACCTTAAATGGAAATTTGTGCGCCCAGGTCCCTCCCCATTGCAACACCATCCAATTAGCCCCTTTTCGTTTTTTCTTTTATGGATTTTACCCTTAAAACTCTTTGTTTTGCGTGCATTTCATTTAAGTCCATGCCCCATTTTTTATCTTTATTTATTGCGATTTCAGTGCTTTAATTTTATTCTAATTTCAGCTTAGCTCTTACTTGTTATTTTCACAATTATAGTGTTATTATTATTGTTAATTTATATGATTATTACTACTCTTTTTACTGTATTGCATTCTCATTTTTATTTATTAATTTTTTTATATATTTATTGTTAGGCCTTTATTTTACCAGCTCACCTATTGATCTAATACTTACTCGCATATCACATTTTATATTATGTGTGTTTTACATGCATATATTATCAATATTTTACCGCCATTATTATTGTTACTATTAGTATTACTACTATCATCCTTTTATTTTTTTTTCTTTTAAGCATCATCATTACTATTTTGTCATTACTATTTCTTATTTCAAGTATCATCATTACTTTTTTTTTCCACTATTATTTCTTATTTCAAATATCATCATTATTATCTTGTCATTATTTTAAGTATCATTATTACTGTTTTTTCTTTATTATTTCTTATTTTAAGTATCTCATTCTTTGACTATTATTGCTGGTATTTGAATGACACATATGTGTGATTATTGCTATTGCGTATGTTACAATTCGTTCACTTGTATTCGCATGCTATTATTATTTACTCGTATAACATTTTGTTCATGTATTCTTATTATTATTGTGTTATTATGCCATCACATCGCGCATTAAATTCCAATGTTTTCATTCTGTACAAGTTGTCATCTTACTTCAAACAAACGATGCATGATATTTAAGTATTGTACTCGCTATCGTTCTAAAATAAAAATCTTTCAAAAATAAGGCAATATTCTATGTTTGGAAACTCGAGAGATCGGGCCTTATGTGTTGGGTTTCAGTTTCCCGCTTGGCCAAACACTCGAATATCCTTTTGATATTTTAACGCATGAGTCTCGGGAATTATGAGATGATCTTGGATTTGAAGATTTAAATTATCGTGTCCTAAAGTATTGGATGTGATATTTTATTCCTTCGGAACGAGAAAATCTCGATATTCAATTCGAGAAAATTATAAAATGATCTTGGTTTCGAGGATTAAAATCATCGTGTCCTACGTACTGGATGTGATATTTTGTCCTTCGGAACGAGAAAGTCTTGATATTCAATTCGAGAAAACTAAAATATTTCCAAAAAAGATTAATTTCCCTTTTTTTCCATTTTAAATTTTCAACTTTCGACATTGAGACATTAAATAATCAATTTGGTGCCAATTTTGGGCGTGACGAGGGTGCTAACCCTTCCTTGCACGTAACCGACTCCCAAACCTATTTTCTCAAATTTTCGTGGACCAAAAACATTGTTTTAATAAATCAAAATGTTTTATTAAAACAAAGGTGATCCGATTACACCTAACAAAGATCGGTGGCGACTCCCATTTTTTTTTTATTTTCAAAACTAAGTCGATTCCCGTTTTGCCAAAAAATGGTTACGACAGCTTGGCGACTCCACTGGGGACAGATGAGAGAGTCGAGCCATAAAATTGATTGTTTTCTATCTCGTTGTCGAAAATTGAAAATTTGATTTGGAAAATTATGATCCTCTTGTTGCATTCGTTTACATCATCTCATTTGATTACTATGGTTTGAGTCTTGTAAAATACTTGTGCATCATATTGTATGATCGCTGGGTCACACCTTTCTAAGTGGGAGCGAGAAACCACTCTTTCGTGAGGTTTTTACCTCCGTGCAAGACAGTGGATCACTTTCGAGATACATCCGTACCTACGTCTTCGTGAGATTTTTATCTCCGTGCAGCCATAGGGAAATGTATTCCCTTGAATCGAACTCAGTCCATATGAGCCTATAATGGGTGAGGATTGAGGAATCTACTGGTTCGGGTACCTTTACTCTAGAACCAAACCACATATAGAGACCTAGGAGCCTACCCTGGGTAGAATTGTACCAAACCCTAGCAGTCACCCGGATAGGTGTTCTGTGTTTGTTTATTTCTCTTGCACTGACCTGTTTCTTTTGTGATTGCTTATCTCTCCTGTGCTAACGTGTTTTCTTCTGTCTTGACTACATTGCATTGCATAATCTTAGAAAGGAAATGTTGATTCATATTCGGTTGTTAAATGGAAGAGTTTGTCATGAGGAAATGTGTTACTTGATAAAGTGGATTGTAATACGGTCATATGAACATGAGGACATGGCCGTATATGCGATCCGTTTTATGTAAAGAAACGTATCTTCTAGAAAGTTCTTCTAATGGAATCGAGTTCATGATCAACACCTCTCTTTTTGCATTCATACCATGCATTTGCATTGCATTGCATACAGCAGCATATCACCCTAATCATTCACTAAGGCTAAAATCTATAATCTACAGTTGCGATACCACGAATTTGAAATCACATCATCCTTAAGGACACGGCTAAGAGCTAGAGCTACGGATGCGGAACTCAATGAAAGAATTGAAATAATAGAAAGAATCCAGAGAGAGTTACAAGAGCAGTTGACCAAGTCGCAGCAAGAAGCAAGGGATTTGATGGTAAGATCCCGAGAGGAATCGCTCGAACAAAGGATCAAATGGCCAAAATGATGGAGATGATGACAGTCCTGGTCAAAGGAAAAGGACCCGCACAGAGCCCTGACATCACAGAGCCCCAGTCAAGAGATAATCAGGATCCGCTCTATCTCCCATGATTTACTCCGCCTCACGCCCATGCAACACAAAGAGGATATCCTCAAGGGGAACCGGTAGGCCTAGAGCCACGACCTGTACCACCTGCTCATCTAGGGCAAGGTATATTTGTATCAAATTCCGGAGGTAATTCTGCTAATCCAATAGTTCCAGATTTGGATGATCCGGTAGAAATAGCCAGATTGAAAATAGAAGATCGTGATGCTCAGGAAAAGTATAAGAGTCTGGAAGAAAGACTCAAGGCGATAGAAGGTACTGAAGTCTTCTCTGCACTGAGTGCCAAAGAGATCAGCTTGGTGCCTCATCTGGTTCTGCCTCCAAAATTTAAAGTGCTAGATTTTGAAAAATACGATGGAGCGAGATGTCCAAAGGCGCATCTTATCATGTTTTGTCAGAAGATGGCTGGTTATGTGAGTGAAGACAAACTGTTAATACACTGTTTCCAAGATAGCTTGGTCGGATCAGCCCTCCGATGGTATAATCAACTCAGCAGGGAGAGGATCCAATCATGGAAGGACTTAGCATCAGCATTTTGTGAACAATACAAGCATGTCTCCGACATGGTGCTCGATCGACTAACGCTACAGATGATGGAAAAGAAGCCAACAGAGACTTTTAGACAATACGCTCAAAGGTGGAGGGATATCTCGGCCCAAGTAGAACCCCCACTGACTAAAACTGAGATAACGATCCTCTTTATCAACACTTTAAAAGCGCCATTTTATGACAAGCTGGTGGGAAACGCCACAAAAGACTTCACCGATATCGTAATGTCTGGGGAACTCATTGAGAATGCCATAAAGAGTGGAAAAATAGATACAAGAGAAAGTGTCAAAAGGTCAAGCTCGAGAAATATGGAAAATGAAGTGAACAACTTGAGCAAGCGTTCCAAGTCAGTCTTTGCATGTCAACCGAGGGCTGTGACCACTGGTCATCAGGGATCATCAAGTCAAGAATCCAATGCAAAGTGTCTCCAGTTTGCACCAATTCCAATGGCATATGGGGAGTTGTATCAAGGCCTGTTTGATGCACATAGGGTGGCTCCTCACTACATGAAACCAGTGCAACCCCCATACCCCAAATTGTATGATTCGAATGCTCAATGCGAGTATCACACGAGAATAACGGGTCATTCAACCGATAACTGCATTGCATTTAAGAAATTGGTGGAGAGGCTTATTAAAATAGGGTTTTGAAGTTCGATGAGTCGATCGGAGCAATAATTTGCGATAATTGAAGGAGGGGGCAAGAGAGTCTCGATTCCTTAAAGAAGTTATCAGAAGCCTAGAAATCTAGAAGTCAAAACGCCAATGACACATTCGAAGGGAAAATGGGGGCATAAAGCTTTCCGAAGTCTTGCACACTTGGGAGTGTTTTGAGCAATAAGACCATAAAGCTTTCTGAAGCCTTACACACTTGGGAGTGTTCTGAACAATAAGACTGTGGAAGAAACCTGCATTTTTAGCTAATCTGGAGTAATATTCAAAACATGCTTGTTGCTTTAAGCCTAGAGGCAACAAGAGTCCTTTCGTGAAATGGGCTTGTTTCCAGAATTGTTATTTCAATAAAATACATCTTTATTTTCACTCCTCGCATTTCATACCCTACATCGTTTCATTTTCATATCATACTTTTCTACCTTCATGCCCACAATGGGTCCCCCAGATACCAATGACATGAGCGACGTTGTTACCGACTCTCTTTTTAACGAGATATGTGTCTAAAGGGATTGGAGGACTGGGGAGATGACAAAGGTCACAACTTATTTCCTAAATTGTCAAGAATGGTAGATCCCATCTTACGAAGTGTTAGCAAACACTACAAGGGAGATGAAAATGGAAGCTTAGCTTGCCGCAGGAATAAGGCAAGGAATCATTGAGTTATCTCCAAGAGTTCAAAGATATTTTCTGTAACATCCTGGAAAGGGCCTATGCATTTTCGGTTTAATTGTACGAAGTGACATGTTTTATGTACTAGGAATAAATTTCCAACATTTCTGGAAACCCGGAAATGAATGGAAATGATTTGGAAATGAACATTTTTGGAAACCTGAAAATGTATAGAAATGTTAAGTTTAAAAATGGAAAGTGAACATTTTTGGAAACTAGGAAATGTAAGGAAATGATTTGGAAATGATTCAAAAGAGGAAAGTGAACATTTCTGGAAACTTGGAAATGTAAGGAAATGTCAAGTTTACAGAGCCAAACGAAAATTTTTGGAAACTTAAAAATGACTTAGAAATGTCAAGTTTTAAAGTTTAAAAGAGGAAATTAAGGCAAGGTGGCCTTAAAAGAAAAAGTTTGTGAAATTTGACACACAAACGGGCTTGGAAAGTGGCCTGGAGATGCCACTTAGGGCCCAGGCAAGTGACGCCACATCATGTACTAATGGGCCAAGGTTCGATTCACCAAGGAAGCAAAATTTTGAGGTTTTATTTTGCTAAGTGGCGTCAATAAGAGGGAATAAGGGGACGGCACATGGCTAAATTGTAGGAGTTTTATCTCTTTTATTTTATTTAAAGATAATAGATGGATAAATATGGATTTATTTATTTTATTTTGATAGATAAGGAAGAGATAAAAGAGGATTATTATTAGTATTATTTTTATTAAGAGGTAAGAGATAATTATTGGATTAAGTTTTATTAAAGTGATAAATCAAGGGATAAAGTTATCAAAATAGAAGAGTGGTGGCCAAGTAAGGGACTCTAGCCTAGTAAATTTGGCTATAAAAGGAAAAGAGAGGCCATTCAGCATTATTTACTCTTCCTTGATAACCTCTACCGAATTTTCTCTACAACCCCTATTCTTTTCTTCTTCATTCTTCTCCTCTCAATATTCCAAAAGCCGAAAGCTTGCTAAGATCAAGGCCATAGCCGAATACTTTGAGACTTCAAGCAAAGGAACTGTCGATATCTACAGTAAGGGTAAGATCTCATTCGGTTTCATCCTTTTTCTTTTAAGATTTGCCGAAATCTAGGACTAACCCCATTAATATCTTGGTTTCGGGATTTATTAAGTGTCGACTACAAGGAAGGAGAAGTTCTTTTCCCGAAGGTACACCATAAGCTACGTGTTTCCTAGTTATTCGGTGAGATTCGGGATTTAAAATCCACAAGGTAAGTGTCTATAGCATTCGGCCAAGGCCTATTTTGATAGTTAGATCTAATTCTTGTTTGTTTAAAAAGCCAAAACTAACCCCTGATGAGATTTAGTGCTTGGCCGAATACGAGGAGCATAGCATAGATTTCGGGATTTGATTAGTATTGAAATCGGCAACAAGGTAAGTTTTAAGTATACAAATCCTACTAGGATTGGGTTTTATAGCTAAATAGTCTTTATGCTAACATATTAAGGTTACCAAATGTAGGAATTGAGATCTAAAGCAATAGATCGTTTCTTTTCGGGATTTCAAGGAATTCGTTAAGCAAATCAGGTGTGTACCCCACACTATTTCATAATATGTTTTATGGCTATGTTTAATAAATATATATATATATATGTGATATTAAGAATATGAAAGTGGCTAAGGTACCATGTTATGGTACTAAGTACTCAGGTACGTTTCCTACTCCTACTAGGATTATGAAATATGTTAATTATAACATGAGAATAAGAATAAGAATGTGAACTCTGGCATATCTATGCATATTGTTATTATATGGGGCATATGGGTTTGTTTGAAAGGGGAAGTGAATGTGGTGACCTAAGACCACGAACACGGTGACCTAAGACCGTGATATCTGAAAAGTGGTGACCTAAGACCACAGTAATCTAAAAGTGGTGACCTAAGACCACAGTATGCGGTGACCTAAGACCGCAAATTTGGAGTGTAGCGGAAGGAGGGTCGACTTAGTAGTCCCCACGGTGTGACTGGCAGGTACGGGGGTGTGTAGCGGATGGACAAATAGGTTTGGGTTTGGGAATGCATCATAACTTGTATTCATTGTTTTAAATGTGTAACTCTTGTATGCCTGATTCTGTTATGATTTAGTGTCGTGTACACATTGAGTCTGTTGACTCACCCCGCTGTGGGACTATTTTCAGGTGACGATTAGTAATGGACCGGGCTCGGCAGAAGCTTAGGGATGGCCATGCACAGCAAGGAAAATTTTATTATTTGAGACTTTTATTTTAATTAAGAACTTTAAGTTTATTTTGGAAATTATTTGATGTAATAAGGCCATAAGGCCATAGTTGAATTGTTTTACATTTATTTTTCTTTATTATGTTTATGGGTTTTATTTATTAAAGTTTAAGTTAAAATTTCTTTTAAACTAAACCCTAAATCTCTTGTCACTTAAAATTTATAAGGGTTTCTAACATAAAAAAAAAATCAAATTGGTTTTCAACACAAGCCCAACCCAAACAATATTTTTTTTTAAATTCGCACAAACTTTCTCTAAGTAACAAAGAGCTTTGAAACCGGTTTTCTTGAGGAACATACCAAATCTGGTCAAAGCTCGTGGGCCGGGTTTGGGGTGTTTCATTTTCGTATGATCACGTTAAGACACGCCGGGACTACTAAGGCACGGGTATGCTGTCAAAGGTAAGGAAGTCACAGAAGAAGTCCATAAGGATATTTGAAGATCACGTGCTGATGGTTCTACCCTGACTAAGCCAATCAAGAGGTTCGAGCTACTGGTCTACCCAGAAAGGAAAATTGCATCAAACGCCAAATCGAGGAGGACAGAATTTATGTGCCTCTTCCTTTTTTCTACACGTGGGGCATGGACGTTATCAAGCCAATCTCTTCAAAATCTTCTAGTCCGTATCGATTCATTTTTTGTGGATGTTGATCTCTTTGCTAAGAGGGTGAGGGTCGCTTCATATGCCAATATTACAAAGTCGATAGTCATTAGACCAAAAAGAAAAAATATTAACACAAAAGGCAAAAAGATCATATTTAACCGCACAATGTCAAAAGTTTGCGGTCTTTTCAAAGATCAAGTGCCACGGCATAGTGTAAAAAAAAAGGAGGGCAACAAAACAAAGATTGTTAGGAAGATGACCTAAACTTGTGAATGTAGGCATATAGAAGTTACGTTTACCCTTCCATGCTCATTAAACTCCGGCCAGGATCTCTGCTGGGACAACGCTTTCCTCATTAGGTTTTGCCTAGTGAAGTCAAAATCCTCTTTTCCCAGGCACAGGTCGAGCCAAAATTGGATAAGGTGGAATGGATCCAATCTCGATGTGATCAAGTGAATTTGAAAAGAAAATGTTAAGAGATATATGTCACGATCAGATGAAGTGAGTTTACAACAAAAAGGATCACCTTAGAAAATTTCATGATAGGGCTTTGAAAGAAAAATTCTCTCATGCAAAAGAGACTTCGGAAGAAAGTAAATGTCAAACTAGGAAGGACCTCATGTAGCAAAGAAGGCCTGTTCTATGGAAGCATGGATATTGACAGAGATGGATGGCAAGGACCCGTCCAATTCAGTGAATTCATATTCGACCAAAAAAGGGGGAACCTAAAAAAAAAATTCTCATCAAAAAAAGAAGAAAGAAAAAGGAGAAGCCAAAGGCGAAATCCCGCAAAGGGCGCTTTGAGACCAAAGGTGGGTTTGAATTGGAAACCTAAAAAGGGCAGCTCAAATTTTGATAAAAAATGGGGCATACAGTAGTCTTGCTACGCTTGAAGTAACAATAAAGAGGAATGTTACGCCTTGGGGCATCGACAAAGTACTCCGGATCCCCTAAACACATATTGAGTTTAGAATGGTCCTCAAGAAGTTTAAACAGAGAAGCTCAAGCTGCGATAGCTGGGGCACCTAGTTTCCATCTTACCCATTTTGAGTCTGCTATCTTTGTCTTTTCAAAATACACTCTAAATAAACTTGCTTCTTCATTGCATTTGCTAGCTTTGATTAACTTGTTTGTTTCGAGCTATGCTCCCAATAAATTTCCATTTCATCCATCATTATGGTCCTTTTTTGAGCATTTTGCATTGAAATAACGATTACTGGACTAATAATACTTTCATAAAAGGAGTTTTGCATATTACTCTGGAAACCTCTAAACAATACAGGAGTCTGAAATAGGATTATTGCTTAAGATTCACCAAGGTTAAGGGTTGGAAATATCTGAGTCCAAATTAAGGTTATCACTTCGGATTTTTGTCAAAAATAGTGATTGAACAAAATGACAAAGTACCGCGTCAGTGACACAACCTTGACGGAAAATAGGCATTATTAACCCAAGTGCAAAACCAGAATCATTCTCGAAATGAAATGATATTCTGCATTCATGCGAGCGTCATGCATATACATTTGGTTGGGTCACCTAAAGAGTGATCGTTAGAAGGAAGCTGATACAAATCCTGTACCTTTGAATAACAAGAGGGTGGGTTGAAGAAGAGACAAATCCTATGTTTTAGAGTCGCAGTGGGATGAATGGAGGATATTCAAATCCTATACCCCCAGGTCACAATGAGATGAACCCTGAAGCTACAGTGGGGCAAAAGGGTGATATACGAGAAACACAGATTACTCCTGAGGTTTGAGGACGGGTACAAAACCTGAAAGGGAAGTCAAGAATCGAAGCAATGAATACAGGCCATCATGAAAGTCGTGACGAAAATGGATACATGACAAACCAACCCAGGGCGCATGGCATAATCATGTAGGCATAAAAGCATTTAAGCAAACACGTGCATATCAAGATAACATCATGCATGACACATATAGGTACGCCATTAAAGCAAAAAGTTTTGACGATAGCTATATTGAATCAAAGGAAAAGAAGACATCCGAGTTCTGCTAGATGACATGTTATTCAAAACTCAGCTCATATAACGAGAGGAGCAGATCGATCTCGCCTTCTTAAGTGAAGCAGATCGAGCATAACAGATTTTGCCTTCCTAAGCAAAGCAGATTGAAAAGCAGATTTTGCCTTCCTAAGCGAAGCAAATCGAAAAACAGATCTTGCCTTCCTAAGTGAAGTAGATCGAGTATAACGGATTTTTCCTTCCTAAGCGAAGCAGATCGAAAAGTAGATTTTGCCTTCCTAAGCGAAGCAAATTGAAAAACAGATCTTGCCTTCCTAAGTGAAGCAGATCGAGCATAGCAGATTTTGCCTTCCTAAGCGAAGCAAATCGATGATAGCAGATCTTGCCTTCCTAAACGAAGCAGATCGAGCATAGCAGATTTTGCCTTCCTGAGCGAAGCAGATCAAAAAGCAGATCTTGCCTTCCTAAGCGAAGCAAATCGAAAAGCAGATTTTGCCTTCCTAAGCGAAGTAAATCGAGCATAATAGATTTTGCCTTCCTAAGCGAAGCAAATCGAAAAGCAGATTTTGCCTTCCTAAGCGAAGCAAATCAAGCATAAAAGATATTGCCTTCCTAAGCAAAGCAAATCGAAAAGCAGATTTTGCCTTCCTAAGTGAAGCAAATCGAAAAGCAGATTTTACCTTCCTAAGCGAAGCAAATCAAGCATAACAGATATTGCCTTCCTGAGCGAAACAGATCAAAGATAGTAGATCTTGCCTTCCTAAGCGAAGCAGATCGAAGATAACAGATCTTGCCTTCCCAAGCGAAGCAGACCGAGGTCACATGCCGAGGTATTTTTAATTTCTGTCTTTCAATTTCTGTTCAAATATCAACTCATAATACTAGAGGTGAGTTGAGCCTCAGGTCACACGCTGAGGTGTTTTTTTAATTTCTGTCTTTCAATTTCTGTTCAAATATCAACTCATAATACGAGAGGTGAGTTGAGCCTCAGGTCACACGCCGAGGCATTTTTAATTTCTGTCTTTCAATTTCTGTTCAAATATCAACTCATAATACGAGAGGTGAGTTGAGCCTCAGGTCGCATGCTGAGGTGTTTTTCAATTTCTGTTCAAAATATCAACTCATAATACGAGAGGTGAGTTGAGCCTCAGGTCACACGCTGAGGTGTTTTTCAATTTTTGTTTTTCAATTTCTGTTCAAAATATCAACTCATAATACGAGAGGTGAGTTGAGCCTCAGGTCGCATGCTGAGGTGTTTTTCAATTTCTGTTCAAAATATCAACTCATAATACGAGAGGTGAGTTGAGCCTCAGGTCGCACGCTGAGGTGTTTTTCAATTTCTATTTTTCAATTCCTGTTCAAAAAAAATCAACTCATAATACGAGAGGTAAGTTGGGCCTCGAGTCACAGGCCAAGGTATTTTCAATTTCGGTTTTTCAAAAAAAAAAGAGTCAACCCATATTGCGAGAATAAGGAAGCAGTGGGAAAAGTTCAGATTTCATCGAAATCCCAATGGAGCAGTTTGCAGATCGAAGCTACAAATCTCTTCGTGTCCTGAAGTCATATTGGAGCAAGTTAAAAATAAACAAATTTCACCCCTTAGAAGATTAAGGAAAAGCAAGTGGAATCTACATGTCATATCTCTTCGAAATAGCAGTGGAATGGGTCAAAGCAACAGGGTTTGAAGATGTCTGAGGAAGACGAGAAGCAGTAAGTCAAGGCTTGGCCAAGACCGGGAAAAATTGGTTCTTCTATTTTCTTTGCTCTATTCTCGTTTCACGACAATGAGCAAAGAGGGGCAGCTGTAATAACCAAATTTGCCCGGCCCATTAGAGCCCAATAAACAAAATAAAAAGTCTAAAAACAACAGGCCATTTACTAAACAAATCTGGAGCCCAATTACAAAATCAATACCAAGCCCAAATAAACAAACAATAAATGGTCCAAAATAAATGTCCAATTACAACAGAAAATGGCCCAAAACCCCAGTTCAAGCCCAAAATAAAGCAGCCCGGTACAGAAAGAAAAGACAGCAACTATCAAACCCTAGTCTTAATCCATGCGCCGCCTTGGTCAACGCCCACACGTTTCTGACAACCTCCACTAGCGGCCTCCATGCTTCTGACCATTGCCAGCCCTCCTCCACGCATCTCGACGTCACTTGCAAGGAGTAGCATGCACAATAGAACCAAGGAAAAGACGACAAAAAAGAAAACAATAGAAAAACAAATGAAGAAAAATAAAAGAAAGACAAATCTGTAGAAATCGGTTATAAAAACCGAAGCAAAATGTTTGTAAAAGGGGGTTTTTTTTTGTCTTACGAACAAAGGAATATCGGAAATACAGAAATAAAAATAGAAGTTTGAAAGTTTTTTCCAATCTCACGAATCATTAGCGATAAAAAACTGAACAGAAACATTCAAGGTTTAGATCTTTTGCTTATTTTATATTCTTAATTACTTTCATTTTTATTTATTTTTATTTCGAATCTAGAAACTGAAAAGAAAAAACCAAAAACCTTACCAAAACCCCGTGGTCGAGGCGTCAGAATTCCTTCCCCGTCGTCAGAGCCGATCCTAAAGGCGAAAGGAGGTGGCTTTGTTCTTCTCTCGGGTTTTTTGGGACGTCGAGGGCTAGATCTTCAAAGAGGTCTCGAAAGAAGGCTAAAAGCTTGGCCACGAGCATCGCCGGCCACCGATACGGTGGTGGTGCGGTGGTGCGATAGGCCAAACGTCGGGCGAAAGAGGGAGGAAGGGAGTTCCCTTCCTTTTTGGTTTCTTTGAGAATGAGAGGGGTGGCTCGTTGTTTTTTTGTTTGAAAAAAAAATTGTTAGCTTTAAAAATAACAATAAATATAATAAAGGTTTTATCACTTTTTAAAGTGGCGCAATTAAAGGAAGTAAAGGCCTGTGCATTGACAATTTGCAAAATGGATAGGCACATCTTCACCTTAAATGGAAATTTGTGCGCCCAGGTCCCTCCTCATTGCAACACCATCCAATTAGCCCCTTTTCGTTTTTTCTTTTATGGATTTTACCCTTAAAACTCTTTGGGTTTTCAATCAGGTCGTTGACCCATAGATGCGCATTTAGGCCTGGGAAATTTACCCGTTCGATCCTCTTTGTTTTGCGCGCGTTTCATTTAAGTCCATGCCCCATTTTTTATCTTTATTTATTGCGATTTCAGTGCTTTAATTTTATTCTAATTTCAGCTTAGCTCTTACTTGTTATTTTCACAATTATAGTGTTATTATTATTGTTAATTTATATGATTATTACTACTCTTTTTACTGTATTGCATTCTCATTTTTATTTATTAATTTTTTTATATATACTTATTGTTAGGCCTTTATTTTACCAGCTCACCTATTGATCTAATACTTACTCGCAGATCACGTTTTATATTATGTGTGTTTTACATGCATATATTATCAATATTTTACCGCCATTATTATTGTTACTATTAGTATTACTACTATCATCCTTTTATTTTTTTCTTTTAAGCATCATCATTACTATTTTGTCATTACTATTTCTTATTTCAAGTATCATCATTACTTTTTTTTTCCACTATTATTTCTTATTTCAAGTATCATCATTATTATCTTGTCATTATTTTAAGTATCATTATTACTGTTTTTTCTTTATTATTTCTTATTTTAAGTATCTCATTCTTTGACTATTATTGCTGGTATTTGAATGACACATATGTGTGATTATTGCTATTGCGTATGTTACAATTCGTTCACTTGTATTCGCATGCTATTATTATTTACTCGTATAACATTTTATTCATGTATTCTTATTATTATTGTGTTATTATGCCATCACATCGCGCATTAAATTCCAATGTTTTCATTCTGTACAAGTTGTCATCTTACTTCAAACAAACGATGCATGACATTTAAGTATTGTACTCGCTATCGTTCTAAAATAAAAATCTTTCAAAAATAAGGCAATATTCTATGTTTGGAAACTCGAGAGATCGGGCCCTATGTGTTGGGTTTCGGTTTCCCGCTTGGCCAAACACTCGAATATCCTTTTGATATTTTAACGCATGAGTCTCGGGAATTATGAGATGATCTTGGATTCGAAGATTTAAATTATCGTGTCCTAAAGTATTGGATGTGATATTTTATTCCTTCGGAACTAGAAAATCTCGATATTCAATTCGAGAAAATTATAAAATGATCTTGGTTTCGAGGATTAAAATCATCGTGTCCTACGTACTGGATGTGATATTTTGTCCTTCGGAACGAGAAAGTCTTGATATTCAATTCGAGAAAACTAAAATATTTCCAAAAAAGA